>CM046455.1:54735331-55072831 GCA_025506515.1 Flaveria trinervia
GCCTCCGATGCTGGTTAGGACTGAGTATAACATATGCAACGAAGAATGCTCGATCACCTGTCTGTTAACAGTTCAGGTTGTTGGACATCTATGGTACATGGTCCACATAAGCCTATGTGAACAATCAGAAACCAACCAAATGGTTCCGAAGAAGAAGGAACAATACTTTGATGAGGATCGAAAACTGTTTGAGATTGATGCTAAAGCTCATGGAATTCTGGCCATGGCATTGCCTAATGAAATCTATTCTGGGCTTATGCATCATGAAACTGCTCACGACCTCTGGAAGGCACTGAAAGAACAATTTGGTGGTACTGATGAGGTCTTAGCAAACAATAGGGAAATACTTCCCAACATATGAGACATTTGCTCAAGAAGGGTGAGACTCTGACTCAACAGTTTGAGCGTTTTCCATGTTTGATCTCTGAGCTGAAAATGGTCAAACATGAATACACTAATAGCCAGATGAACCACAGATTCCTCAGATCACTGCCTGAGAGATGGGACACATATACAATTGTCCTACGCTCTAATGCAAATCTGGATAGCCTATCTCTCACCCAACTTCATGGGAAACTGCTTACATTTGAAAGAGAGATAGAGCAGAAAAGGAAACTGGCATCATCAGGAAAGCTCACTGAAGACTTTGTACCAAGGAACACTGCCTTGGTCGGTCATGAGTCAGAATATGCTGCATCAGAAAGTAATTATGATGTGCATATAGATTTCTCTTCAAACAGTTCTGATCATGCATTTGTGAGTGTTGATAGTCAGTCAGGCTGTAATAGTGACAATTTGTGCTTCATTATGGATGATTTGAAAGGTATAGCTGATGATGACTTAGAAGAGATGGATATTCTGAGCCAAATGGCCTTGATTAATATCAGATCTCAAAAGTTCTACAAGAAACTGGTAGGAATTCCCTGGACTCTCTGGCAAAACCAAAGTTGGTTTTGACAAGAGTAAGTTGAGGTGTCACAAATGCCACAGGCTTGGGCACTTTGCAAGAGAGTGTAGATCATCTGGATCTAACTCCTCTACACCCTTTGTGACTTTTCCAAGTAATATTCAACAAACAGAGGGCAACATCCTGCTAGTTCTGGTCATCAAATCACAACCTCTATCTCCTGCATATTTTGTCCCTCAGGGTCCAATGCCATATCCATATCCCTGCTATTACATGCCACAAACCAGTCAAGTTCAAGTACCCATTGCTCAACAACCACCTGCTCTTCCTGAGCCTCAACCTTCCCAATCTCATCAACAATCTCAACCTCAACAACACAGCTTTTTCACCCCAGGAGTTGTTGACTGGAGCAGTTTACCAGATGATATGTTTTGGTCATGAACAACTGTTTTCTGGTGCTGGTCAACATGGTGGTGACAATCCTTTTGGAAACCTTGCTCTTATGGCCCTAGAGTCTGCTGATACCTCATCCTCTAATGCCTCCACACCACAGGTATCACAGGTATCCTCTAGGCCAAAGCCAAGCTATGTTCTGAACTGAGCATGCATAGCCGCATTTGCATCTATTAGAGAAGCAAATGTAGCTTTATTAACAAGAACATTGAGCTAGAACAAATATATCCAAAAGAAAAGCTGAATTTGAGTCTGTGCTTAATAACAATGATGAGATTTACAAACTTAAATGCCAAATCACTGATGATAAGGCTAGGGAAGAGATACTTCTAGAGAAGTACAGAGACCTCAAAGAAACACTTGCACCTACCCAGGTAGAGTGTGATCGATGGGTACATTCCTGCAAGGGTTTTGAAATGCTTCTCAGTAAGCAGTCTGCTTCCAATGTGAAGTTTGGCATTGTTATAATCACACTGCTCCTCCTACAGATTTTATTCCCAGCAGAGGTAGAATCTGATGGAGAAAGCAATAACCAATACTTTTCATCATGTGATCTACTATCTGATACAACACCATCAGAGGTTGGAGTCAGCATTAATCCTCTCAAAACCTATCAGCTGATGTTGATGGTTCAAATGCTGACACTCACATGATCAAAAGGTTGATCACTCCAGGTGGTATTTCACAAAGTACTGAAAGTACTAAAGAGCAAGTCATAACACCTGGAGAACAAACCCAAACTACTGCATGTACTAAGGAAAGAAAACTGCCAGTAGAAAGGGTGGGAAAACTACTGAAGAAGATATCAAGAAAGCATGTACTGCAAGGAAGAAAACTGCTAGTACTGGTCGCAAACTGCTGAAGAATAAGTCTTCAGTAGTTTCATCTTCTTCAGCAGATGATCAACTTAAGATGAAGAAAAGCCATGTGAAATATGTGGCTTATTCAATCATCTTACGATGATTGCTGGTATAAAAAGGGCTCCAAACTCAAACACAATGAGAACATTAAAAAGAAAATGGATAAAATGAAAACTGAGTTTGAAACCAAGTTTGTACCAGCAACATCAAAACCTGTAACCCCAAAATCCAAAAAGAAATCCAAAAGGAAGGGGTTAATCAGGCAACAGCTGAGGTTGCTCAAAGGGAGATGGTACAACACAGGAATCCATCAATCTCAAGCACTAATGTGTCTGATGAGCTGAAGGCTTTATCACAGAATCAGACACAACTTGTTATGATGGTTCAACATCTATTGGGGAGAGTCAACCAATTAGATGCTCCTGTGCTGAAACCACAGAGAAGAAAATCCATGCCAAAGGATTCTTCTTCTTCACCATCTCCATCCCCTCAGGCTGTTCTTCATAGCAAATCTGTTAGTTTACTATCTGTTGATGTGAACAGACCCAAAACCAAAAGGTTTGGGTCTCAAAAACTAACTAATTTACTATGATTGCAGGGTTCTTCAGCATGCCACAGTAGCATCTGGTATGTAGACAGTGGAGGATCTATGCATATGACAGGGAACAACTCTCTCTTCTTCATGATTACTCTCAAGGAAAGAAGGGGTTTGTTTCTTTTGGCAATGATGCTAAGGGTTACATCATTGGCAAAGGCTTTGTCTCCAATGGGGAAATAAGGTTTGATGATGTTAACCATGTGGAGAATCTCAAGTACAATCTCTTGAGTGTCAATCAAATATGTGATAAAGGCAATGTTGCTCTTTTCATCAGTCAGAACTGCAGGATTCTGTCATCCAAAGTTCTGAGTTTGATTGATAAGGTGTTGGATGATCACACTCTCCTGAGGGCCAAGAGGACAGGAAGAGTGTATGCCTTAGATCTTTCAAAGAAAATAGAACTCAAAGGCCATCCTTGCCTATTTTCCAAGGCTTCTCCTCAAGAATCTATTCTATGGCATAGAAGGCTGGGTCATGTGATATTTAAAAACTTGAATCAGCTGATACATCATGGTTTAGTAAGGATTGCCTATGAAGGAGTTAGATGTGAAGACAACTGCACTGCTTGTTTGAAAGGAAAACAACACAAAGTCTCATTCCCTCCTATTGAAGAACCTAAGTCCATTGCCTGCTTGCAATTACTACACATGGATATCTTTGGTCCTGTGAGAGTAATGAGTATGGCAAAGAAGAAATACTGTCTGGTAATTGTGGATGATTACTCCAGATTTGTATGGACTTTCTTCTTGCATTCAAAGGATGAGGCTGCTCAGACGATTATAAACTTTGTGTTATATGTTGAGAAGCAGTATTCCCTATCTGTCAAGTGTATCAGAAGTGATAATGGAACAAATTCAGAAACCATACACTTGATGATTTTTATCTCTCAAAGGGAATCAAGAGGCAGTTTAGCATCCCAAGGACTCCAGAACAAAATGGAGTAGTAGAGAGAAAGAACAGGACCCTAATTGAAGCTGCAAGGTCCATGTTGGCTGACTCTGGTTTGCCACTGACCTTTGGGCTGAAGCTGTTAACACAGCTTGCTATGTGCAGAATAGAGCCTTAGTAAATCAGAGGTTGATGAAGACTCCATATGAAGTTCTACATCATTTGGCTCCTCTAATTTCATTTTTCAGAGCCTTTGGGTGTCCTTGTTTCATTCTCAACACAAAGGATCAACTCCACAAATTTGATCCTAAGGTGGATGCAGGGTATTTTGTTGGTTATTCATCTACTTACAAGGCATACAGAGTCTTGAACTACAGAACAAAGATAGTTGAACATACTCTGCATGTGAAGTTTAATGAATCTCCAAAGGACAAGATTCCACAAAACCCTGTGGAGTTATTTGATTTGGACATACTGCAATATGTTCCTTATCAGGCTTCAACTGTTGATCCTGTCAACAGTTCTCCACCTGGTGGTATTGATGATGATAATATCAATACTCACCTATTCAAGTTTAGTGATCAACTGCTTGAGTCCACTAAACTTGATGTTCTTGTAGCTTCAGTAGTTCCATCCACAACAAATGCTGATGACATCTCTGATTCCTCTACATCTTTTGATTTGCCATCTCATTCTTGGTTTCAAGAGTCTGCATCACCATCTGCTGCTGTTGAAGGTCTTACAAACACTTGCACAGATCTCGTTGTTTATCAAGAGCTGAAGAATCGCCCAATGTCTCAAATCATTGGTGATATCAATGCTGGAGTTTCAACAAGAAGTCAATTGTCCAATTTCTGCTTCTATGCTCTCTTCATAAGTCAGCAAGAGCCAAAGAACTATCACATTGCTTTAAGGGACAATGGATGGGTTGAAGCCATGCAGCTTGAGCTACTTCAGTTCAACAAGCAGCAAGTGTGGAACTGGTTCCTCTACCCCCAGGTAAGTGTGCAATAGGCACTAAATGGGTGTTTAGGAATAAAACAGATGAAAATGGGCTTATTGTTAAGAACAAGGCCAGACTGGTTGTTCAGGGGTTTGCACAGGAAGAAGGTATTGATTATGATGAAACCTTTGCTCCTGTAGCCAGATTGGAGGCAATTAGATTGTTCTTAGCCTATGTATTCCACAATCTTAAAGTTTTCAAATGGATGTTAAAAGTGCATTTTTATATGGTAAAATAAAAGAAGAGGTTTATGTGTGTCAACCACCAGGTTTTGAGGATAATAAACATCTAGATTGGGTATACAAGCTTGATAAGGCTCTTTATGGGTTGAAACAAGCTCCTAGAGCCTGGTATGAGACATTATCAAATTTTCTTCTTCAAAATAATTTCACTAGAGGCTCCATAGATAAAACTTTGTTCATTAAGAAGGTGGATCAGCATAAGCTACTTGTTCAAATTTATGTTGATGATATTATTTTTGCATCCTCTGATCCCCAGTTGTGTGATGATTTTACCAATTTAATGCAAAAGAAGTTTGAAATGAGTGCAATGGGAGAATTACAGTTCTTTCTAGGATTGCAAATCAAACAAAAGGCTGATGGGACTTTCATTCATCAGCTAAATATACAAAAGATCTTTTGAATAAGTTTGATTTACAAAACTGTAAGCCCTGTTCTACTCCCATGTGCCACACCACTCAACTGGATGCAGATCAGAAAGGTAAAGCTATTGATGAAACACTTTACAGATGTATGATTGGGTCCTTGATGTACTTAACAGCTTCTAGACCAGATATCATGTTTGCAACTTGTGTTTGTGCTAGAATTCAAGCTGCTCCTAAAGAGTCTCATTTGACTGCAGTCAAGAGGATCTTTAGATATGTGCAAGGGTGTAAGTTAACCAGAAAGTCAACTTCTGGTGGATGTCAATTCCTAGGCAACTGTTTGATTTCTTGGCAGAGTAAGAAACAAACATCTGTTGCTACATCCACTGCTGAAGTAGAGTACATTGCTGCTGCAAGTTGTACATCTCAGGTACTCTGGCTTCAGAACCAACTTTTGGATTATGGCATTACAGAGACTAAGACTCCATTATTAATGGACAGTGCTTCAGCTCTTTGCATTGTCAAAATCCTGTCCAGCATTCTAGGACCAAACATATAGAGATCAGACACCATTTTATTAGGGACTGTTTTGAAAAGGTCTGATTGATCCAAAGTTTGTGCCTAGTGCTGATGAGCTTGCAGACATTTTTACTAAGCCTTTGGATAGTTCAACTTTCCAAAACCTAGTGTTAAGGCTTGGTATGCTGCAGCTAGAATAAGTGACAACTACTGATGATCTCAGTAAACAAGTACTGATGATCATTAGTAAACATCTCACAAATATGTACTGGTTCTGTTAAAGAAACTGATGCAGTTATAACTACTGATGTCAGTAAAAACAATAAGTACTGATGTCCTATGAAATACTGAAAACAGCTAAAAAGTCTGATAAGTAAGTGTTGAGGACAGTATGAAACAGCTGAAAAGCTAAAAATTAACAAAAACTACTGATGGGAATTTTCTCTTTAGTCGTTTTACAACTGTTGTTTATCTTAAACAACTGAAGCAAAACCAATGTCTTCAGTAGTTTTACAACTACTAATGATTAACACCAAGTCTTCAGTCGTTTACAACAACTGATGACAAAACCATGTCTTCAGTAGTTTCACAACTACTGATGACTAACACCAAGTCCTCAGTTGTTTCCAACATCTGAAGTCAAACCATGGTTTTTAGTAGTTTTATAACTGCTGATGCCTAAAACCAAGACTTCAGTTGTTTCAACCTCTGAAGGTTAATACCATGTCATCAGTCGTTTAAAACTACTGATGATTAATACCAAACCCTTCAGTTGTTTTATAACCCATACCCTATAAATACCTAATCCTACAGAGCTTCATTATCTCAAACCTAACGTTCAAAAGCTCTGAACCTTCTCTCACATTAATGGCGACCATGCAGCTTAAACCAAGACACAACTGTGTTGCCTACCTACCAAATCACCCTTCTGGACGAAGTTTGATACTGCCATTGATCTAATGGTCCATTCTCCATACAAAACGGCCTTCCTTATCAATCCTACCATTTATGCCGAATCCCTAAATCAGTTCTGGACGAACGTCACCCTTACCACTCGGGAGAATGACACCGAGTCTCTCCAGTCGTTCGTCAACTACCGTAAGGTGGTCATCACTCCGGCAATCCTTCACCAAAGGGCACCACTGATCTATCCTTTGCCCACCATGGATATCAGGGTAACCTCAGTGCTTCTACCATCCTAAAGAAGCATTTCCATGACGCGGAACGCCTTATTTTTCATATGGTGAATGTCTGCCTAGCCCCTAAGACTTCTTCTTGGGATCAAATGTCAACCAGGTGGCAGCAGGTATTCTTCTCTATCCTTGAGCAACAAAACTTAAATTTTCTGCAATAATATTTCTTGAACTTAAGGATATGGTCTCAAACCTATTGCTAATCGATGGATATTATATCCACGGTTCATAATGGCCATTGTAGAGAACCAGCTGAAAGCTGAGGGACTTGTTGGCCTTGGAGTCCCTGCCATGGCTGTATTGCCTGAGGTATACTCCCACAACTCAGACCAGTCACTCAAACAGGCTGCCAAGCTGAGAAAACCCACGCAGCTGGAACCCACAACCACCACCTCCAAATCCAAAGTCCCCACCAAACCCAAACACAAGAATCCAAAAACGGCTACTCAGGGAAATAACTCCCCTGAGGATGTCCCTGCAACACAAACGCAGGATATATCTACCGGCCATAATCCCCCAGTAGCTACAAGTACTCACCCAACCTCAACCGCTTAGGCTTCCTCTCAACAGGAGCCTGCAGCAACCACATTCGGGGCACCTATACATCTGGAACCTTCCTCATTTGAGGAGGTTGCCATTGAAACGCACCACTCTCCCTGGGTGCATACTGCTTCTACACCATCTCCCACTACAACCCCCCCAAAGTCCTACCATAATTGTTGAAAAGTGCTGAGTCAGTTGCATTCCTCACCCCCTCCCCAGATACCAATCAAACTGGGATAGCCTCAACAATTGAGGGGGAGGATCCAAATGCTTGCTAACCCACAAAACAGGGGTTATACTGTTCAATCTCCTAGTGTAGCTGAGGAGGTTAGAACATCTGGTGAGGCTGCCACTTCCCCTATTTCAGCAAATGACCAGGATGAAGAGGGTAACATCTATAAGACCTCACCAGAGGAAACAGCCAATGAAGGACAAAGTCCTAAGGCTAGAAGTCCCCGGAACCAAGACCAAGGGGCATATGCTTATACTGATCTACACACAGTGCACGTACATTCTTATTCTATGAGGAGGTCAGATGATTCAGCACAAACTGATGATGACCTGGGCTTCTTCTATGAGTCTTAGCCCACAACACAATCCTAGAGGCTGAGGTGAGCAGACTCAAAGAGCTTCTAGCCAAAATCTCAGGATCTAAGTCCATCTGCCCCAATACACCAACAATGGCACCTTCCTCTGAAGGTCTCTTATACACAAAGCCACTCAAAAACACTCAGCCACCTGCCTCTACTTCTGGCACTATCTCTCAGGGACAGAACCCCCCTGAGCAAATAGCTTCTATCTTTCAAAATTCCTTACCTCTCATCACACCAATTATCACTGATATAGTGATTAAACCCTTGATGAGGCTTCCCTCGGTTATCCAACCCTTGATAGAGGAAGTTGTGAGCAAAAGGCTTTCTGACAATCAAACCCTTGCAACCAAAAAGGGGGATTCAGTCAGTGAAAGCAAAACGAAAGAGGATTGAGGAGAAGGAAAGCTGAAATGGGAAAGTGACTGAAAGTACTAAAGACTTTCATGTCACATACAAGAAAAGGAAGAATGGAAAGAAGGAGAAGGAGTTGGAGAAAATGGTGAAGGAGGCTGATGCCCAACACGACCGATCAATGGATAACATCATTGATCAGCTGTTTAGGCAAGGTCATGACACTGAAAAACTTGACTCAGAAATTAGAAGATTGGAGATTGAAGAAATCCAAGCAAGATGGGCAAGTTACAGCGTGTTGGAAAGGGAAAGGCTGGAAATCATGATCAGGTTCATAGCTAAGCATCTTGGAAGATCATTGATTGAAATCAAGTCATGGTCTAGGGATAGCATCTTGGCAATAACCACCAAGATCTGTTCATCTAAAGTATATACCAAAGGGCTAGTCATTGAAGCCTTGAATGAAGCTGGTCCTGGGAGCAGGACTGAACTGGTCAAACAATCTAAATCCTCACTTACATCCAAAATGCTAGAACAGCCTGTCAAAATTCCCACACCACAACCACAACTCACTAAACCTATTCCCTTACCCACAAAACCAATAGCCGATGATGTACCCCAGAAGAGGAAGAGAAGGGTACTGAGGCTAGAAGAGGAAGAAGAAGATAATGATGAAGATGAAGACAGGCTGCCAATCTCAGCTGTTATATAGTTGCCTAAGGCCATAAGTCACCCTCCAACAATTACTCCTGAATCTCAAAGGCAAATTGTGAAAGTGAAGTTAGAAGAAGAAGAGCTTCACAAACAACATGATGAGGAACTGTTGAGAAGAGTCGACAAAGCATACGCTGCCACATCTTCAATCATCAATATGAAGAAACATGCTCAGAGATTATACACTCTCAGACATACCTTTCAATATCAAAAAGAGAGACTGAGGATTTGGCCTAATCCCAGAGTGTCTCATAGGATTCAAAAGAAAAATATTCCATAGAGATACATTGGCCAAGTAAAGAAGATTGTAGATGAAGTGATCTCACTGGCCTTTGTAGTATCACCTTGGGAGATCCTAGATGACTTCAAGAAAGCCTATAAAGCTAAACTAACCCCATAAAAGATGTTGGAGAATAATGTGGTGAAAAAGGGGTTAGTGTATAGGAGGCTTGAGGAAGTTAGAAAGAATGAGCTCCAGTTGTTCTTAGAGGGTATTCACCCAGATGAATTCGCATATAGAGTCATAACAACTGTGGAACTAAAAAATGGGAAGCAGGTCAAATACCTCTCTGAGTATTATGGGCCAGAGTCACTCTTTGTAGGAGAAGTAGAAGAGCTTACCATGGAGGAACAAGTAATCTTCCTTGAGGCCTATACAGGGGAGTCTTACAGACTCATAGTTGGGAAGTAGATCTCATGGATGGGGTAACAGCTCTGTGCCCAGTTCCCCAAGATAAAGTTCCCATCCATCCTTTGTCAAATAGATCATTGAGACTTCTTCCCAGGCCTGTGCTTACAAGGGTCACTTCTGAGCTGATCTAGAAGACAAAAAGACCAATCTTTCTGCCATAATAAGTGGGACATCATCAATAAGCTTAAAGGTTTTGGCTATATTGGTTGAGGGGGAGTTTGTTGGACCAAAAGAACAAATGAGCCAGATCAGAAAAACCTTTAAGTCCCATAAGACATCACAACAACTGCTGAAGACTTGATCAACTGTTTGACAAAATCTGAAGACCAACAGCTAAAGACTAAAGTACTGAAGACTTCAACAGCTGAAGACCAAAGTCTGAAGATCAATAGCTGAAGACTAAAGTACTGAAGATCAACAGCTGAAGTACAAAGACTGAAGACAACATCTGAACACATCAGCTGATGACAACAATTGAAGTTCAAGAAGTCCAAGTACTAAGACTTCATAGTTTGTCACAACAGCTGAAGAAGCATTCTTCAGTTGTTGTGATGGTTTCCTTTCAGTAGTTTTCTTTTCTATTTCAATACTTGTAAAACAACTGAAGAGCATGTTCTTCAGTCGTTGTTGTTTCGGTAGTTTCTTTTCAGTAGTTGTATTGATAGTTAACACTTGGTATTTTTGTAAGAAGATGTCAGTTGTTTGACATCTTCAGTAGTTGTGTTAACTTTCAGTAGTTAAATAACAGCTAGATGTCAATGTCAAGTGACATCAGCTGACGTCAGCTTCCATTATAAAAGGAAAGATGACCTAATTGTAACGGGGTGGAAGCCAGTCGAAGCGTGCATTGAATGAATATATTCCGTTTGGCAGAACTTCTCTCTCTATAA
Organism: Flaveria trinervia; assembly: GCA_025506515.1. Classification (NCBI taxonomy): domain Eukaryota; kingdom Viridiplantae; phylum Streptophyta; class Magnoliopsida; order Asterales; family Asteraceae; genus Flaveria; species Flaveria trinervia. The sequence goes on from CM046455.1 coordinate 54,746,139, forward strand.
CAAACATTGTTTCATTGATAAATTTTGTGTGTTCTTGTTTAAATTTGTTAATTCATGGGCTCATTCCTCTGCAAATCCAGTCTAATTGATCAAACTAGATGCTGAGATCCTAACAAAAATTTTAAATTAAGCGCAATGAATGATATAATGACTGTAATTATATCATTACCCAAATATTCTTTTCTTCATCAAAATTGACTTCTTTTTGTTATTTTCTAATATTTTTAAGTTGTTTTTGATGTTTTTAGTTTATTCAAGGTTAATCATGCCAATTGATTGAACTAGGTATTCAAACCTACTAGGTTCAAATGCCTTGGTGAATAAATCAGCTAATTGATTTTCGGTTAGAACTTGAATCAATTTGATTAGACCTTTTTCAACATAATCTCTCAAAATATATTATGTGATTTCAATGTGTTTTGTTTTTGAGTGTTGAACTAGATTATTTGTAACGAAAACAGCTGTAGTGTTGTTAATGTGAATTGGGGTATGAAAGAAGTTAAAACCATAATCAAACATCTGGTTTTGAATCCAGAGAACATGAGAGCAACAAGCTGATGCTGCAATATACTCAGCTTTTGTTGTTGAGGATGATATGTTTGTTTGCTTCGTGCACTGCCAGGAGACCAGTCTGGGACCAAGAATTTGACAACCGCCTGAAATGGACTTTCTATTGAAGTTGCATCCTTCATAATCACTATTAGTGAACACATAGAGATTGAAGTCTCTTTCCTTTTAATACCATAAACCAAGAGCTTGTTTGCCCTTATGATATCTGAATATGCTCTTGACAGCATTCACATGAGATCCTTAGGATTAGCTTGACATTTGGCACACACACAAACACCAAACATAATATCAGGCTTACTACTGTTAGATACATAAATGAACCGATCATAGATCGATGGTGAGTCCGATCTACTGATTTGCCTTCTGGATCAGGTCCAATCTTCAATGTAGTATCAAGTGGTGTTCTGATAGACTTACAGTCACTAAAGTGGAATTTCTTCAATTTGTTTCCACACATTTTGATTGATTGTTGAAAATTTCATCTGCTGTTTGTTGGACTTGCACCCCTAAAAAGAATGTGAGTTCCCCCATTGCACTCATTTGAAAATTTGAATTTATAAGGTCTTCAAAGTCTTTACATAGTTGCATGTTTGTTGAGCCAATATTGATATCATCCATATATATCTGGACTAGCAACATGTCTCTTTCTATTCTCTTTCTAAAAAGAGTCTGATCAATCTTTCCCTTTCATATCAATGTTCAAGAAAGAAAGATGATAGAGTCGTATACCACTTTCTTGGAGCTTGATGAAGACTATACAGTGCTTTGTCAAGCTTGTACACCCTGTGAGGGAAATCAGGATCTTCAAAGCCAGGTGGTTGACTCACATAGACTTCTTTAGCAATCTATTCATACAAGAAAGTACACTTCATATCCATTTGATAAACAGTAAACTTCATGGATGTTGAATATGCAAGAAAGATTCTTATTACTCTTAATCTGGAAACAGGTGCAAACAATTCATCATAATCAATTCCTTTTTCTTGTGTGTAAGCATGTGCCACTAGTCTTGCTTTATTTCTGATGACAATCCTTTTATCATCAGTTTTGTTTTTGTACAGCCATCTGGTACAGATAGGGTATTGTCCTTCGGTAAGATCTACCAATTGCCATACTTCTTGCTTCTTGAATTACAGTAATTCTTCCTAAATTGCTTTAATCCAGCTATTGTCTTGAATAGCCGCTTTGATGTTTTGGGTATTGTTTAACAAAGAAAGCATGAGAACACACAAATGTTTGCAATACTTGACTTGCTTCTTTTTAACCATCCATTAAGTTCACCAATAATACTTTCTACTAGATGCTTATTGTGTATTTTGGTGGTTGGAATTGAGTCACTAGCAATGGTTACATCAAGATTGGAGACATTCAGATAATTATGGTGAGAGGCACCTTCATTTTGTGTGGTTGTGGAGTTATGAAGATACTCAGACTATGTTTCAATGACTTCTTCAACATTAGCAGCTCTTTGATTGCTTTCATCATTTGATGTTCTTTCTGTATCAGCTAGAGGAGTTGCTTGCTTTTGATTTCCAATCTTAGTTGATAGATCTTCTGAATGTGATGGTAACAAACTAGGACCAGCTTCAGTTGAAACACTTTGATTTTGTGATGGTTGTCTGACAGGATCAGCTTGGAGTGGAACATCTTCATTCAGTTGCTCATTAGAGATAAGAGGAATCAATGGAAACTCATTTCTTCTTTCTACACCTAAAGAAGATTCAGCTGAATGTTGGCTTCCTACATCAGACAAGTGAAAAAGATTAAAAGATTTTGTAAATGAGTCAATATCAAACAACGGTACCATTTGTAGATTTGGGAAGAGAGTGTTCCTAGAATTTAACATTTCTTGATTCATCAATAATGTATAATGTAGGATTAAACACTCTGTAAGCTTTTGAAACAGAAGAATAACCTACAAACAATCCTTCATCATACTTAGATGAAATTTTTCCCAAATAGTCTCGGGTGTTCAATATTGAGACAGGACTACCAAATGACTTAAAAAATCCATTAAATGGTTTTCTGTGAAAAAATAGTTCATATGGAGTCATGTTATTTTCTTTTACAATCAGAGTTCGATTTTTCACAAAACACAATGTTTTAACTGCCTCTGCCCAAAAGTTAATAGGCAGTTTAGCATCAGCTAGCATTGTTCATGCTATTTAAATTAGTGTTCTATTTCTCCTTTCAGCTACCCTATTTTGTTCAGGAGTTCTAGCTACATTGAATTGATGATCAATGCCTTTGGTTGCACAAAATGAACTCATGTCTTCGTATTTAAGCTCAGTTCCATTATCACTTCTTATTGTTTTGACCTTATGATCAAGTTGGTTTTCAATTTTTGTGATAAGGTCTTTTATTATTTTGGATGACTAATTTTATTCAAGTAAAAAGAAAACCAATGTGAATCTTATAAAGTCGTCAATGATCACCAAACAAAACTGTTTCTTTCCAATACTCATAACATGAGTCGGTCCAAATAGATCCATATGAAGTAGCTTTAATGGAGTATTATTTGTGCTCACCAGCTTTTGTTTGTGAGAAGATTATGTTGTTTTCCTTTGAGGCACGTTGAACAATGATCAACAAAGTGAAATTCTTTTAGGAGAAGACCAATGACTTGGTTTCCTTTGACTAATCTGTTCATATTTTTAAAGTTTGTGTGCCCCAAATGTCTGTGCCAATGCTAAGACTTATCAGATGATGCTTTAGACAGAAGACTTCTATTGGTGTTGTAGAATTCAGGTTTAAGACATAGTTGTTATTCTTCCTTAGAGTCTTTAAGACAACCCATCCTTCAGAAATCTAAAATCCTGGTTTCAGAATGTAGCAATAAGTGTCGGTAAAGTGAGTTGAATATTTCTTGTCACATATCTGAGACACGCTTAGAAGATTTAAGTTTAGTTGTTCATAGTAGTTCACTCTATCAAAGCTTAGCATCCCATTTGTCACGGATCCTTCACTAGTAATTCTTCCACCTTGGGAATCTTGTCCAAATGCCACAGCAGTTCCTTATATATGCTTGAAGTCATGAAGGAGGGAATGATCTCCAGTCATATGTCGGGAACATCCACTATCCACTTACCATAAGCTATTAGACCTATATGGATGACCTTGCAAGAACAAAAGAACTAATTAGAATATGGAACCCAAGCCATAATGGTCTTGCGTTTCCCATTCCTATCCATGATGGTGACCTCTTGATAACTTCCTCTTAGTTGTGATTTAGAGAGAGGTGTCCTTGGAGATTTCTGATGATAATTTGATTGTGTCGTCTCATCAACATCAACTGATGAGTCAAAGGAGTAATGGAACCTTTTGTCTCTATTTCTTTGAAGAAATTTAACCTATTTTTTGATTATCAAACATCATTTTTGGTTTGGGAATATCAAACTTTATCTTAATGTTGTGATGTTTGTTTCTTTGAATCTTCCACAATTCTTTCATGTTACTCCTGTCATTGTTTGATCTAGACATCCTAGATTGATTGTTATGAAAATGACTTTTGATAGTGGGTTTCACAGATGATGTTGTTGAGATGGGTTTGTTTTGGGAAATTCTCAATCCCTTCTAATTGAAGTAACAATCAGATGTATTGTGATTGTTCATATCACAGACTAAAAAATATTTGTTGAAATAGCAGTTTTTAGTGGAATGGTTGTTCATGTCACAAATAGACCAATATTGACTGAAAAAGCACTCTTCTTTGGTGATTAAACATGTCACATATGTCAAAATACATAAGTTTGTTTCTTGAATATGATTTTGCTTTAGTAGGCTTAGTTGATTTACCCATTCTCAAGTAAGTCACAATCTTTTGCTTAGGGGAGGAATCAAAATCTGCCTTTTTAGTAGTTTACTTTGCAACACTACTTTTGTTAACTATTTTGGCTGGTTTTGTTTCCTCAGCCCTTTCTTTACTACTTGCTCAAACTGATCAACATGCTCCTTGTTACATATGTCAAATCCTACTCCTTGTCAAAATTTTGAAGATTGGGGGTCTAACTGAATTTTAGTTGTTGAAATCAGTGCTCTCTGTATTTGTTTTGCAATGAAACCTTGTCTGATTCTCTTGATTTTTTAGAGATTTAATCTCATTATCAGAACTGCTTTGATAGGATCAAATGTATCAATCTGTGATGATCTATGAACACAATTCAAAGAAATACAAACAAAGTAATCAAATCAAGTAAGATATCAACAAAATTCACAGTTTCATTAAATTCAAGCAAAGACAATTACAAAGTAACTAAGCAGTATTCGTCTCTCTTACTTACTGCAAACAATCTAAGCTATTTATAATGAAACAAATAGAACTAACTAATTACATAACTAGTCCCTATACTATTACAAATAGACAAAAAACACATAAAGACAACATGTTAATCTTTCTAGAGAACTAACAATACTTCCCCTAATATTTACATGGTCTTCGGTCTTCAAAATCTTCAATCAACTTCCATCTTTTTTCTCTCCTTCAGCTTTATCTTCAGCTTCATCTTCTCTCTTGTGATCTAATCAATCAAAGAAATCTTCTGGTTCTTCTTTTATCTTGAACATTGGCTTCTTTTGATACATGTCCTGATCTTTCAAAGCATTTGCAATAGCAGACTTAAATTTGCTTTCAAGAATGCCTTGTTCTGTTTAGCTTCATTTGTCTTTATCTCCATCTTGTTCATTCTTTCCAATTTTTCTTTTGATAAACAGGTGATATCAATATTGGCATATAACTCAATAGGATTTGGACTTTCCTTTGAGTATACTTCTAAAACACCTTTCCTTGAAATTCTCATAAATTCAATGTCTTTGATATCTTTCTTCACAATGTTTGCATAAGCAAGAGTTTTCCTTAAAGAAATTCTTTCCATAGCAGCATTCATCACATTGATGATGGAAAATAAATACTTCTTGTCTTGCTCTGTAACATCCGAAGATACTTTCTCAAACTTTTGTATAGACAAAAATGATATATAACTGGGATGTAATAGCTTGAGTTCAAAAGCACCAAAAAGAGTAATCATGTCCTCATCCCATTGTTGGAGATTTCGGAACAATTTAAGCTCAAAAGTCTCAGTGTTATAAAACCATCTGAGAATTGGTTTTGGCTTCTGGTTGCCATCAATCACTTTCAAACCAGGAGTTGTTACTTTTTCAAAGTACTTATCATAAAATTCAATCATGAAGTGTTCTTCTTCAGCTTGTAATCCCTTGAGCTTTTTATTATTCTTTAAAGTGGCAAAGTTCTCTTTATCTTCTTGATCACATCATGTTTTAAGAAAATTACTTGATCTATCCATTCTTTTTCTCAGTAATTCTACCATCAACTTACCCCGTTTAGAATCAATTGGACTGATCAGAGGTAATCTATTTAACTCTTTTAATTCTTGCACTGGATGTTTAATGATGCTAGAGTAAAAATGATAGACACAACAAACTGCATTTAATCTTTTAATAAAAAATGCATCAAAACATTCATTATACTTCCATGCTATTATTGACTTGATTTGTGAAATCTGGAGCAATCATTGCATTTAGCAACTCAACAACTGATTGTCCTTCTGTAATACATTCCTTACCAAGTCACCTGTCGATCTGGCACTATCAAAAATCTGTATTTGTTCAGATGAGGCTTTGTATGCTTGCCTTTCAGTACCTAAAAGCATTTTGATCAGATCTTTCCTACTCTCATAAGAATCAGATTTTCTTGCCATTTATTTAATTTCTTGACGTTTTAGCACTCTTGTTCTTTTGGTGATTTCTAGATATTGAGGATTATCTGTATCAAGAATAATCATCTTCTTCGATTGTTTTTCAGTTTCTTGAAAGCTTTTGACAAGATTCATTAAAGATACAGATTGTAATCTTTTCAATTTTCTCCATGGATAATTCTAGCTTGCAACCATGATCTTAATGTTGGAATACTCATATTATTAGGATCTAGATGGTGCATCTCAGAGCTTGATAATTCTTCTACATTGATACTTTCTTTTGTTCTATTCCATTCTCCATGTTCTATCACAATTTCATTTGGATCAATTGATGCAACTGACTCTGTAGCAATACATTTCTCATATTCATCATTAATCTGAGAAACAGTCAGTCCGTCCAAAAATACTCTATTAAACTTCATCTTCACCATGTAGTTGTATCTATTCTCAAAATCTTGTGGAATTTCATCTTGATCTTGAATTTGTTCTTGTGTAGAAAAATTTGATACAAACTGTGCTTCATCTATGTCTTCTTCATCCAGAACTTTATCATACCAGTCATCATTGTAAACTTCTTCAATGTCTACTAAAGCTTCAATTTGTTCTTGAGTGTTTTGCTCTTCAACATTTTCTTCTATTCATTGAGCTTTTGAAGCTGACTCAATTAAACTTGCATCTGCAATATCATCAATTTTCCTTTTTTCTTTAATCTTCTTAAGATTCTCTTTAACAATGTTCATTTCAGAACTGATCATTGGATCTGGTGAATTAGACTTTTGAGATTCTTTTATCTTTATCAATTCATCTTTCAATTTTTCATGTTCATCAGACAATTTCTTGAATTTCTCTTCAAGAATATCATAATGTTTTATCATGACTTCAAAGTTTTTGATCACATCTTCTTTATCTTTAGCGTAGCTCACAATCTTTGTATCTTTCAACAAATTTTCTACTTTTAACTTTGAATTTTCATCATTTAACTTCTGAATTTCCTTCTCAAGAGATATGTTCATCTCTTTCAGTCTTTCATTTTCAACCTTCAAAACTTCAATTTCTTTCTCTTTATTCAGAATCTCTTCTTTCAAATTTTCCAACTCATCTATATCAATTGTCTCCTCAGTTTGTACAGACACATTGTGTTGTACTCACTAGAATTTCATTAACAACTTCATTCACTTTAGTTTGAAATACTGGTTCATATAAAATATCATTCATGAAATCAAAATCAAAGTTTTGATTTTGTGAATCTTCTTCCTGAGCAACAGTAAATGGATCATCTTCTTGAACATCATGAACAGAATCATCATGAATATCAATATTAGTAGCTTCTTCAACTATGTTCTGAGTGTCATTAACATTCTCATCTTCATTCCTTTCATCTGTAGCTGCTTGATGTGCTTCAGATGCATTTCATTGCCATCATTATCATCATCATTAGTAGATGAGCTTTCAGAATCTTCATCATCATTTTCTTCATCATCATCATCAATCACATCTCACAATATCCTTAATAAGATCATTTGGATCTATTGGTTCATCTTCCGATTGATGGTATTGTGGTTAATTGATATCTACCTCATCCATAGATACATTCCTTATATACTCAAATAGAGGAATGTTTTGAGCACCAGTGATCATAGCCAGTCTTTTATAAACAAATTCTGACATGTGCTCCAATTGTAGTTTATCACCTTCAACTCCTTCAGTATATAAGTCTTGATTTTCTTCATTAATAAGCATTTGGAGGAATCTAGGATACAATAAGTATTTATTTCTCTTTCCTCTTTCAAGATAGAAAAGAAATCCATTCATTATCCATTTAGCCATGTTGAACCTTCTGTTAGTGGCTAAAGTAATAATTAGATATGCAATATCCACTAGGAATGAATCCCAACCTACACTTTGTTTGGACATGCAATGTTGAAAAATATAACACTTAAGTTTCCAGTGTTTGTACACTCTAACTCTGAAAAATTGTTTCTTTGGAAAATGATCTGGATGACCCATTTATAGAAAAACTTCTCTACATTCATTAAAAGTGTACTCAGATAAGTCTTGTGGGTCATTTTCTCCAAGCTTAAGAGTTGTTCTTATTGCTTGTCCAGAGGCTTCAAGCATTCTATCAGAAGTAATAAATGCTCTTAAGACTTTGTTTCCTTCTTCATCTCTTTCTATGTTTGCTATTCTCCAAAATCTTTTAATTAATCTTGCATTAATCATTGGTCTAGCACACATTGCGTACACATATTTTGATCTAAGCAAAAATCTTATCATTTCTTCTATCCAACTGCTTCTCTAATTTCTTCATCCAGAAATGCAACAACATTATGTTTGGGTTCAAACATCAAAGCTACCATCTGCAAAATAAAAATATTAGAACACTGAAATTTGATGAATTTTCAATTTGAAATATTAAATTCAATTTTGACTTATGATTTTTACTTTTTACTTATGAATTTGAATATGGAATTGTTAAATTTATTCATTTGACTTCATTATTTAATCAATCCATTATTTGAATTTTGAGTTTTTCTATTTTTTATTTTAAAAAAAATTATTTTTATTTTTATGTTCAAAAATTGACTTTGTCTGTTCATCATCTTCTTCTTCCTTCGAAGAACCGACTGGCAATCTCTTATCAAAATCATTCTCAATTTCAGTCCACAAACAATATGTCAAATCGATCGAAATTTGATTTACATCAACAATCCAAAATCAATTTTGGATTGTTAAGATTTGATTAGTTAAACTTTGAATGTTATAGTGTTCGAACGCCTGAATAGCAGTCAAACGCCTATGTCAATCATCATGTTATAACCAAAATCTACTAATTTGAATCACAAACTTATGTTTATGAACTCAAATACTATCTAACAATCAACAAGGATTTGCTTCTATCACTGATAATCTGCTAGATTGATGAAGGCCGAGAGTCGATAGTTCAGAGGGTTTTGTTTTTCAGAGAATTTTGAGTGTGAATGAAAAAACAAGTGTAAGTGTTCAATATATATTAAGTGAAATTTTAGACGCATGCGCACTGTTTGTGCGTATGAAACCCTAAAATTCAAAAAATAATGAGACGTATGAGCACTGTTTGGCCGTATTGACTCAAACGCATGAGAACTGTTCAGCCGCATGAGCACTGTACAAACGCATAAGCACTATTTTGGCGTTTTTTCATTGTTCAGGCACTTTTGTACTGTTCAACCGCATGAAATTCCTAAAACATCCAACACTTGTAACTTTCAACACTGTGTAACACTGTGTAGACGCATGAGAAATTCAAAACGTCTAAAACTTTGTAACTTGCAACACTGTATAGACGCATGAGACATTCAAAATGTCTAACACTTGTTAAACATAGACTCTATCACTGTTTAGGCATATGGGGTTGATGAAATACCCAAACATTTGGTTAAACTCATGGACTTATTGCAACTGTTTACACGCATGGGAATGTGAAAAGCGTCCAAACACTTGAATAATTTCCTGAAAGTTCACCATGCTCCTATTTAGACGTATGAACACTATTTAGGCTTTCATGAGTCTCACACTTGTGTTTTTCAAATTTCTTCACCTGCACACTGTTCAAACACATTAGTAATATTTCATACTAATATTTAAACATGATACGCATAATTTGAATTTCCCAATATTTACATTTACCCTTCAAATTTGAACTTTTTACATTTTGCACACTCAAATTTATTTTTTTGAACAATTTTTTATTATTATTTTTTAATTCTTAACTTGATGTTTAACTTTTCAACATTTCTCTTTCCCTTCATTTTAGTCCCTAAAACATAATCAAATCTCAATTTCTCAACATTGGGAGAAGCATTTCCACTTGCAATTTTATTTAGGTTCATATTATCATTTTCAAAAGTTTCATGATCACACTCACATATACTTTGAACATATAGCATCATCCTTTCAATTCAACTTTCTTTGATTTTATTTTCTGAGAAAAACTTTTCCATTTATTACTCCCCCTAAACTTTTAAGTTGAAACAACTTATAAGTTTACTAAGGTAACATAATAAGATCACACAACTCATTGTGTCATTGTCTTCACACACAGAACATGCATAAAATGAAAATGAAAGCAGAATCAAAATCTAATATCAACAAGAATTAATTTCTGCAGTGAGATCATATCAATGAAGATCAGCACATTAAAATAAAAAATTATGGATAGTCATAGACAATGAATAAATCCTGATCAAGTGTGTTCCAGGTCAGTGATATCACAGCAAAGGAAACACAAGCTCTAAGGACAGACAATGAGTGTTTGTGACAAAATATCAGCTCACTTACTTTTTCAATTCTTGGATTGATTAGGTTATATGTAAAAAGCTCAACTATCACTAAGACATGCAAGCAAGAACACATACTCAACTTATTACGTGAAATATATGTGTAATCAGAGCTCATGTTACTTAAATGAATAGAGAATGATCATGGATAACCATTTTATCAGCTCTAACTATCCATTTGAATAGATTGTGCACATTGGCATCTTTTGCATCAAAGAAAAAATCCAAGTCTGTAATGACTTACAACAAAGGATATCTCAGCACTTCAGGTCTATGATGACTCATAACAAAGAAGTGAAATGATGCTTGTAACAGATCTCATGATTAATACATCAACATCAGGTATGAGTGGTGTTACTCAACAAACAGTCAATCTGATAAGCCAAAACATCTCAAAAGTACTCAGATGAATACATATTTAGTGTAATCACAAGAATTTACTTTTTCAGTATAATAGCATGATAGTGTCTACACATCATATTTGATCATGTCAGACTTTATTAATGAGTGAAATATGCTATTGATCTCACTAATGTACTATCATTTCTCACATATTGCAAAACAGATTCTTTTCTAAACGCTGAACTGACAATAGAAAAAGAATCTATTTTTTGAGTTTTGATTTATACTTTTGTATTTGGTTTTTCTATGACAAAAGAAAAACACACACACACAAAATAAAAACATGCAATTAACATTAAGGATCACTTATGATGATCATTTGATATAAAGGGCTCACATATGATTAATAAGACTAATTGATTCTACTAAATACTGAAACAGTCCTGGTAGGAAGGCTTTAGTAAATAGATCTGCCACCTATTTTTCTGTTGGAATTTGAATCAATATGATTTACCCTTTTTCAGAGTTATCTCTGAGAAAATGATATCGAATCTTGATATGTTTTGTTTTTGAATGTTGAACAGGATTAGCTGTAATGAAGATAGATGCAGTGTTATCAATGTAAATAGGTGTTTTAAGAAAATTGAACCCATAATCCAGTAGTTGATTTTGCAGCCAGATGATTTGAGAAGATCCTGCTAATGCAGTAATGTACTCAGCTTCTGCAGTTGAAACAAAGACATTTGTTTGTTTCTTACATTGCCATGAGACTAATCTGGGACCAAGAAATTGACATCCACCCGAAGTATATTTTCTATCTTGTCAACAACCACCATAATCACTATCTATATATCCATGTAATTCAAAGTTACCCTCGTAAGGATACCAAAGCCCTAAAGTTGGTTTACCTTTGAGATACCTGAATATTCTTTTGACAACAATTAAATGTGATTCTTTCGGGTCTGATTAATACTTGACACAAACACAAACAATGTTGGACCAAAAGAACCAATGAGCCTGATTAGAAAAACCTCTAAGTCCTACAGACATTACAACTGCTGAAGAAGATCACAACAGCTGAAGACATCAGCTGAAGACAAAGTCTGAAGCCAGCAGCTGAAAACCAAGTTTGAAGCCATCAGCTGAAGACAAAGTCTGAAGCCATCAGCTGAAGACAAAGTCTGAAAGTAAAGTACTGAAGACAAAGACTGAAGACCAAAGTGATCAGTAGTTGTCACAACAGCTGAAGTAATTAACTTTAGTAGTTGTGATGGTTTCCTTTTAGTACTTGTAATTTACTTTTCAGTAGTTATAGTTTCAGTAGTTATAATTCAGTAGTTTTATGTTTTTGTACTTAAGCATTCTCTGTGATGTAATCAGTAGTTGAGAACATTCTCAGTAGTTTGCATAGTTTCAGTAGTTTGAATAATTCAGTAGTTTGTGTTCTTGTGAATTGTTTAAATCGTTGTTCGAATTCCGTTGCAATACTCTCTAATTAATCAAACATAGATCACTGATCCTAACAAATGGTATCAGTGCAAGGTTAATCATTGATCGATCTAACAATTGATCATTGAAACTGCTATTCGATATCTAAGTTTGATTGAATTAGCATATTTGCAAGAATTGGTTATAGATCATTGAATTTCTGCTGCTTTCGTTTATCTGCTTTGAGTTTTCTCTTGGTTCATATTGAGTTTGTTGTGTTTTGCACTAAATCAGTTAAAACTTAATTGAATTTGGTTGAATCTGAGAATGACTACTCCTTCTAATGACCCTCACGATACCGGTTCCTCAACCAAGCCTCCGATGCTGGTTAGGACTGAGTATAACATACGGCAACGAAGAATGCTTCATAACCTGTCTGTTAACAGTTCAGGTTGTTGGACATCTGTGGTACATGGTCCACACAAGCCTATGGTGAACAATACGGAAACCAACCAAATGGTTCCGAAGAAGAAGGAACAATACTCTGATGAGGACTGAAAACTGTTTGATATTGATGCTAAAGCACATGGAATTCTGGCCATGGTACTGCCGAATGAAATCTATTCTGGGCTTATGCATCATGAAACTGCTCATGACCTCTGGAATGCATTGATGGAACAATTTGGTGGAACAGATGAGGTCTTAGCAAACAACAGAGAAATCCTTGCCCAACAATATGAGACATTCTCTCATAGGAAGGGTGAGTCACTCACTCAAGAGTTCGAGCATTTTTTCTGTTTGATCTTTGAGCTGAAAATGGTCAAACATGAATACACTAATAGTCAGATGAACAACAGATTCCTCAGATCACTGCCTGAGAGATGGGACACATATACCATTGTCCTATGCTCCAGTGCAAATCTAGATAGTCTATCTCTCACCCAACTCCATGGGAATTGCTTACATTTGAAAAAGAGATAAAGCAGAAAAAGAAACTGGCATCATCAGGAAAGCTCAATGATGACTTTGTACGAGGGAAGACTGCCTTGGTTGGTCATGAGTCAGAATATGCTGCATCAGAAAGCAATTATGATGAGCATATAGATTTCTCCTCAAACGGTTCACATCATGCATTTGTTAGTGTTAAAGTCAGTCAGGCTATAATAGTGACAATTTGTGTTTCATTATGGATGATTTAAAGGGTATTGTTGATGATGACTTAGAAGAGATGGATATTCTGAGCCAAATGGCCTTGATTAATATCAGATCTCAAAAGTTCTACAAGAGAATTGGTAGGAAATTTCCAGGACTCTCTGGAAAAACCAAGGTTGGTTTTGACAAGAGTAAGTTGAGGTGTCACAAATGCCACAGGCTTGGACACTTTGCAAGACAGTGTAGATCATCTAGATCTAACTCCTCTGCACCCTTTGTGACTTTTCCAAGCAATAGTCCACAAAACAGAGGGCAACATCCTACTAGTTCTAGTCATCATTCACAACCTATATCTCCTGCATATTTTGTCCCTCAGGGTCCAATGTCATATCCATATCCCTGCTATTACATGCCACACCCAAATCCGGTTCAAGTTCCTATTGCACAACAACCTCAAGCCCTACCTGAGCCTCTACCATCTCAATCATCTCACTCACAATCTCGTCACAGCTTCTTCACCCCTGGTATTGTTGACTGGAGCAGTTTACCAGATGATCTCTCTGGTAATGAGCAATTATTTGCTGGTGATAGTCAACATGGTGGTGAACATCCTTTTGGGAATCTAGCTCTCATGGCCCTGGAATCTTCTGATAGTTCATGCTCCAATGCATCTTCATCACAGGTAACCCAGGTGTCCTCTGAGGCTAAGGCCAAGCTATGTTCTGAATCTTGCATAGCTACATTTATCTCTATTACAGAGGCAAATGTAGCTTTAATAAATCAAAATCTAGAGCTTGAGCAAACCCTTTCCAAAAGAAAAGTTGAATGATGAAAAGGCTAAGCTAGAGGTCATTCTTGAGAACCATAGAGATCTCAAAGAAAAACTTACAGTTACCCAAGTTGAGTGTGACCGCTGGGTATCATCCTGCAAGGGATTTGAAATGCTGCTTAGCAAGCAATCTGCTTTGAATGTGACGTTTGGAATAGGTTACAACCACATTGCACCACCTATAGATTTTACTCCAAAACAAATAGTAAAATCTGAAGGTGAAAGTAATTTCCAAACCACATCATCATGTGCATCATCCTCAAGTGATCACCCAAAATCACAAGATGAAATCAGTGTTGATACCTCAGCAAATCAATTTGTTGGAGCATATATAGTCATATATAGTGTGTCTGTCGCTTGTCGAATAATCTAGGCTTAATGTTATACACCTGATATGTTGTAAACACATGAAGCTGGGTCATTCGCAGGAGCATATGCGAATGAGACTCAGTCGTACGACTGAGCCATGCTAATAGACCAGCCGTGCGACTGAGAGATGCGATTGGGACATTTGTAAGACTGAACCATAAGAATGGTCCAGTCGTACGATTGAACCATACGCATGGTCCAGTCGTACGATTGAACCATACGCATGGTCCAGTCGGACGATTGAACCATACGCATGGTCCAATCGCACGAATGGGACCAGTCGCATCTAATATGGGCCGAGGCCTATATATACCAGTTTTAATGTGTAGAAGGGAGATGGATTGAGAGGAGTCTGCCCGGAGCCTAGGGCTGCCGGATAAGAGGGGAGATCATGCTCGATCTTCCCCTTGCCAAGAGTCTTGATTCTTATGTTGTAACGAGCTTGTAATCGTTAGGTTTTATCAATGAAACCATTCAATTATAGTTCGTGTTATTGTTTGACTTTTGGTTTGTGCTGTTGTTTATCCTTCCGTCAAAAACATGCTCGGATGTTTATCGATCCGGCGAAAAACCGACTTCACACAATTGGCTGATGGGTTAACTACTGATAAGCACATGAAGCTGAGTACTTCAGATGTTGTCCCTCAAAGTACCTCAAGTATTGAAGGGCAAGTCACAACATCTGAAAAGCATTTCAAATAAGCTAAAATAAAAGGATTAACAACTGCTGATAGAGAACAGCTGAAGAACAAGTCTTCAATTGTTACAGATCCTTCAATACTAAACAAAAGTACTAAAAGGAGGAAAGTACTGAAGAGGACACCTTTAGTAGTTTCCACATCAGCAGTTGATCAATTCAAGATAAAGAATAAGCCATGTGAAATATGTGGTAAATTCAATCATCTTTCTGATGAATGTTGGTACAGAAAGGGTTCCAAACTCAACAGAGATAAGCTCATTAAAATCCAGATGGATGAAATGAAAAATGAGTTTGAGACCAAGTTTGTACCATAGTCATCCGAATGTGATGAATCCAAGCCTTCATCCAAATCCAAAAAGAAGGATAGGGTTAATCATAAAATAGCTGATAGTGCTCCTCATGATAAACATCATACTAAGTCTGTGAATTTTAAGGAGAAAATGGTGGGTCACAGGAACTCATCAAACACAAGTGCTGATATGTCATAAGAGCTTAAAGCTTTAGCTACAAATCAGACACAACTTGCTATGATGGTTCAGCATTTGTTGGGGAGAGTTAACCAACTGGATGCACGTGTGATCAAACCACTGAAAAGGCATTCCAAGCCCAAATCCAAGGAATCCATTTCAGCACCACCTCCTTCTTCATCAGCTATTAATCATAAGAAACAAGTTATGGTTAAATCTGTTGATGAAAACAGACCCAAAACCAAAAAGGTTTGGGTCTCAAAACCTAACTAGTTCTTTATGATGAATGCAGGGTTCTTCAGCATGCCAAAGGAGCATCTGGTATGTAGACAGTGGAGGATCTATACATATGACTAGGAGCAGTTCTCTTTTTAATGACTACTCTCAAGGAAAGAAGGTATTTGTTTCATTTGGAAATGATGCCAAGGGTTACATCGTCAAGAAAGGATATGTGTCTAATGGAGATATCAGATTTGATGATGTTAACCATGTGGAGAATCTCAAGTATAATCTACTGAGTGTCAGTCAGATGTGTGATAAAGGGCATGTTGCACTTTTCACAAGCCAGAACTGCAGGATTTTGTCTTCCCAAGTTCTGAGGCTGATTGACAAGGTATTGGATGATCATACTCTGCTGAAGGCCAACAGGATTGGAAGAGTATATGCCTTGGATTTGTCAAAGAAGATTGATTTGAAGGGTCATCCTTGTCTGTTCTCCAAAGCCTCTCCTCAGGAATCTAAACTATGGCATAGAAGGCTAGGTCATGTTAATCTCAAAAACATGAATCAGCTCATCCACAATAGTTTAGTGAGAGGTCTACCAAGAAAGGAGTTCCACTGTGATGAAACCTGCACTGCTTGTTTAAAAGGAAAACAACACAAATTCTCATTCCCTCCTATTGAAGAATCTAAGTCCACTGCCTGCTTGCAGTTACTGCACATGGATCTGTTTGGTCCTGTGAGAGTGATGAGCATGGCAAAGAAGAAATACTGTCTGGTAATTGTGGATGATTACTCCAGATTTGTATGGACTTTCTTCTTGCATTCAAAGTTGAGGTTGCTCAGACAATTATAAACTTTGTGTTGTATGTTGAGAGGTAGTATTTCCTATCAGTCAATTGTATAAGGAGTGATAATGGAACTGAATTTAGAAACCATACACTTGATGATTTTTATCTATCAAAAGGAATCAAGAGGCAGTTTAGCATCCCAAGGACTCCAGAACAAAATGGAGTAGTGGAGAGAAAGAACAGGATCCTAATTGAAGCTGTAAGGTCTATGTTGGCTGACTCTGGTTTGCCATTGACCTTTTGGGCTGAAGCTATTAACACAGCTTGCTATGTGCAGAATAGAGTGTTAGTAAATTAGAGGTTGATGAAGACTCCATATGAAGTTCAACATCATTTGGATCCTCTAATTTCATTCTTCAAAGCCTTTGGGTGTCCTTGTTTCATTGTCAACACAAAGGATCAACTCCACAAATTTGATCCTAAGGTGGATGCAGGGTATTTTGTAGGTTATTTATCCACATGCAAGGCTTACAGAGTCTTCAACTGCAGAACAAAGATGGTTGAAGAAACCTTGCATATGAAAATCAATGAATCTCCTAAGGATAAAATTCCACAAAACCCTGTGGAGTTATTTGATCTGGACATACTGCAATATGTTCCTTATCAACCTCCAGCTGTTGCAGATCATGTGGATAAATCATCTTCTGCAGCAAGTCTTCCACCGGGTGGTACTGAAGATGATGATGATATCAGTACTCACCTTTTCAAGTTTAGCGACCAACAGCCTGAGTCTTCTAAACTTGATGTTCCTGTAGCTTCTGTAGCTCCATCAACAACAAATACCGATGAGATTTCTGACTCCACTACATCATTTGACTTGCCATCTAATACTTGGTCTCAAGAATCTAGATCACCATCTGCTGCTGCTGAACCGACTACAAACACTTGCACTGATCTTATAGTATACCAAGAGTTGAAGAATCACCCCATGTCTCAAATCATTGGTGATATCAATGTTGGTGTCTCAACTAGAAGTCAATTGTCTAACTTCTGCTTCTATGCTCTCTTTATCAGTCAGCTAGAGCCAAAGAACTATCATGTTGCTTTGAGAGACAATGGATGGGTTGAAGCCATGCAGCTTGAGCTACTTCAGTTCAAAAACCAGCAAGTATGGGAACTAGTTCCTCTACCCCCAGGTAAGTGTGGAATAGGCACTAAATGGGTGTTTAGTAATAAAACTGATGAAAATGGGCTTATTGTCAAGAACAAGGCTAGACTGGTTGTACAAGGGTTTTCACAAGAAGAAGGTATTGATTATGATGAAACCTTTGCCCCTATAGCAAGACTAGAAGCAATTAGATTGTTCTTAGCCTATGCTGCATTCCACAATCTTAAAGTTTTTCAAATGGATGTCAAAAGTGCATTTTTATATGGTAAAATAAAAGGAGAGGTTTATGTGTTTCAACCACTAGGTTTTGAGGACAATAAACATCCTGATTGGGTGTATCAACTTGATAAGGCTCTTTATGGGTTGAAGCAAGCTCCTAGAGCCTGGTATGAAACACTTTCAAATTTTCTTCTTAAAAATAATTTCACTAGAGGCTCCACAGATAAAAAGTTGTTTATTAAGAAAGTTGATCAGCATAAGCTACTTGTTCAAATTTATGTTGATGATATTATTTTTGCATCCTTTGATCCCCAGTTGTGTGATGATTTTACAAGTTTAATGAAACAAAAGTTTGAAATGAGTGCAATGGGAGAATTACAGTTCTTTCTAGGCTTGCAAATCAAACAAAATCCTAATGGAACTTTTATTCATCAATCAAAATATACAAAAGAACTTTTGAATAAGTTTGATTTACAAAATTGTAAGCCCTGTTCTACTCCCATGTGCAACACCACACAACTGGATGCAAATCAGAAAGGTAAAGCTGTTGATGAAACACTTTACAGATGTATGATTGGGTCCTTGATGTACTTAACAGCTTCTAGACCAGATATCATGTTTGCAACTTGTGTTTGTGCTAGATTTCAGGCTGCTCCTAAAGAGTCTCATTTGATTGCAGTCAAGAGGATCTTTAGATATCTGCAAGGTACACAATCTCTAGGTCTTTGGTATTCCACTGGACACTCATGCAAATTAGTTGCTTTTTCTGATAGTGACTATGCAGGGTGTAAGTTAACCAAAAAGTCAACTTCTGGTGGATGTCAATTCCTAGGCAACTGTTTGATTTCTTGGTAGAGTAAGATACAAACATCTGTTGCTACATCCACTGCTGAAGCAGAGTACATTGCTGCTGCAAGTTGTACATCTTAGGTACTCTGGCTTTAGAACCAACTATTGGATTATGGCATTATAGAGACTAAGACTCCATTATTAATGGATAGTGCTTCAGCTCTGTGCATTGTCAAGAATCCAGTCCAGCACTCTATGACCAAACATATAGAGATCAGACACCATTTTATTAGGGATTGTTTTGAAAAAGTTCTAATTGATCCAAAGTTTGTGCCTAGTGCTGATGAGCTTGCAGATATATTTACTAAGCCTTTGGATAGTTCAACTTTCCAAAACCTTGTGTTAAGGCTTGGTATGCTGCAGCTAGAATAAGTGATAGTACTGATGATCATTAGTAAACGTGTCACAAATATGTATTAATTCTGTTAAAAGAAACTGATGCAGTTACAACTACTGATGTAGTTATAACTCCTGATGTCAGTAAAAACAGATAAGTACTGATGTCCTATGAAACAACCGGAATCAGCTAAAAAGTCTGATGAGTAAGTGTTGAGGACAGTATGAAACAGCTGAAAAGCTAAGAATTAACGAAAACTATTGATGAGAATTTTCACTTCAGTCGTTTCCACAAATTGTTGTTTCACTCTAAACAGCTGATGACAAAACCATGTCTTCAGTAGTTTCATAATTACTCATGACTAATACCAAGTCCTTAGTTGTTTACAACAGCCGAAGACAAAACCAAGGTTTTCAGTAGTTTCACAACTACTGATGACTAAACCAAGTCTTCAGTTGTTTTCAAACGTCTGATAGTTAAAACCAAGTCTTCAGTTGTTTTCATAACAACTGATGCCAACACCAACACTTTCAGTCATTTTTTTCAGCCTTTTCTTAACCTATAAATACCTGCACTTATAGCCAAATGTTTCATTAGCCATTTTCGAACCTTTCTCTCTCAACAATGGCGACCATGAAACTCAAACCCCGACACAACTGTGTTGCCTACCTTTCGAAATCGGCCTTCTGGAACAAGTTTGACACTGCCATCGATCTTATGGTGGATTCCCCATACAGAACAGCCTTTCTTCTGAATCCTACCATATATCCTGACTCCTTATCCCAGTTCTGGACCAACGTCTCTGTAATAACTGGTTAGAATGATAGAAAAATCACTCTCCAGTCGTTGGTGAACCAGAAACAAGTGCTCATCACCCCCGACATCATTCGCAAAACCCTAAATTTGCATGATGGCACCTATCCTAAAGAATACCCGAAAGGCACCACTGATATGTCTTTTCTCCATAAAGGGTAGAAGGCGACTTAAGTGTTACTACCATACTTAAAAAGCACTTTCATGATACTAAAAAACTTATCTTTCATATGGTGAATGTCTGCCTTGCATCAAAGACATCTTCTTGGGATCAGATGTCTTCCCGATGGCAACAGGTATTGTACTCTATCCTTGAACGTCAAAGTCTAAATTTTTCTGAGATAGTGTTCATGGAACTAAAGGATCCGGCTCAGAAACCTGTGGCAAACAGATGGCTACTTTATCCCTGGTTTCTGATGGCCATACTTTTGAATCAATTAAAATCTGATGGCCTAGTTGGTCTTGGAGTCCCTGCTCCAGCTGTTTTAGCTGAGATATACTCCAGACATAACTCATACCCTACTCTAAAAGGGACTGCCCGATGCTAAAACCCAAGCAGAGGGAACCCACAGCCTCCACTTCCATATCCAAAGTCCCCACCAAACCCAAAACCCAAAAACCCAAAACAACTACTCAGGGAGATGAGTCCCCTGAGGATGCCCCTGTACCGCAAACACAGGAAATACATACTCGTTATAACCCCCCAGTTATGTCCAAGACTCAACCTGCTGAAGCCGTAGAGGTATCCTCTCAACATGATCCTGTTGCAATCACAATTGGGGATCCCACATTTCTAGAACCTCTCTCAATTAAGAGGGTTACCATTAAAGAGCACCTCTCACCCCGGGTGCAATCTGCTTCAGACCAATCTCCACATGCAACCGCCCCTCAAAGCCTAACACTGATAGTTGCTAAAGTGCTGAGTCAGTTGCATTCCTCACCCCCTCCCCAAAAACCACTTACCACTGGTAATACCTCAACTATTGAGGGGGAGGACCAAAATGCTTCTGATAACCCACAACACAGGGGTTACAATGTTCAATCTCTATGTGTAGAAACGGAGGTTAGAACATCTTCTAAGGCTGCCACTTCTACTGCTTCAGCAAATGATCAGGATGAAATTGGTAGCATCCATAAGACCTTACCAGAGGCAACTGCCAATGAAGGACACAGTCCTGAGGCAGGAAGTCCCCAGTACCAAGAACAAGGGGCACATGCTTCTATTGATTTACACTCAGAGCATGTACATCCTTATTCAATCAGGAGGGCAAGTGATTCTGCACAGACTGGTGTTGACCTGGGCTTTTTCTATGATGTATTAGCCCATAATACCATCCTTGAGACTGAGGTGAGCAGACTCAAAGAGTTGTTAGCCAAAATTTCTCAGGATCAAAGTCCATCTACCTCACAAACCCCACAAATGGCACCTTCCATTGAAGGTTCCCCAAACACTGAGCCTACACACTTAACTGAGCCACCAGCCACTACTTTTGGCACCACCTCTCAGGGACAGAACCCCTCTGAGCAGATCGTTGCTGTCTTTCAAAACTCCTTACCTCTCATCACTCCTATCATCACTAACATAGTGCATAAAGCCATTGATGAGAGGATATCCTCAAATCTACAAACCCTCATTGATGATGCTGTTCACAAATCTCTTTCTGCCTTTCAAGCCCCTCAACCCAATGAACCAAAAAGGGGGAGACTTCCAAGTCTAAGGCAGTGAAAGAAAAGAAAAGAAAAAGAGTTGATGATGAGAAAGAACCTACAAAAGAGAAGGAGGTGGAGAAAGAACTGATCTCAGAACAGTTGATCACAGATAAAGAGAAGGAAGATGAGCTGATCACATATAAAAGAAAGAAAAGTGCTGAGTCAAAAGCTAATGAAGATAAATCCTTAGAAGATCTTTTCAAAGATGCTGATGAAGCTCACAGCAGATCCATGGATAAAATTATAGATCAGCTCTTTCGACAAGGTCATGATACAGCCACACTAGACACGACAAGGTCATGACACAGCCACACTAGACACTGAGATCAGAAGGCTAGAAATAGAAGAGATTCAAGCTAGATGGGCTGGTTATAGTGTGTTGGAAAGGGAAAGATTGTAGATAATGATCAGATTCATTGCCAAGTACCTTGGAAGATTATTGATAGAGATAAAGGCCTGGTCCAGAGACAGTATTTTGTAGATAACCAAGAAGATCTGCTCTGCTAGAGGCTATAATAAGGGGTTGATAATTGAAGCACTGGATGAAGCAGGAGCAGGGAAGAAAACTGAAATGGCAAAGCTCTCCAAAGCCAAACTCACCACCAAAATGCTAAGTCAGTCTTGTCACACTCCTACTCAAACACAACCCTTATCTCTAAAATCTCCCAAATCTATCCCTAAACCAAAGCCACCCATAACTCAACCAACAAAACCAATCCCTTTACCCCAAAAACCACCTCAAACCTTACCCAGTGATGCACCCAGAAGGAGGAGAAGGGTGTTTAGGGTAAAAGAAGATGAAGAAGAGGATGATGATGATGATAGTCTGCCAATCTCTGTTGTTCTCAAACTCAAATCACCTGAGCACAGAAGTCAACAAGTGATTACTCCTGACTTGCAAATGCAGATGGTGAAGGTAAAGATTGAAGAAGCAGAACAGCAGAAACAGCACGATGAGAAGTTTCTCAAAATGGTTGATAAGGATTTCCCTCAGTCCTCATCCATTCAAGAAATGAAGAAACAGGCTCTGAGGCTGTACACTCTTAGACATACTTTTCAACATCAAAAAGAAAGAGTGCAGATCTGGCCAGACCCCAGGGTAAGTTCTTGAATTCATAAGAAGAACATACCAAGTAGATATCATGGCCAAGTGAAGAAGACCTTGAATGCTGCAATTACATTGGCCATGGTAGTCTCACCCTGGGAAATCATTGAAGAAGTCAAGAGAGCTCACAAATCCAAGACAACCCCTCAATCTATTCTTGAGAACAAAATGATCAAGAAGGGGTTGTTATACAAAAGACTTGAAGATCTTCAGAAGAGTGAACTCTAGTTGTTGCTTGAAGGCTCTCACCCTAATGAATTTGCTTATAGAGATATAACAACTGTGGAGTTGAAAAATGGAAAGACAGTGAGATACATGTGTTAGTATTATGGCCCAGAGTTCTTCTTCGAGGGAGAAGCAGAAGAACTCACCAAGGAGGAACAAGTTGTTCTCCTTGAGACCTATGCTAGTAAGTCTTATAGACTCATTAATGGGAATTAGGTTTCATGGTTGGGACAAGACTCTGTGTCCAGTTTCCCAAGACAAAGTTCCCTTCCATACTTAGCCAATCAAAAGATTAGAAACCTTTTCTCGGCTTGTGGTTAACTGATTACCTCTGAAGTTGATCAAGAGGGTGTTTTTGCCATGAATAAGTGGGATCATCAATATGTTTAGAGGTTTTGGCTGCATTGGTTCAATGGGAGTTTTGTTGGACCAAAAGAACCAATGAGCCAAGATCAGAAAACCTCTAAGTCCCACATGATATCACAGCAACTGCTGAAGGCTTCATCAGCAGTTCGACAAGTGCTGAAGACTTCAACAGCTGAAGATCAAGTACCGAAGACTTAAACAACTGAAGACTAAAGTGCTGAAGTCTAACAGCTGAAGAACACAAGTGCCGAAGCTGAAGACTAAAATGCTAAAGTCAAACAGCTGAAGAACACAAGTGCTGAAGCTGAAGACCAAAGTACTGAAGGTCAACAGCTGAAGAATACAAGTGCTGAAGCTGAAGACCAAAGTACTGAAGTTCAACAGCTGAAGAGTCCACAAGTGCTGAAGATCAATAACTGATGTACAAAGTCTGAAGACAAAGACTGAAGACATCAACTGATGCATCTACTGAAGTCATCAGTTGATGAAGCGTCTGAAGTTCAAGTCTGAAGACCAAGTGCTGAAGTTTCAGTAGTTTGTCACAACAGCTGAAGAGTACTTCTTCAGTAGTCGTGTTTATCAGTAGTTTTATGTTTTTGCTTTCAGTAGTTTTGTAAAACGACTGAAGAGCTTGTTCTTCAGTCGTTGTAGTTTTAGTAGTTCTTATCAGTAGTTTTGTAATAAGTAAACACTTAGCTTCTTGTAAGAAGATGTCAGCTGTTAGACATCTTCAGTAGTTCTAGTGTTTCAGTAGTTTGTTAAATAACGGTTCGATGTCACTATCAAGTGACATCAGCCTACGTCATTTTTCCTTATATAAGGAAGAATGACCTAAATTGTAATTTTGCGAAAGCCATGCCAAAGCGTGTGATTGAATGAAATATTCCTTTTGCAGAAACTTTCTCTCTCTATAACTAATTCTGTTCATTGCTATATCTTTGGTATTCTTGCTCGAATTGTGCTAGTTGGTACTCTATTCCGCTGCTGAAATCATTCGAATCGATCAAACTAGATGCTGAGATCCTATCAAGTTTGTTGGACCAAAAGAACCAATGTGCCTGATCAGAAAAGCCTCTAAGTCCCACAGACATTACAACTGCTGAAGAAGATCACAATAGCTGAAGACATTAGCTGAAGACAAAGTCTGAAGCCATCAGCTGAAGACAAAGTCTGAAGCCATCAGCTAAAGACAAAGTCTGAATGTAAAGTACTGAAGACAAAGACCGAAGACCAAAGTGATTAGTAGTTGTCACAACAGCTGAAGTAATTAACTTCAGTAGTTGTGATGGTTTCCTTTCAGTACCTGTAATTTACTTTTCAGTAGTTATAGTTCAGTAGTTTTATGTTTTTGTACTTAAGCATTCTTTGTGATGTAATCAGTAGTTGAGAACATTTTCAGTAGTTTGCATAGTTTCAGTAGTTTGAATAATTATGTTAGATGTCACTATCAAGTGACATCAGCAGACGTCACATATCCTATATAAGGAATGTTGACCTAGTTGTAATGTGTGACATTAAGCCACACAAAAGTATATGAATGAAATATTTCTTTTGCAGAATTCTCTCTTTCTATATCTGTGTACTGTTACATTGAATATCAATTGTGTTCTTGTGAATTCTTTAATTCGTTGTTCGAATTCCGCTGCAATACTCTCTAATTAATCAAACTTAGATCACTGATCCTAACAAACAACATACGTAATGTCTAGTCTAGATGCAGTAAGATACATCAAAGAACCAATCATTGATCTGTATAGCGTTTGATCAATAGATTTTCCTTTTGGATCAGGTTTAATCTTGGTGTTAACATCTGCTGGAGTTTGTATGGACTGATAGTCTTGCAATTTAGATTTCTTCAAGAGCTTGTCAACAAGCTTCTCTTGATTGATGAAAATTCCATCGTCAGTTTGCTTGACTTGAAGTTCAAGAAAGAATTAATCTCTCCCATAGAACTCATTTGGAATCCAGATTTCGTGATTTCTTCAAATTCATTGCACAATTTTGGACTGGTAGAACCAAATATGATATCATCAACGTACACTTGTACACATAAGAGATCATCATTTTCCTTCTTTATGAATAAAGTTGGATCAATTTTACCTCTTGTGTATCCATGTTGGATTAAGTGTTGTGATAATATCTCATACCAAATTCTAGGGGCTTGATGAAGTCCATATAAAGCTTTACTCAGCTTATACACTAGATGTGGAAATTCTGCATCCTCAAAGCCCGGAGGTTGCTTCACAAACACATTGTCAGTGACAAGACCATATAAAAATGCACCCTTTACGTCCATTTAATACACCTTGAATTTCATGAATGAAGCATATGCTAGGAAAACTCGAATGGATTCAAGTCTTGCAACTAGTGCAAACACCTCATGATAATCTATCCCTTCTTCCTGTGTGTATCCTTGAGTAACAAGTCTCGCTTTGTTCCTTATTACTACACCATGATCATCAGTCTTATTTCTAAACAACCATTTTGTGCCTATGACATTTTCTCCTTTAGGTAAATTCACTAAATTCCGCATGTCTTGTTTGCGGAATTGAAGTAATTCTTCTTGCATAGCTTCTGTCCAACCATTGTCCTTTAATGCTTCGGTAACATTTTTAGGAATAATTTGAGAAAGAAAACAGGAGTATAAGCACAAGTTTGCTTGTTCTGATTTACTCCTTGATGTTCTCTCATTCAATGAACCAATAATCTGAGAAATTGGATGATTCTTGTGAATACGAGATGTTGGAATCTGATCGCATTGAACATTAACATCCAAATTTGTTTGGTTTAGGTTGGAGAGCTGATGTAACAAATTAGAAGAATGTGGATTGAAGTTTGGAACTTGAGTCGTGTGTTTAATAAAGTAATCTAAGTTACCAGTATCAACTGCATCACCAGAGATGGATGATGTTCCAAACTCAGGTTGCCAAACTCAGTACCATCATTAGGAATAGGTTGTGATTCTTCCTGATCAATTCAGACTAAATGATCTGAAGTTGTATTATGATGATTATTTTCATTGAATTGAATTGTTGAATCCTTGAGAAATGATAAAAATAGGTACTCTGAGCTAGAATCATCTAGGTCATCAGAATCTAAATCCTCACTGAAAGATCCAAGATCTCCTCTAGATTTTTTCTGGCCTGTAGAATCAAGACAATTTGATTGATTAAACAAGTTAGATTGAAAAGAATTTGAAAATAAATCTAAATCAAATAACCATGCAGGACCATTTGAAACTCATGGAAAAGAATTTTCCAGAAATTTAACATTGAATGTTTCAAGAATTATATTCATCCTAGAGTTATACACTCGATAGGCTTTTGAAATAGATGAATATCCAACCAAAAATCCATTATCAGATTTGCATCAAATTTTCCTAACTGATCATTTGATTAAGAATCATAACTAGACAACCAAATGATTTTAGAAAGTTTATGTTTGGTTTTCTTCCAAACATTAACTCATAAGGAGTTTTCATTTATCTTTCACGATTAGATTCTGTTCTGAATAAAACACGCAGTTGATATAGCTTCATCCCAAAAAGTTATAGGAATCTTTGCATCAGCTAACATTGAACGAGCAACTTCAATCAGTGTTCTATTCTTCCTTTCAGCAACTCTGTTTTGTTGAGGAGTTCTGGGAGCATTGAACTAATAAGCTACCCCTTTCTGAGTACAAAACATTTCAATGTTAGCATTTTTGAATTCCGTTCCATTATCACTTCATATTAATTTCACTTTATTTTCTAATTGATTTTCAACTTTAATAATAAATTCTTTTAGTTATTCAGCCGTTTCATATTTAGCATACAAAAAGAAAACCCATGAAAATCTTGTATAGTCATCAATGATAACTAAACAATATGATTTTCGTCCAATACTCTTGACATTTGTTGGTCCAAAAAGGTTCATATGTAATATTTGAAGAGGTTTGGAAGTTGAGTTTATGAGTTTGGTCTTATAAGACGCTCTGTGTTGTTTTCCCTTAAACATGCTGAGCAGTTCTCAGTCGTTGCAATCTTCTTAGATGGAAGTCCAATGACATGATTTCCTGATACAAGCTTTTTCATATTCTTGAAATTTGATGTCTGAGACGTCTACGCCATAGCTGACTTTCATCATTTGATGCTTTAGCAATAAGGCAAGTTGTTTCAATTGAAGGATCAACTTGAGACATATCCAGTTTGTATACATCTCTATCCCTTTCAGCTGTAACAATTATCCAATCTTTGCTTATGTGAAAACCTAGCTTCAAAACATAACAAATGAATCATCAAAAAGAACAGAATATGATTTATCACATATTTGGGATACACTTAAGATTAATGTTCAAATGTGAACAAAAGTTGACTTTGTCAAAGCTTATTATCCCATTTGATATTGTTCCTTCTCCTTTTATTTTTCCACCAGCATCACCACCAAAGGCGACGTGTGTTCCATCCTTTATCTTAAAATCTTGTAACAAGGTAGGATTGCCTGTCATATGCCGGCTACACCCACTATCCACATACCATGTATTAAGTGGTCTTCTTGGGCGTACCTGCACAACAAGAAAATTAAGTTGATATATCCACCGAAGCCGAGATGGTCTTGGGTTTTCCAAATTTATCAACAATGGTAAATTGTTTAATGAAGATTATTCAAATCAGTTTATTCTTGATGAATTTACCAATCTTGTTTTGGAAATTGTTTGAGTTATTTTTGAGAACATTCATACCATTTGATTGATCAATTTTTGACACGAATTGATGACTAACATTTTTATTAGCCATTCTTATAGATCTTGGTATGATTGATCTGCACATTTTGTTTATATCTCACATAATTGTTCTTTTGAAAAGATCTCAAACCTAAAGAATGTTGATTTGTTAATGTTTGAAATCCAACAGTTTGATTTCTCATATATTGAGGATTATCATAACCTTTGCTCCAGTTTGAGTTTGCAAATCCTCTTTTAGGTGATCTCTTTCTAAAGTAACAATTTGTAGTATTATGAGTCTTCTCATCACAATAAGTACAGTATTTGTTAAAATAACAATCTGTTGTAGAATGATTTCTCATGTCACAAATGTGACAGTACTTGTTGAAATAGCACTCAGTAGTATTGTGATTTTTCATATCACATATTTCACAGTACTTTTGTGGAGTTATAAACAACTGTTTGTTAACTTTTGACATTGACATTGTATTTGATTGATTTTTATATTTTGGTGGCAAATAGTTAAACTGCTGTTTTTCATTTTTCACATTTTGATTTTCTGACAAATTGTTTTTCATCTGTTTAACAAGAACTTCCTTCTCGAATTTCTTATGAACAAATATTTTTGCTACAGTAGAAGTCTTAGAATCTGAACTTGATTTCAAATCAGAGTGAAATTTGTTCATAGTATTCACCTTGTTGTTTTGAAGAGAATTCATATTTAACAAACCGGCTGATATAAATTTTATTGGTTTAAGTTTTGTTGCCTGATTTGTTGCTTTGATCAACTTTTCTGAACTTTTGTTTTGTTCAGATTTTATTTTTGATAATTTCTTTCTTCTTCTTTGATTCTTTGACTTAGAAGAACCTAGTTTACTTTCAGATTGAACATCATCTGAAGAAGATTCCTTTTCGGATTGAACTTGTTTTAGATTAATAGTGTTTGAATCTTCAGATATTCCTACCTGTTGTTTATCTTTGCTTTGAACTTTCACTTCTAATTCAACTAATTTGATCAGAATGTTTTTGTTTTGTTTGTTTCGGTTCATATGATTTTATCTTGATTGGATGACCATTTGTTAATCTTTTCTTGATCATTTTCAACAAAAACTTGTACATTTTCCTTTTTTTCTTCTAAAATCTTATTTTTGACCTGAAAAGCTTTAAGTTTAGCTTTATTCTCAAGAGAATGACAAGATCAGAGATCACAAGTTTGATGTATCAGAATACAAAGCAGCGGAATACAGACTAGAATTAGACAAATTGTAGCAAACAATCGATACTTGTAAGCATTAAGATCGCATACGGTTATAGGGAGAGAATATGTATTTCTGAATTCTAGGAATGTTTATAGATGTAGAATATTTCTAATCAAATCAATCATTCATTCCATTCGATTACTCATTCCCCCGTTGATTACAATAGGTTGTCACTCCTTATATAGAGTGCAACAGTCACTGCTGTTATCACGGAAAGTGACAACTGGCAGATCCAATACAAAAATAACTAATTCTTAACAAACTACTGAAATGTTCACAACTACTGAGAACATACACATGTTAGTTAAGTAGTACAATATAAACTACTGAAATTACAACGACTGAAGAACAAGCTCTTCAGTCGTTTTACAAAACTACTGAAACATAAAAATATAAAACTACTGATATCACAACTACTGAAGAAGTACTCTTCAGCAGTTGTGACAAACTACTGAGGCTTCAGTACTTGATCTTCAGACTTTGACCTTCAGGTGTTTCATCAGCTGATGACTTCAGTAGATATCATCAGCTGATGTCTTCAGTCTTTGTCTTCAGACTTTGTACATCAGTTGTTGATCTTCAGTACTTGTGAACTCTTCAGCTGTTGTACTTCAGTACTTTGGTCTTTCAGCTTCAGTACTTGTGTTCTTCAGCTGTTGTACTTCAGCACTTTGGTTCTTCAGCTGTTAAGGTCTTCAGCACTTGATCTTCAGCTGTTGTAGTCTTCAGCACTTGTCAACTACTGATGAGGCTTTCAGCAGTTGTTGTGATACCATGTGGGACTTAGAGGTTTTCTGATCTTGGCTCATTGGTTCTTTTGGTCCAACAGATGATCATCTGTATGAAGTTTCTCGTAAAGTGTTTGTAATAGATTCAGGCATTGGTTCGTGAGTGTAACCTACCCTGCTTTAATCTCCCACTTATTGATGGCAAAATGTTGGTCTTTTTCCTTCTTGATCAGTAGAGAAGATGACCCATGTAAGCTCCGGCCTGGGAAGAAATCTCAAATATTGTTTTGGCAGAGTATGAATGGGAACTCTGTTTTGGGGAACTGGACACAGAGTTGTTATCCCATTCATGAGATTTACTTCCCCATAATGAGTCTGTATGACTCACGAACATAGGCCTCAAGGAGAACAACTTGTTCCTCCTGAGAGAGTTCTTCTGCTCCTCCTTCGAAGAAGAACTCTGGACCATAGTACTCTGATAAGTACTTCATGGTCCTGCCATTTTTTTTCAGCTCCACCGTAGTTACCTCCCTATATACAAATTCATCAGATGGTTGCCTTCAAGGAGTAACTGGAGCTCATTCTTTTGGATGTCTTCAAGCTTTTTATATAACACCCCTTCTTAATCATCTTGTTTTCTAGTAAGGCTTGAGGTGTCTTCTTTGCTTGGTGAGCTTTCTTGAATTCATCAATGATTTCCCAAGTGAGACTACAACGGCCAACATGATGGTAGACTCTATTGTTTTTCGTACTTGGCCGTTGTATCTGTGTGGGATAGTTCTTTTATGGATTCTAGAACTCACCCTGGGGTCTGGCCATACTCTCACTCTCTCCTTCTGATACTGAAAGTGTGCCTGAGAGTGTATAGCCTTTGAGCATTCCCTTTCATGGCTTGAATAGATGATGACTGAGGAAATTCCTTGTCAACCATCTTCAACAGTTGCTCATCATGCTGTTTCTGCTGTTCTTCTTCTTCTATCTTGACTCTGACCATTTCCCTTTGAGAGTCAGGTGTGATCATGGGTTGACTTCGGGGTTTTGGTAGCTTTAGAACAGCAGAGAGTGGCAGACTATCATCTTCATCCTCTTCTTCTTCTTCTTCTTCCATCCTCAGCACCCTTCTCCTCCTTCTGGGTACATCACTGGATGATGGTTGGGTTGGTGAAGGAATTGGTTTTGAAGAATGAGGATGTTTGGATTTTGGCTTAGAGGTTGGTTGGGAGATTTGAGGGATAGGATCTGTTTGAGTGGGTGGAAGGAAGGTTGATCTAGCATCCTTGTAGTTAGCTTCGCCTTTGTGAGTTTAGCCATCTCTAATCTTTTACCAGCCCCAGCCTCATCAAGGCTTCCACAATAATCCCTTTGTTGAATTGCTCAGACAGACAGATTCTGGTGGCTATAGCCAGAATGCTGTCCCTGGTCCATGCGGCGGATCTCCATTAATGATCTTCCTAAGTATTTTGCAATAAAGCGGATCATTATTCCAACCTCTCTTTCTCAAGAGCATCATACCCTGCCCATCGGGTTTGTATCTCTTGTACTTCTAACCTTCTGATCTCACTATCTAGTGTGGCTGTGTCAAACCCCTGCCTGAAGAGTTGTTCATTATTTTATATCCATGGAGCGGCTGTTGTGTGGTGTCAGCTTCTTTGACCAGCTCCTCCAAGGATTTGTCTTCAGCAGTGTGATCATCAGCACTTCTCTTTCGCTTGTAAGTGAGCAGAGGTTGCTTTTCTTTTTCCTCCTCTTGACTTGCTTCTCTTCCTTTTCCTCGGATCTTTTCCTCTTCCTTTCTTTCACTGCAGTACTCTCCCCCTTTTTGGTTGCATTGGAGGAAGGGGTTTGTACCGCAGAAAGAGTCTTTTGGACAGCGGCATCAACCAAGGGTTGTAATGTGGAGGAAAGCCTCTCATCAAGGGCTTTGATCACTATATCAGTGATTATTGGGGTGATAAGAGGAAGGGAATTTTGGAGTACAGCACCTATTTGCTCAGGAGGGTTCTGTTCCTGAGAAGTAGGGCCTGAAGCAGAGGCAGGTGGGTGATTTTGGGTGGCTCTGTGTTTGGGAACCTTCAAGGGAAGGTGCCATCTGTGGGTGTATTATGGTGGCAGATGGACTTGCATCCTGAGACATCTTGGCCAGCAGCTCTTTGAGTCTGCTAACCTCATCCTCTAGAATGGTGTTTTGAGCAACTACATCATAGAAGAAGCTCAGGTCATCATCAGTTGATACTGAATCACCTGACCTCCTGCTTAGAGCAGGATTTACATGCACTGGGTGTAGACCAGTTGGTCATGTGCCCCTTGTGCTTGGTATCTGGGGACTTCCAGCCTCAGGACAATGTCCATCATCAGCTGTTGCCTCTAGGGAGGTCTTAGCAATGTTACCAGCCTCACTCTGGTCATGTGCTGAGTCAGAGGAGGTGGCAGCCTCACTAGATATTCTAAGCTCCTTGTCTACACCAGGAGATAGATTGGGAAACCCCTGTGCTGTGGGTTCTCAGGTGCACTGTGTTCCTCCCCGTCAATAGTAGAGGTATTCCCAGTAGTAAGTGTTTCTGGGGAGGGGGTGAGGAGTGCAATTGAGTCAGCACTTGTGCAACTATTAAAGTTGGGCTGTGAGGGGCGGTTGTTTGGGGTAAGGGTTAGAAGCAGTGTGCACCTGAGGTGGATGGTGCTCTTCAATGGCAATCTCCTCAAGTGAGTAAGATCCCAGATAAGTAGGTGCCCCTTTGGTTGCTGCAGGCTCCTGTTGAGAGGAGCCTGAGCGGCTGTGGCTGGAGGAGTCATTGTATCCACTAGGGGGTTGGACTAGTGGATATATCCTGCGTTTGTGTTGCAGGGGCATCCTCAGGGGACTCAATTCCCTGAGTAGCCATTTTGGGTTTCTTGTTGGTGGGTTTGGTGGGGACATTGGATTTGGAGGTGGTGGCTGTGGGTTCCAGCTGCGTGGTTTTTCGCAGCTTGGCAGCCAGTTTGAGTGTCCGGTCAGAGTTGTGCCGGGAGTATACTTCTGGCAGAACAGCCGTAGCAGGGACTCCCAAGCCAACAAGTCCCTCAGCATTAAGCTGGTCTGTAATAGTGGCCATTATGAACCGTGGATAAAGTATCCAACGGTTGGCAGTTGTTTTTGAGCCATATCTTTGAGCTCTGAAAATATTAATTCTGAAAAGTTTAGTGGTTGTTGCTCAAGGATAGAATACATTACCTGCTGCCATTTGGTGGACATTTGATCCCAAGACGACGTCTTAGGGGCCAAACATACATTGACCATGTGAAAAATCAGGCGCTCAGCGTCATTAAAGTGTTTCTTCATGATGGTGGTGGCACTGAGATCGCCTTGATATCCATGCTGAGCAAATGATAGATCTATGGTGCCCTTCGGATATCCAGCAGAAGAGTAGCATCA
This sequence comes from Flaveria trinervia, assembly GCA_025506515.1. Lineage (NCBI taxonomy): Eukaryota > Viridiplantae > Streptophyta > Magnoliopsida > Asterales > Asteraceae > Flaveria > Flaveria trinervia. Next base: position 54,779,922 of record CM046455.1, read on the forward strand.
CTCAGTTGAAGAATTTTACGGATTGTTGCAGGAGTAATGACTACTTCTTTGTTGTTGACGACTGACCGGAGGGATGGTGTTGTTGCTCTCCTCAGTTGTAACAGTAACGTTCATCCAAAATTGGTTCAAGGATTCGGCATGTAAGACGGGGTTCAAAAGGAATGCCTTGTTGTATTGGGTCTGAACCATAAGATCGACAGCAGTATCGAACTTAGTCCAGATCGGCGATTTTGTGAGGTAGGCAACACAGTTGTGTCGCGGTTTAATTTGCATAGACGCCATGGAGAAGAGGGAAGTTTTGGAGAGGAACGTTAGGTTTGAAGAAGATGAAGCATGGAGAGCTCAGGTTAGGGGTATTTATAGGGTACGGGTAAGGAAACGACTGAAAGATGTGGTGTTAGTCATAAGTAGTTTTAAACGACCGTTGACATGGTATTATCCTTTCAGACGTTGAAACAGCTGAAGTCGTGGTGTTAGGCATTAGTAGTTTAGAAAACTACTGAAGACCGTGGTTTTGACTTCAGATGATTGAAACAACTGAGGACATGGTGTTTGTCGTCAGTAGTTATGAAACTACTGAAGACAGTGTTTTGTCATCAGCTGTTGTAAACAACTAAGACTTGGTATTAGTCATCAGTAGTTATAAAACTACTGAAGACGTGGTTTTGCTTCAGTTGTTTAAAATGAAACAGCAGTTGTACAAACGACTGAAGAGAAAGTTCTCTTCAGCTGTTTTCGTCAATTCTTAGCTTTTCAGCTGTTTCAAACTGTCCTCAACACATTCATCAGTCTTATGGCTGATTTCAGTTGTTTCATAGGACATCAGTACTTATCTGTTTTTACTGATTGCAATAGTTGTAACTGCATCAGTAGTTGTAACTACATCAGTAGTTTAGAACAGATGAAGTACTTCAGTACTTGTGAGACATTTAGCCTTCAGTAGTTATAAAAACTACTGAGGTTAAAAGAGCTCATCAATACTTATATGTGACATAGGTACTCATGATCATCAGTATGAATTACTAAGATCATCAGTAGTTGTCACCCCTTCTAGCTGCAGCATACCAAGCCTTAACACCAGGTTTTGGAAAGTTGAACTATCCAAAGGCTTAGTGAAAATGTCTGCAAGCTCATCAGCACTAGGCACAAACTTAGGATCAATCAGACCTTTTTCAAAACAATCCCATATAAAATGATGTCTGATATATGTTTGGTCCTAGAGTGCTGGACTGGATTTTTGACAATGCAAAGAGCTCAAGCACTATCCATTAACAATGGAGTCTTAGTCTCTGTAATGCCATAATCCAAAAGTTGGTTTTGAAGCCAGAGTACCTGAGATGTACAGCTTGCAGCAGCAATGTACTCTGCTTCAGCAGTGGATGTAGCAACTGAGGTCTGTTTCTTGCTCTGCCAAGAAATCAAGCAGTTGCCTAGGAATTGACATCCACCAGAAGTTGATTTCCTGGTCAACTTACACCCTGCATAGTCACTGTCAGAAAAAGCAACTAATTTATCAGAATGTCCGGTAGAATACCATAAACCTAGAGATGGAGTGCCTTGCAGATATCTAAAGATCCTCTTGACTGCAATCAGATGAGACTCTTTAGGGCAGCCTGAAATCTAGCACAACACATGTAGCAAACATAATATCTGGTCTAGAAGCTGTTAAATACATCAAGGACCCAATCATACATCTGTAAAGTGTTTCATCAACCACTTTACCTTTCTGATCTGAGTCCAGTTGTGTGGTGCTGCTCATGGGAGTAGAACAGGGCTTACAGTTTTGTAAATCAAACTTTTGCAAAAGATCTTTTGTATATTTGGACTGATGAATAAAAATTCCATCAGCCTTTTGTTTGATTTGCAACCCCAGAAAGAACTGTAGTTCTCCTATGGCACTCATTTCAAACTTCTGTTGCATCAACTTTGTAAAGGCATCACACAACTTTGGATCAGAAGATGCAAAAATGATATCATCTACATAAATTTGAACAAGTAGATTATGCTGCCCAGTTTTCTTAATGAATAAAGTCTTGTCTATGGAGCCTCTAGTGAAATTGTTTTCCATAAGAAAGTTTGATAATGTCTCATACCAGGCTCTGGGAGCTTGTTTTAAGCCATAAAGAGCTTTATCAAGCTTATACACCCAATTAGGATGTTTATTGTCCTCAAAGCCTGGAGGTTGACATACATAAACCTCTTCTTTAACTTTTCCATACAAAAATGCACTTTTGACATCCATTTGAAAGACTTTAAGGTTTTGATAAGCAGCATAAGCTAAAAACAATCGAATTGCTTCCAGTCTGGCTACAGGGGCAAAGGTTTCATCATAATCAATACCTTCTTCTTGTGCAAACCCCTGAACAACCAGTCTGGCCTTGTTCTTAACAATAAGCCCATTTTCATTAGTTTTGTTCCTAAACACCCATTTAGTGACTATTGCACACTTACCTGGAGGTAGAGGAACCAGTTCCCACACTTGCTGTTTCTTGAACTGAAGAAGCTCAAGCTGCATGGCATCAACCATCCATTGTCCTTTAAAGCAATGTGATAATTCTTTGGCTCTTGCTGACTCATGAAGAGAGCATAGAAGCAGAAATTTGACAATTGACTTCTTGTTGATACTCCAGCAGTGATATCACCAATGATTTGAGACATAGGGTGATTCTTCAGATCTTGATACACAATGAGATCTGTGCAAGTGTTTGTAGCCGGTTCAGCAGCAACAGATGGTGATGGTGAATCATTCCCTTGAAACCAATCAGTGGATGGTAATTCAAAGGAGGTTGAATTCGAAGAAATCTCATCACATTTGTTGTGGATGGTGCTACTGGCGCTACAGGAACATCAGGTCTAGCTGAGTCAGGCAGCTGATCACTAAACCTGAAGAGGTGAGTACTGCAATCATCATCATCATTAGCAGTACCACCAGGTGGTGAACTGTTGACAGGAGCAACAGCAGGAGTTTGATAAGGAACATATTGCAGTATGTCCAAATCAAATAACTCCACAGGACTTTGTGGAATCTTGTCCTTTGGAGATTCATTAAACTTAACATGTAGAGTTTCTTCAACCATCTTTGTTCTACAGTTGAAGACTCTGTATGCCTTGCAAGTAGATGAATAACCAACAAAGTATCCTGCATCCACCTTAGGATCGAATTTGTGGAGTTGATCCTTTGTGTTGAGAATAAAACAGGGACACCCAAATGCTTGAAAAATGAAATCAGAGGAGCCAAATGATGGAGAACTTCATATGGAGTCTTCATCAACCTCTGATTTACTAAAACTCTATTTTGCACATAACAAGCTGTGTTGACAGCTTCGGCCCAAAAGGTCAATGGCAAACCTGAGTCAGCCAGCATGGACCTTGCAGCTTCAATGAGGGTCCTGTTCTTTCTCTCCACTACTCCATTTTGTTCTGGAGTCCTTGGAATACTGAACTGCCTTTTGATTCCCTTTGAAAGATAGAAGTCATCAAGTGTATGATTTCTGAACTCAGTTCCATTATCATTCCTAATACACTTGACTGGAAGGAATACTGCTTCTCAATGTACAGCACAAAGTGGATAATCTTCTGAGCAGCCTCATCCTTTGAATGTAGAAGAAAGTCCATACAAATCTGGAGTAATCATCCACAATTACCAGACAGTATTTCTTCTTTGCCATGCTCATTACTCTCACAGGACCAAATAGATCCATATGCAGTAATTGCAAGCAGGCAGTGGACTTGGACACTTCAATAGGAGGAAATGAGACCTTGTGATGTTTTCCTTTTAAACAAGCAGTGCAGGTTTCATCACAGTGGAACTCCTTTATTGGTAGCCTCTGACTAAACTATTGTGGCTAAGCTGATTCATGTTTTTGAGATTAACATGACCAAGCCTCCTGTGCCACAGTTTAGATTCTTGAGAAGAGGCTTTGGAAAATAGGCAAGGATTGCCTTTGAGATCTATCTTCTTAGAGAGATCTAAGCATACACTCTTCCTGTCCTGTTGGCTTTCAGGAGAGTGTGATCATCCAACACCTTGTCAATCAAGTGCAAAACTTTGGATGACAGAATCCTACAGTTTTGACTTGTGAAAAGGGCAAATGGCCTTTATCACACATTTGACTGACACTCAAGAGGTTGTACTTGAGATTTTCCACATGATTAACATCATCAAATTTGATTTCTCCATTGGAGACAAAGCCCTTACCGATGATGTAACCCCTAGCATCATTGCCAAAAGAGACAAATCCCTTCTTTCCTTGAGAGTAGTCATGAAGAAGAGAGATGTTCCCAGTCATGTGCATAGATCCCCCACTGTCTACATACCAGATGCTACTTTGACATGTTGAAGAACCCTGCAATAATAAACAATCAGTTAGTTTTAGAGACCCAAACCTTTTTGGTTTTTGGCCTGGTCTCATCAATAGATGGTAAACTAACATGTTTATTTGTAACAACAGCCTGAGAAGAAGAGGATGTAGAGAGGAGTCCCTTTGGCTTAGACCTCCTTTTCTGTGGTTTCAACATAGGAGAATCTAGTTGGTTGACTCTACCCAACAGATGTTGTCCATCATCACCAGCTGTGTCTGATTTTGTGATAAAGCTTTCAGCTCATCAGACACATTACTAGTGGAGTTAGATAAAGTCCTATGTTGCACCTTCTTCTTTTGAGCACCCTCAGCTGTCACCTGTTTACTCCTTCCTTTTTGGATTTCTTTAAGGACTTAAGGGTTACAGGATTTGATGTTGCTGATACAAATGTGGTCTCAAACTCAGTTTTCATTTTTACCATTTTCTCATTAATTTCTTCTTTTTGTTTGAGTTTGGAACCTCTTTTGTACCACAATCATCTGTAAGATGATTGAACAAACCACATACTTCACATGGTTTCTTCTTCATCTTAGGTTGATCATCAACTAAAGATGGTGAAGCAACAGAAGACTTGTTCTTCAATGCTTTGGAAGCATTGGTTGCTTTCTTGACAACCTCTTTAGTAGTCTTCAAACTCTTTCTACTGCCAGTTTTCTTCTCTTCAGTACTGACAGCAGTTGAAGTTTGAACTTCAGATGTTAAATCCTGCTCTCCAGTCCTTTCAGGACCTTCAGGATTAACTCCTGAGTTGATCAACTTATTGATCATGTGAATGTCAGCATTTGGACCATCAACATCAGCTGATAGGTTCAAAGAGGGCTTGATGCTGATTGCTACTTCTGATTGTGCTGTATCAGAAGGTAGATCACATGATGTGATGGATTGGTTATCACTCTCACCATCAGATTCTACCTCTCTCTTGGGGTAAAATCTGTAGGTGGAGCAGTGTGATTGTAGCCAATTCCAAACTTCACATTTGAAGCAGATTGCTTACTAAGAAGCATTTCAAACCCTTTGCATGATTGTACCCATCTATCACACTCGACCTGGGTAACTGCAAGGTTTCTTTGAGATCTTTGTACTTCTCTAGAAGTACATCTTCTCTAGCCTTATCATCAATTATTTGGCATTCAGTTTATAAACCTCATCATTTTTATCTTTGAGCACAAACTCAACTCAGCTTTGTTTTTGGAAATTATTTGTTCTAGCTCAATGTTTTTATTAATTAAAGCTACATTTGCTTCTCTAATGGAAGCAAATGCTGCTATGCATTGTTCAGAACATAATTTGGCTTTTGCCTCAGAGGATACCTGTGATACCTGAGGTGTAGAGGCATTGGAAGATGAAGTATCAGCAGACTCCAAAGCCATAAGAGCTAGATTTCCAAAGGGACTGTCACCACCATGTTGACCAGCACCTGAGAACAGTTGATCATGACCAGACAAGTCATCTGGTAAACTGCTCCAGTCAACAACTCCTGGGGTGAAGAAGCTGTGTTGTTGAGATTGAGGTTGTTGATGAGATAGGGAAGGCTGAGGTTCTGGTAATGCATGAGGTTGTGGTGTCATAGGAACTTGAACTGATTTGACTGTGGCATGTAATAACAAGGGTACTGATATGGCATTTGACCCTGAGGAACAAAATATGCCGGAGATTGTTGTTGAGGATGATGACTAGATGTGACAGGATGTTGCCCTCTGTGTTGTTGACTATTGCCAGGAAAAGTCACAAAGGGTGCAGTAGAGTTAGGTCCAGTTGATCTACACTCTCTTGCAAAGTGTCCAAGCCGTTGGCATTTGTGACACCTCAACTGCTCTTGTCAAAACCAACTTTGGTTCTGCCAGAGAGTCCTGGGAATTTTCTTCCATTCTTTTTGTAGAACTTCTGAGATCTGATATTTATCAAGGCCATTTGGTCAAAATATCCATCTCTTCTAAGTCATCATCAGCAATCCCCTTGAGATCATCCATGATGAAACATAGATTGTCATTATTACACCCAGTAAACTGACCATCAACACTTACAAATGCAGAATCAGAAGTGCTTGAAGAGAAATTAATATGCTCATCATACTGGCATTCAGATGAAGCATATTCTGACTCATGACCCACCAAGGCAGTGTTGCCTTGTATAAAGTCTTCAGTGAGCTTTCCAGATGAAGACAGCTTTCTCTTCTGTTCTATCTCTCTCTCAAAAGTGAGCAATTTCCCATGGAGTTGGGTGAGAGATAGTTTGTCCAAACTTGCACTGGAGCGTAGGACAATAGTATATGTGTCCCATCTCTCAGGCAGTGATCTGAGAAATCTGTTATTCATCTGATATTGGTGTATTCAAGTTTGACCATTTTTAGTTCAGAGATCAAACAAGAAAACCGCTCATATTGTTGAGTCAGTGTCTCACCCTTTCTATGAGAGAATGTCTCATATTGTTGGGCAGAATTTCTCTATTATTTGCCAAGACCTCATCTGTTCCTCCAAATTGTTCTTTCAAAGCAATCCAGAGGTCATGGGCAGTTTCATGATGCATTAGCCCAGAATAGATTTCATTGGTCAATGCCATGGCCAGAATTCCATGGGCTTTTGCATCAATCTCAAGCAACTTCTTATCCTCATCTGAGTATTGCTCCCTCCTCTTTGGAACCATTTGATTGGTTTCCGGGTATTCACCATAGGCTTGTGTGGACCATGTACACTGATGTCCAACACCCTGCGCTGTTAACAGACAGTGATGGAGCATACGTCTTTGCCATATGTTATACTCATTCCTACCCAGCATAGGTGGCTTGGTTGAGGAACCAGTATTGTGAGGATCATTGGAAGGAGTGGTCATTTTCAATTCAAAAACAGTTTAGTTCAAGTTTTAAAAAGTTTTAGACAACCACAACAAACTCAATGAGAACCAAGAAAAGATCTCAGGATGAATGAGCAGAAATGCAGAAAATTCAATCTCTATAACCGTTTCTTGCAAAAACAAAAGCTAATTCAATCAAACTTAGATCTTGAATAGCAGTTTCAATGATCAATTATTAGATCGATCAATGATTAACCTGCTCTGATACCATTTGACAAGATCAGAGATCACAAGTTTGATGTATCAGAATACAAAGCAGCGGAATACAGACTAGAATTAGACAAATTGTAGCAAACAATCGATACTTGTAAGCATTAAGATCGCATACGGTTATGGGAGAGAATATGTATTTCTGATTTCTAGGAATGTTTATAGATGTAGAATATTTCTAATCAAATCAATCATTCATTCCATTCGATTACTCATTCCCCGTTGTGATTACAATAGGTTGTCACTCCTTATATAGAGTGCAACAGTCACTGCTGTTATCACGGAAAGTGACAACTGCAGATCCAATACAAAAATAACTAATTCTTAACAAACTACTGAATGTTCACAACTACTGAGAACATATCAGCATGTTAAGTACAAAGTATAAAACTACTGAAATTACAACGACTGAAGAACAAGCTCTTCAGTCGTTTTACAAACTACTGAAACATAAAAATATAAAACTACTGATATCACAACTACTGAAGAAGTACTCTTCAGCAGTTGTGACAAACTACTGAGGCTTCAGTACTGATCTTCAGACTTTGACCTTCGGTGTTTCATCAGCTGATGACTTCAGTAGATATCATTAGCTGATGTCTTCAGTCTTTGTCTTCAGACTTTGTACATCAGTTGTTGATCTTCAGTACTTGTGAACTCTTCAGCTGTTGTACTTCAGTACTTTGGTCTTTCAGCTTCAGTACTTGTGTTTCTCAGCTGTTGTACTTCAGCACTTTGGTTCTTCAGCTGTTAAGGTCTTCAGCACTTGATCTTCAGCTGTTGTAGTCTTCAGCACTTGTCAAACTACTGATGCTTTCAGCAGTTGTTGTGATACCATGTGGGACTTAGAGGTTTTCTGATCTTGGCTCATTGGTTCTTTTGGTCCAACAAGAATGATCATCTGTATTGACGTTTTCCCCTCGTAAAGTGTTTGTAAAGATTCAGGCATTGGTTCGTGAGTGTAACCTAACCCTGCTTTCTGATTATCTTTTCTTTCACTTACCAATTTTTACACAATTAGTGAACTTTTTACTTTAGCAAGTTCCAATTGAGTAGTAGCATGTGCTATCTTCTCCTGTTCAAGATTTTTGGTCATCTCTTTCAATTGTTTAGAAACAATTTCTAATTCTTTTAGTGTTTGGTTCCATGAAGTTTGAACAGAGATAATCTTTTGATCTTGCTGTTTTATGATCAGATTTTAATTTGTTATGCATTGATTCTTCTTGTTTTAGTTTCACATAAATATTATATGTGTATGTTCCATAGTATTCAACATGTTCATAGCATGATTTTGTGCATAGTTTTTCTCTCTCACTTCAGATGGTATTTCAGGGAATTTTGGAGATGAGGTTTCAGATTTTGAAGATAAAGTGTCAACCTTAGGTTGATCTGTGCCATTAGAGCTACTTCATCTGTATCCTCTTTAGGATCCGATTTGTCACTCCAATCATAGTCATCTTTTTCATTCTTACCTTCCACCTTTGGATCATTATTTTTTGACCAATCTTCTTACCAATCTTCTCCCTGAATTTCTGCAACAAGAGATAAATTTGATGTTAGTTCATTAGTAAACTGTTGAGCATATGCACTCCAATCATAACCATCTTTAATGCTGACTACTAAAGCTTTCTTGGTTTCATGAGATGATTTTATTTCATCTTTAAGCTCATGCATAGGAAGACTTTGATAAGGATTTTGAAAAGTCTTCTAAGCTGGTTGAAACCTTTGATTGCTAGAACTTGATTAAGCATTCCTCCTTATTCCTTGGAGCTTGTGCATTCTCTTGAGAAATGTCCATAACTGTTACAGTTAAAACACCTTGATTTTGACTTATCAAACCCAATAGTCTTGTTAGCACTTGGCTTGTACTTCCTGTTGACATATGAGTGTTTTTTGTCCTGTAAGCAATCATCACCATCTGCTAGTTTAAGTCCTCTCTTCACATCTTCAGGATCCATTTCAAACAAATCCTGCAAAACAAGATCTAATTGAGTTAAATGACTACCTTGAAATGCTTGAAAGCTAGCCATAAGTGCAGTGAATGTAGTTTTGGACTCTTCATCCTCTAATAAGATGTTTATCACATCTTTAACTTTGCTACATTTAGCAGAGTTAGATGAAGAAGTCTTTGTTTGAACATTGGATGTTTGAGACTGAGATTTAGGAGGAGATTGAGAATGAGATTGTGTTTTTTAAGCAGGAGCACTAGTAAATGATGAATTAGTGAAAAATACTGCTCCAACAAATAAATCTCCTTCTTTGGTAAATTTCTCACTTTTTGCCATGAATGCATTTTCAACTGTGTTTGTTGGAGAAGCAACAAACTGATACTGAGACATTGATGTTGCTCTATCATTGTTCCTTGAGCTTTCATCAATCTCTACTGACTCAATCTTAGCAATAAGTAGATCTAGATCCATAGGGAACTTCTCAGTATGCTTTAGTAAGGTTACCGTTTGTTTCCATGATGAGGGTAAAGCATTGAGTAGTCTAAGATTTAGATTGTTCATACATATGTACCTAGATTCGGATCTTAATGTAATATGTCTTGAATATCTTACACTTATGTATGGCTTGGGTACTTAATGAAATGAGAATGTTTGGTTGTGATTCATAATGTTTAATATTTCATTAATGAGTTGTGTAACACATATTGACTAGATTATATAGGTTTGTGATTGTTTGAATTGATATACATAATGCTATAATAATGAATACATTCAAACTTGGTTAAGTGAAGTTCTCATGCGTCTGACTGGTCTATGCGACTAAGTGTCCATGCACCTAAATAGTCCATACGCTTGAACAACTTCATGCGACTGACTCAGTCGCACGACTGAACAATCAGTCGTGCGGATGGATTAACCACATGGCTCAATCGCACGACTGAACCATGTTAATGGTTAATGGTTCACTCACCCCAATGAGAAACCTAAACCTATAAATACCACTTAATTCGTGAAAAAAAGGATGATACACACTTCGACTCCAGACGTACCCTAGCCTTCCAAAAACCTCTAAGATCGTACTCCAAGTTCATAGATCGCAGTAGATCGATTCCTAATCGATTCTTAACGTTAGATTCAATACATAATTGTTTCTACGTGCGTTCTCACTAATTGGATGGCCAATTAAATAGGATTCCGCACTAGTTGGTTCGGTATACACATTAATCAGTTAGTCCATCGTCCAGTACACGGTCCCTAACAAGTGGTATCAGAGCATTGGCTCTTGATTACGTGTTGATTCAATCGTTTTTGATACAAAAATTGTGTTTTCTTTCACTAAAAACCCAATCTTTTTGTGTCAAACGGTGTCAGACGTCTCCTAACCATAAAGTTTAGTTTTTTTGGCATACGACAATTAGGGTTTGTGAAAATTCGAGTTTTTGCGGCCAAAACACGTTTAACCTACGAATTTTCAAACTTCAGCAGGTTCGGTCGCACGATTGGCTCAATCGCACGACTGAGTTCATTCGCATTCCCCAAATGCACGATTGGACTCATTCGTACCCTCAGTCGTACGACTGAGAACCCTATTCGGACTATTCAACCGCATTAGTTCATTCGGCCGAATGACTCATCCGCATTAGTTCAGTCGCCCGATTGAACCATTCACCTAGTTCAATCGCCGAATAAGCCTAATCGCATACCTTCATTCGCACACATAAACAGTTTGTTGAATAGTAAAGTTAACTAAAATATAGGACCAGTTTTCAGCATACACAGGAAGTAGAGACACTCGTATTCAGAATCTACTGCTATTGGAAAACGAAGTGGGAATTCATAATAAACCTCCAAAGCTCATCACGTCAGACGACTGCCCATAATGGAAGCAACGTTTCGAAATCTACTTAAATGGAGTAGATACAAATTTGTGGGAGGCAATAGAGTCAGGGTACAGCATGCCAGTAGGAGCTGACGGTGTCAAACTTACATTATGCGGCATGTCTGATGCACAAAACGTGAAACACAACGCTGAGAATAAAGTCTACGCTTTGCTTACCTAGTTTATTCCGAAGGATATCTTCCATGAGTACTCAGAATATACTCAAGCAAAGAAATTATGGGATGCGTTGAAGAAGAGGTATGACGGAAATGCCTTACTCAAGGCCATTAAGGCCAAAGCTTTGAAGAAGGAGTTTGACAACTTCTCTTCAATGGGAAAGGAAAGCCTGGACGACGTGAGCGACAGATTCTACCACTTGATGAGTGATATGCACACTCATGGAGTAACTATGTCGATGGAGGATAAGGTATCCAACTTTGCTCATGGATTACTAGAAAAATAGGCTTCCTTCGTTTCAAATCTCAGGCAGAATAGGATGCTCTCAAAGTTAGATATAAATGACTTCATTCTGAAACTGAGAGAGGAGGAGCTTAGGATGAAGTATAGAGCCCAAAAGGCCAACAATGATCAGAATCTGGCACTTTACTAAGCGACTCCTCAGGCCAAGACATCTGGAGCACCACTACAGAATGCCTCCGTCTCAAGCTCAACATGTCCAACACAAGCATCTACTTCAGGGCCCGAAACGTCAGGGTCGTCCGGTACCCGGTATATCAGACCTGAAGCCAATGCAGCAAATTTGAAAACTGATAACTTCAGCAACGTAACTGTTGAGGTCTCCAGAGAACACATGGACCTCTTAGTTGCTATAGTCCACTGCTATGATGGACTAATTGCTGGAAAGATAGGAAATTGCCACGTGGTAGATGAGGATTATGTGAAGGATTCTGTGTGCCCAAGACACTTAGAAGATGGATGTGCTTAATACGTTATGATCCAAGTCGGGTTATACCCAATAACAAGCTTAGCAAATACCAATTTATATTTAATTGATGATATGATCATGCAATTAAATATTTACACCAATTTAGAAAATGGGTTTTCTTAATAAATTGCATATGAGATGGAACAAATTATAAGGATAATTTGTTGATGTGTTTATTGTTATTCTTGTCATTTAAAAGGGGTTTAAATAACACTAATAACACATGAGTGTACTTTAATTAAATTGTTTAATTAAAGAGCACATATGTCACACTTATAAATTGTGTCTAGAAGTGACCTTTTATTGTGTGACATATGACTAGTGACAATGTGTTATGTGTTACAAAATTAAAGGGGGAAACTCTTTCAAACACTTTCTTTTGGCCGCCCCTTGTAATTTTGATTGGACCACATTGTGTCTTGAAAACACACAAACATCACTAGCCTTACACTCAATTGATTCATTCATTCCAATACATGCAAAACACAAAAATCTCTCCTCTCTCTCCCTTTCAAGTTACGGAACAGGCAGCAGCTTTGAAGCTCTTGGAGAATGATTTTTGTGTTCATTTTGGTGGTGTTCTTCCTAACAAGAAGGTGTCTTGCAAGGAGCTTTGGGGTAAACACACTTGAGGGCTTCTTCCTTGGAGTCTTGGCCGAGATTTGAGCATCCAAACCTTTCTTCCTTGGTCGTTTTTGCTGCTGGAAGAAGGTAGCTATCACAGCTCATTGAAGCTGTGATTTTATGTTGTTTTACATTTGCTAATAGCTTGTTCATTCACATATCAAAGATCCTATTGTTTTGGGTTTTTGTTTTCATCTTAAAACAGCTTTTAGAACACGAACTTTTCAGATTATAAACATGTTATAATCCTAAACCTCCGCTGCGTTTTCTGAAAGTATAAAAGATTAAACTATGTTTTAGTGTTCTAACAAACCCTTCAATGGCATCAAGAGCCGGTTATGTGGATGACTTGCTTGTTTTGTCTTTAAAATTGGTTTTAAGGAATGATTATAAGCTTAGTATAGGCTGATTTTGGGCTGCTAAGTTCATATGATATGAAACCCCAATCTTTCAAAGTCATATCACACATGCTTGTGATTAAACTTTGAAAGATATACATGTTTGTTATTTGTTTTGTTTGGACAAAATAAAACCCGAAATTTCAGTTTATGTTGGCTGAAATTTCGTGGTTTTAAGTGGGGTTTTCATTATATTTTGGATGATATGATAGATGCTTGTTTTAGTGCATAACCTAGCCATTGACCTTCTTATTGTTTGGATGTTTGTAATGGTTGTATTCATTCATTCAATTGGGTTGTATTATTTGTTGTTTGTGCTTTGTTTCAAATGTAATTTATTATTATTGGGTTGTAATAAATAGATTAGGTGTATTTCATTTTACTAGATATCTTGTATAAGGACTTTATATCTTGTAATATGAAGACATACACATTGGAAGCACAAAGGAAGGTCTTGAAAGAAACATGGAGCATTTTGGATGCGGTTTCAAGTGGGAGGCTTTTGGATGTTTTCTATTTGCTTTGTTTGTGACCCTTAGGAATGTCCTATGGACCACACTTGTGATGGCAAACAAGTGTGGACAACTTTAGATGCTATGGTTATGCACATATGCACATATGGTTGTTTATGTTTATGCTTGGTTGATTGTTTGTTGTTTGATTGTTTGGTTGATATTTGGATATTCATAACAAACTCATTAACAAACTTAACAAGCTGAAAATTGATGGTTCTTAAAGGTTAAATAAAGTAATTAAAATGGTTTAATGATTTTAAAGATTAAAATAGGTTTTATCAAAGAACCATAGGGTACCTTGTATTTGAAAGCATGCAAATACAAGTACATAGAGTTTTCTAAACTAGGATTATGAAACCTCTAAACATTTCTAAAACAAGATCAACACCGTCCTTTTACACAACACTTGAGTCACTTGGGAACTCTTAGTGGGATAAAGGTCACCTAACCATTTTGAGGGAACTTGTGACTTGAGGTGAGAATGCCTTATTTGTGGATAAAGGTCACCTAACCACTTGTTTTGGCAAACTCACACGTGTGTGTAAGTAGGGTGTCTTGATTTGCAAATCATGTCAAATGGATCACCTACGACGTGGTTTCCAAATGGTGTTCATGGGATTAACATGCCGACTTTAGATATGATGTTTCAAGTCGATCCCATATTTCTAGAAGTTGCAAATGGTTGCAATCGTCAAACGTTGACCACCTTATTAATTTAAAACGTGGGATAAAGGTCACCTAACCACAATTTAAATGTAATGTTGGGTTCTAGATTTTAATATGAAAAGACCTTGAAAGGCATTTATTATTAAAATTACAATATCGAAAATACTAAAATAAAACTTTGTTAAAATTTTGTAGATGGCCTCAAATAATGATAATTCCGATAACACATCTGCGTCCAACCAATCTCTATGAGCAATCCTCCAAAAGGAACGTCTAAATCATAACAACTTCATCGATTGGTATCGAAACTTGAGAATCGTTCTCAAGCAAGAGAGAAGATCGTATGTTTTAGACGACCCTATCCCCGATCAACCTAGCGAGGATGATGAGGAGGCCTATAACGATTGGCTGAAATACACTGAGGACTCCGTCCAAGTGTCTTGTCTCATGCTAGCGAGCATGACTCCAGATCTCCAAAAGGAGTATGAACACCACGGAGCTTACGACATGATAACCCAATTGAAGGAAACGTTCCAACAACAAGCAAGGGTTGAGCGCTTCGAAACGGTTCGAGCACTCCATGCATGTCGTATGGACGACAACCAATCTGTTTCATCTTATGTACTTAAGATGAAAAGTCACATTGACCGCCTCAAGAGGCTTAATTGTCCCGTCTCGAAGGAATTGGCCACGGATTTGATCCTAAATGGCCTTACCAAGAAGTTCGAGACATTCGTGTTGAACTACAACATGAATGCATGGGACAAAAGCATTGGTGAGCTTCACTCAATGCTCAAAACAGCCGAGGCGGCCATGGGTAAAAGGGTTATACCCGTTCTCACCATCCATGAAGGTGGGAACAATAAAAGGCCTTGTCCCGCACCCAAGGCAAAGGTTGCAAAGGGTAGGGGACCCGCTTGGGGAAAAGGGAAGGGGTGGCAAGGGTGCCACCCAAACCACAAGAGAAAAAGCAAAAGGTTGCTACTAACGACCCATGCTTCAAGCGTGGGGAGATTGGACATTGGGCAAGGAATTGTCCTGTCCATCTCCAAGAGTTGAAAGCAAAGAGGGATGCCGGGCAGACCTCAGGTACAATATACATGATCCATATTGATTTAAACATGATATCCTCTAACACATGGGTATTAGATACCGGATGTGGAACTCACATTTGCAATTTGTTGCAGGGGTTCAAAGAAGTAGTGACTTCAAGAAAGGGGATGTAAGCCTCTACATGGGCAATGGGGCTAAAGTTCAAGTTGAAGCATGTGGTGACTACATCTTGAAACTTCCAAATGGTTTGGAAGTGATTTTGAACAATTTTTTGTATGCTCCTAGTTTGACTAGGAACATTATCTCTGTAGCCCTGTTAAAACAATTTGGATATGTATTATCATTTGTTGAAAAAGATATTCATGTTTCTTTTAATGGTATGTTCTATTTTAAAGCTATTCCCATTAATGGTATTTATGAATTGGTTCGTGAAAATACTTTAAATAGCTCATTGTACCAAACTAACACCAAGAAACTCAAGTTGGACTTGAGTGATACCTATCTTTGGCATTGTCGTCTTGGCCATATAAACAAGAAACGTTTACAAACACTTCAAAAGAATGGTCTTTTAAAAACAAATGAATGTGATTCATTTGATTTGTGAATCTTGTTTACAAGGTAAAATGACTAAGACACCCTTTAGTGGAACTAACGAAAGGGCAAAAGATCTATTAGGAATCATACATTCGGATGTATGTGGTCTTTTAAGCCAATGACTAGGAATGGTGGAAGATACTTCATTACCCTTACCGATGATTATAGTCGCTATGGGTATGTGTACTTATTAAGACACAAAGATGAAGCTTTTGAAATGTTCAAAATCTTCAAGAATGAGGTGGAAAATCAACTCAACAAGTCAATTAAAGTTCTCCGTACCGATAGAGGAGGTGAATACCTAAGTGATGCTTTCCAAGATCATCTTAAGAGTTATGGGATTGTCTCACAACTTACTCCACCTAGAACACCACAACACAATGGTGTGTCTGAGAGGAGGAATCGAACCTTATTGGATATGGTCCGATCTATGAAGGCTAGAAGCACATTACCTCTATCATTTTGGGGTTTCGCTTTGCTTTTGCTCTCCGCGGCCCGTATTTTAAATATGGCCCCAACCAAAAAGGTGGAAAGGACACCCTTTGAGATATGGCATGGAAGAGTTCCATCCCTATCATACTTAAGGGTTTGGGGATGTGAGGCTTATGTTAAGACTCCCACCCTAAACAAATTGGATGTCCGATCCACTAAGTGTATCTTTGTTGGATATCCTAGAGATTCTATGGGATATTATTCTATGATCCACTGGAACAAAAGGTGTTTGTTGCCAGAAAGGGTGAGTTCTTAGAAGCAAAGTTCCTTATGGAAGGAGCTGGCAGTAGAACAGTGGACCTTGAAGAGGATCAAGAACCACAACCCTATGCACGTTTGGTTGATACTAGCACTCAACATGAGGATGTTGAGGATGATCAAGGGGTTGATCAATACACACAAAACGTTCATAGAAGTGGTAGAATTAGTAATCCACCTGAAAGATATGGATTTTTCATGGATGGATGCTATGTGGTAGATTCAGATGAGCCAACCACATACCATGATGCAGTGTCCAATTCGGATTGTGACAAATGGCTTGAAGCCATGAACGTTGAGATGCAATCCATGTATGACAATCAAGTTTGGGAACTTGTTGTACCACCTCTTATTCCAAGGTAGTTGGAAGTAAGTGGGTTTTCAAGAAGAAAACCGATATGCATGGAAACTTGGATACTCATAAAGCTAGACTTGTAGCGAAGGGTTTCACTCAAATTCAAGGGGTTGATTATGATGAAACCTTCTCACCTGTTGCGATGCTAAAGTCTATAAGGATATTGTTTGCCATAGTTGCTCATCATGATTATGAGATTTGGCAAATGGATTTCAAAACCGCCTTCCTAAATGGATATCTCGAGGAAGATGTTTATATGGTTCAGCCTGAAGGTTTTGTCGATCCAAAACATCCTAATAAAGTATGCAAGTTAAAGAAATCAATCTATGGATTTAAACAAGCATCGAGAAGCTGGAATCATCGTTTTGATGAGGAGGTAAAGAAATTTGGCTTCATCAAAAACGCTGATGAGGCTTGTGTGTATAAGAAGACTAGTGGAGCACAATAACTTTCCTAGTATTGTATGTTGATGACATACTACTATTTGGAAATGACATTCCAACCCTGGAAGGTGTAAAAACCTGGCTTGGAAGTTTTTTTCCATTAAGGATCTTGGTGAAGCCGCCTACATTCTGGGAATAAAGATCTATAGGGATAGATCAAGGTGGTTGATTGGTTTGAATCAAAGTGCATACATTGATAAGATCTTGAAAAGGTTCAAGATGGAAAACTCTAAGAAAGGTACCGTACCTATTCAAAGAGGAACGATATTGAGTATGACTCAATGTCCAAGCTCAAAGGATGAGCAAGATAAAATGAAGACAATCCCATATGCATCTGCTATTGGATCCATCATGTATGCAATGATATGCACTCGACCGGACGTGTCATGCGCCTTGAGCATGACAAGCCGTTACCAGCAAAATCCTGGAAACAGTCATTGGATGGCTGTTAAGAACATACTTAAGTACCTAAGGAGGACAAGAGATATGTTCCTGATCTATGGATCTGGTGACGAGGAGCTCGTTGTAAAAGGTTACACGGATGCGAGTTTCCAAACCGATCGTGACGATTCACGGTCACAATCGGGATACATTTTCATTCTGAATGGAGGAGCTGTCTCTTGGAAGAGCTCCAAGCAGGATGTGGTGGCTCTATCAACTACAGAATCTGAATACGCCGCCGCCTCATTGGCAGCTCAAGAAGTTGCATGGTTGAAGAAATTCATTGCCGATCTAGGGGTTATCCCTTCCATTCAGGAACACCTAGAGATCTTTTGTGACAACGAGGTGCGATTGCTCAAATAAGGAACCTCGTGCTCATCAAAAGACTAGGCACATTGAGCGGAGATTCAACTACATACGAGATGAAGTTGAAAAGGGAAAGATATGTATTCGCAAAGTTCACACGGATCAAAACATTGTGGATCCTCTCACGAAGCTCCTTGAAAAGGCAAAGCATGAAGGTCATACTTGTGCCATGGGACTTCGATATTCTAGTGATTGGATTTGATCTGTATATTTTGTATTTGGATATGTGGAACTCTATATTATTTGAATAAAAATTATTTGGTTATAGTGTTTCAATTAGTGTTCCTATTTAGCATGTTTTATCCATGAGTAAAATGTTTACTCTAAAATGTCCGTAGTCGCTCATACTTGTGGGAACAAGTGTGAGAGTAAGATTATTATGAACTTGGATTGGTTGATATTCATAAGGATGAGTATAGAGCAATGGGTTGCTACCAAGGTTCGTAGATATTTGTGGGACAAAATATTGGACTAACCCGCATCTCAAATTTTACTACACGGAATCTTAATGATTGATCATAAGTAAATTTGAGTAAAGGCGAATATAATTGGTATCCTCCGACCTGAGATACATATTAAGTTTTGATATTCACTAAGTATTATACCTTGAGCTAATTCTTCACTGTCCTGAAATAGTGGACAGTACATAAGGGTATGTTCAGATATAACACGAGGTGTTTGTGAGAAACATATGTAGTCAAGATGGAATTTGTTCCTCTTATTCGTTGAGAGTTAGATGTCTAAGGCCTCATTAAGTTAAATCAACAAGGAATGATCATTATGTGTCCTTGGATTTAACATGACATCTAGAACAAAAGGATAGATGATTGATTCACCTAAATCTTTTCAAGTAGGGTACTTGAAAGGGATGATGTTATTGAATGGCTATAAGTCATGCGTATTAAGGGTAGTAAACCGTTGTTAGGCGGTATTTACTGCTTGCATCAATCTTCTATGAATCTTGGCAAGTGGGAGATTGACGGATTCTGTGTGCCCAAGACACTTAGAAGATGGATGTGCTTAATACGTTATGATCCAAGTCGGGTTATACCCAATAACAAGCTTAGCAAATACCAATTTATATTTATTGATGATATGATCATGCAATTAAATATTTACACCAATTTAGAAAATGGGTTTTCTAAATAAATTGCATATGAGATGGAACAAATTATAAGGTTAATTTGTTGATGTGTTTATTGTTATTCTTGTCATTTAAAAGGGGTTTAAATAACACTAATAACACATGAGTGTACTTTAATTAAATTGTTTAATTAAAGAGCACATATGTCACACTTATAAATTGTGTCTAGAAAGTGACCTTTTATTGTGTGACATATGACTAGTGACAATGTGTTATGTGTTACAAAATTAAGGGGGGAAACTCTTTCAAACACTCTCTTTTGGCCGCCCCTTGTAATTTTGATTGGACCACATTGTGTCTTGAAAACACACAAACATCACTAGCCTTACACTCAATTGATTCATTCATTCCAATACATGCAAACACATAAATCTCTCCTCTCTCTCCCTTTCAAGTTACGGAACAAGGCAGCAGCATTGAAGCTCTTGGAGAACGATTTTTGTGTTCATTTTGGTGGTTGTTCTCCTAACAAGAAGGTGTCTTGCAAGGAGCTTTGGGGTAAACACACTTGAGGGCTTCTTCCTTTGAGTCTTGGCCAAGATTTGAGCATCCAAACCTTTCTTCCTTGGTCGTTTTTGCTGCTGGAAGAAGGTAGTTATCACAGCTCATTGAAGCTGTGATTTTATGTTGTTTTACATTTGTTAATAGCTTGTTCATTCACATATCAAAGATCCTATTGTTTTGGGTTTTTGTTTTCATCTTAAAACAGCTTTTAGAACACGAACTTTTCAGATTATAAACATGTTATAATCCTAAACCTCCGCTGCATTTTCTGAAAGTATAAAAGGTTAAACTATGTTTTAGTGTTCTAACAAACCCTTCTTATGAACAGGTGGATGAGATGGAATTGGAACGGATGGATATAATGTAGGCCTTGGCAAGTGCTGTCCGACGAGCTAAAAAGTTTGTCAAGAAGACCGGACAGAACTTGGTTGCAACCAAGGACATGACCATTGGCTTCGACAAGTCAAATGTAACTTGTTTCAACTTTGGAGAAAAGGGGCACTTCAAACGGGAGTGTGTGAAGCCAAAGAAGACTGGTAATGACAATCCTTTCTCGTCCTTTAATCATCAGGACAAAGCCACATCTAGTAGTCCTACTTCATCAAGCAAGGACCCTAAAGCCTTGCCTGCTAACGATGATGAAGGACATGACTGGAGTTTTCAATTCATCTCACTAGGAGAGTCCAACATAGCTAGTGTGGAGGACATAGATGACGATTCTGCAAGTGAGGGAGACATAGCAGTAGAGCTCGCGATGTCCAAATCTGAAGACACTGCATGTGTGGTCAACCGCCTACCTGAAGAAGAAAAATCTACATCAACGTCAAAATCACCAGAACCAAAGGTAACAAATTCTGCACACATGGCTGATTCCTCATCAACATCTCAGGTAAGTACTACTGACCAGTTGTTTAATAATCATGCTTGTTCTAACTGTAATAAATTTAAAGAAAGCATAGATTTAATATTTGCTAGGTTATTAGATCATAATGATAGCCTAGTAAAGGATATGGAACTGTGCACTGAAACTAATAGAGTTTTAAATCAAAATGAGCACAATTACAAGGAAAAGATAGATCTTTTGACAAACAGCTTAGGGAAACAGAAGTAGATGCCTTTAACCAAGCTAATGACATTAGGTACTATCTTAACTCCTAGAGGACACTAAGAAGTAGAAAGCAGTTTTAGAAGTAGAAGTCAACTTCTTAAAACAAAAACTGCACAGTTGGACAAGCTCATCTCATATTGTCCAACACTTAGTGAGAGGAAGAAACAACAGGGAAGGATTGGGATACAAAGTGGCTCTCCCACCACCTGAGACCTTAATGAACACCAAAAGTAAACCAATTAATAATAACCCCATCAAGGATCATGTGGTGACCACTCCTCTTGTTAGTGACCCAGATTCCACAAGTAAACCAATTGAACTTGGGACTAAACAAAACGAGTCCACTTCAAAGGCAAAAGGAAGATGCCTTGTGTTAACCTGGAAAAAGATTTTGAAAAGGTTAATTTAAAGTCAGGTTCAAACAAAGTCGAATCAGAACCCAAAAAGATTATAAAACCTAATCAATCACGAGTATCATGTCAAAGTCCAGGTAAACTAGAAATAATAGATGTAAAACCAGGTAAAGCAATTAAGTTTGTAAAACCCGACCATACATCTAACAAAGAAGTATCTCAATCTAAACAAAAATAAGGTCATCCGTGTGACACCTACATCACCACAAAAACAAATAAACCGTAAAGTTGAAAGCAGATCTTGCTATAATTGTGGAGAGTACGGTCATATTGCGTCTAATTGTCCTTATTATCAGACACCGAGGAGGAAAGTTGAACTTCCTGCATCTAAAACTAGATCTTTTAAGAGGAACTCAGTGACGCGTCCTAAAAGGGATAGTGAATCCAAAGTTCAACCCATCAGCTAGTCGTCTGTTTATCACAAACAAGCCTTACACAAAGTTGCCATATGGAAAGAAAAATCTACCTCAGCGTCTGAAAATGAGAACAAATAGACATCTGAGCTTCCCTCAACCTCAAATGGTCAATGGGTTGAGTTTATGCTGTGTGATGCCTCGGGGAAACCCAAGCCAGTGAAGGCTTGGGTTCCTAACATGAACTAATGCTTTCATTGAATGTGCAGGGTGTTTGCTATTGTGCTGAGACTAACACGTGGATTGTATATAGCGGAGCATCAAGGCACATGACGGGAACAAAGCTCTCTTATCCAATGTGAGACAAATAAAAGGAAGGCATGTTTCTTTTGCAGGAAACAAAGGCGGGTATATCACAGCCCAAGGGGAAGTGGGAAATCAGAAAGTTAAGTTTGAGAAGGTAAACTATGTCCGACAATTACAAAATAACTTACTTTCTGTTTCTCAAATATGTGATAAAGGCTTCAAAGTAGTCTTTGACAACAAAAAGTGCTACGTTCTAAAGAAGGACTACGTGATCCCGGAGGACCAAGTCCTAATGTCAGCTTCAAGATATAATGATCTTTATGTCTTGGATCTTTCAAAGGCCTCCATAACGGATCGTGAATTCCTGTGCTTCTTGTCCAAATTTACTGAGAAGGATTCCATCTCTTGGCATAGGAGAACGGGACACATAAATCCGAGGAAGTTTACAACAACTCAACGGGTCAAGTAGAGGTGTGGTGTAATGTTGATGTTCAGAGATACACCACACCACCTGATGGAAAAGGGCATGCTTACTTCTTTGACTATGATGGATTCTTCAAGTCCTTCAACATACCTCTTTCCACATCCGAAGACGAGTGGCATACAAGATGATGTACGACGTCTTGAACACACCCTCTCAAGATTCAACACCATCCGGTTCATAAAGTCAATCATCTACCAACTCAGTGGGAGTACTTGATGTCGGTGACTCTTCGTCTAATGAAGAAAATGTGGAAAATGATCTGAACAACCACGATTAACAGGTTCCGACAACCACAAGTCCACAAGCATCTGACAGTGATGCTTCTGAGCCTTCTGAACCTCAGACTCCTATTGCCTCAGATCTAGAACCAAATGTTCATAATCTTGATTCTAAGGTGGTTGTTCCAACAACTCCCGGCTCACGTCTAAACGTCTATCATCCTTTGGATAATGTCATAGGAGATGTGAGAACAGGAGTTCAAACCAAAAATCAGTTGTACTCAGCTGATTATGCCTCTGTGATAGAAAAGGGATACCTTCACAATGGTTCCTATTGTTGCTTTGTGTCTTGGTTTGGGCCAAAGTGTGTTAGTGAAGCCCTGAATGATGAGGCATGGGTGAGTGTCATGCAAGAAGAACTTCTTCAGTTCAAGAATTTGGGTGTATGGACTCTAGTGGATAGACCTAAAGGTGCTAAGGTCATTCGCACCAAATAGGTCTTGAAAGGCAAGAAAGATGATCAAGGAGTGATCATCATAAATAAGGCTCGGCTTGTTGTTTAGGGATTTCGACAAGTTGAGGGTATTGACTACAATGAAGTGTTTGCACCCATGGCAAGAATGGAAGCAACCCACATTTTCCTTGCCTATGCATCTTATATGAAGATCAAAGTTTATCAACTAGATGTGAAGAGTGCATTCCTTTATGGTCAGATCCGAGAGACAGTGTATGTCAGTCAACCCGAGGGATTTAAGGATCCATATCGTCGGGACAGAGTTTACAAACTCGACAAGGCGCTATACGGGCTTCCCCAAGCTCTGAGGGCCTGGTATGAGAAACTCTCGACTAATCTTGTGAAGCATGGTTTTCGCAAGGGAGTCATTAACTGTACATTGTATATCAAGGAAAAAGATGGGGATTTACTGCTCGTACAAATCTATGTCGAAGACATAATCTTCGATTCCAAAAATGAAGACTTATGTAAATAGTTTGAAGCAGTAATGAAGGCGGAGTTTGGATGAGTGCAATAGGAGAGATGAAGTTCTTTCTTAGGTTATAGGTGGATCAGACACCAAATGGGATTTTTCTACATCAGACCAAGTATGTAGGTGATATTCTTAGTTAGTTTGACATGGAGAATGCTTCTACAGCTGGAACTCCACTTGCTACAAACCATGATGTAGCACCTGACGAGAATGGTGATCTAGTAGATTCCACTGGAACTCCACTTGCTACAAACCATGATGTAGCACCTGACGAGAATGGTGATCTAGTAGATGCCACTATGTATCGAGGGATGATTGGATCTCTCATGTATCTCACTGCCTCATGACTTGATATCATGTATGCTACATGTTTATGTTCACGATATCAGGCAAAGCCTAAGGTGAACCATCTTATTGGGGCCAAAATGTTTTTTTGTTATCTGAAGGATACACCCACACTTGGGTTGTGGTAACTTCATGATGATGACTTTGAGCTTACGGCGTATAGCGACTCGGATTACGGCTGCTGCAAGATGAACTACAAATCTACATCAGCAGGGTGTCAGTTCTTTGGGAGAAGATTAGTAACCTGGCAGTGTAAGAAGCAGACCTCAATTGCATTGTCAACCTGTGAAGCCGAATACGTTGCTGCTGCAAGTTGCTGTTCACAAATCATATGGATTCAACAGCAAATGCGGGATTACGATTTGAAATTCTCTTCTACTCCTATCTTTGTTCATAACTCTGTTGCAATTGCAGTCACTAAAAACCCGGTCCAACATCCTAAGACCAAACACATCAGAATTAAATATCACTTTATACGTGATTGCTTTGAAAAGAACTTAATCGATGTGGTAAAAATAAACACAAATTTTCAACGCGCTGACCTCTATACAAAGGCTTTTGACAAACCATGTTTTCTATATCTGTTAGAGGTCAACAGAGTTAAAAAGAAAAATGAGGTCATTCCTGAAGATGACCATGTGTAGTCCCATGCGTCTTGTACATTTTCTTTTATTTTTCAATTTTTATTTTATTTGCTTAATTTTATGTAATTAATTAAAATTGGTCTTATTTCTTTGCCTATTAAAATTCTAAAACGCTAATCCATTATGGTTTTAAAATTATAGGAGGAGAATAGGTTTAGACAGTATAATAAAAAAATGAGGAGGAGAAGAGATAGCTGATAAAAATAAGATTGCATGTGTGACACCGATTCAATCCTTGGAATATGATAGTACACAGGAGCAAACCATTTGGGACGTTAAAAATTTAAATTGAAAAAGTTGCAAGCTCAAGTATAAGTCTGTGTAGTCTGAGCAATATAAAATGAAATATGATAGATATACTAGCTACTACTAAGGTAATTGAAAGAAAGTAGACCTAGAGGTTGCTAGACCACAGATGATATGTTGGTAGATTCAACAAAATAGATGACTAGACCTTTTGGTGATCTCAAGATTAAACTAAAATGTTTGACTAGCTGTGGGTAACACCTTATCCCTAGTTAACACAATCAACAAGATTCCAATAAGGGGTGACAAGCAAAATAAATGCCACAAATGTGTGTGTAAGACCAAAGCATGAGCAAAAGCACATAAAAATGCAAATACAATCAAACTAATAACCTATGGTGTTGGTGAGATCTGTGCAAAGAGAATGAAATTGCTCAAACAAGAAGATAGGTTATGTGCCTCTCTGTTGTGCGGTGGCACTAACCTGAGGATAAGCATAACCTATATATTCTAGAATTCATTGTTGTTTGCCGCCTCTCTGTTGTGCGGTGGCACTGACGTGAGGCTTGGCTTCTCTTTGAAAGTTCTAAGAATAGTTTCTTCTTGAATAGTACCTTGAGACCGCTCAAAAATCTCCTGAGAAATGTTGATTACCATAGAAGTGTGGGATCCACAAATGCTTGTAGAAATAAACAAACCTTAAACCATCCCCAATCTGTGTTGAAAGCCTGTGTATGGATTTAAGAGGACAAGTATACTGACAATCATTGTGGCTACAATTCTTGAAAGTTCAAATCAATGTGGGGACCTAATAGTACTAGTATGATTTCATAAGTTTGCTAAAATGACTCTAGATGAAAAACAAGAATAGAGCATCAATGGTTTTAGATAACTTGTCCCGAATGATTTTAATATCCTATATGATTCTAAATGAATTGGTCCATGTATGGTTTAAATGAATTAAACCTGCCTTTTTAGAAAAATAATTCTTTAGATTTATATCTTAGGATTTAACCCTCACAAAAACACAAAAACATGTCTTAGTTTTAAGTTTCAGTTTTATTTCTGTATAAAGTTTGTCAATTTCAGTTTGTTTAATATCGGACTCTGTCATGGAAGTTGATAGGGAACCTTTTCTTCTAAACGGTCACGTCTAAGGTGACCACATGTGCTTTCAAATATAAATGGGTCACGTCTGAGGTGACAAAGTATTTTAAAAGGATCACGTTTGAGGTGACCAAAGGTTTTTTCAAGCTTAAAATGATCATGTCTGAGATGGTCAAATGCTCATAAAGTATATTCAAAAGGTGACCGAATGACCCAGTCGCACGACTGACTTCTAGTCGCACGACTGAAGGTTACTAACTATGCTAGTTGCACGACTGATCTTCAGTCGCATGAATTAACTATGCGACTGGGCTTAGTTGCACGACTGAAAGTAAACCCTAGTATAAGTAGAGGGTGAGTCAGTCGCAGTTGGTCATCACTCCCAAATCGCCCCTATATCGCACGAACATACCGTTACTCTGCCAAATTTTCATTTGAGCCTTCAAGACCATTGTTTGTTGTGTACTGACGATTTCTATTGACTATACAGGTATAATGCGGTGCAATCAATGAAAATATCCATCGATTTAAGCCCAAAATCGACTGATATGAACCCTAAAAGAAACGTGACTACATTGACAAATAACTAATAAAACTAAGTCCATTGTGCAATTAAATGTTATAATGTGTTTTGTCGGTGAATTGCGAGTCTAATGAGCCAAACCACGACGTGTAACATTAAAGTTTGCTCATAATTTGATTTTGAATTGAACAGTTAGTCTGTCATGCGAATGGACAATCTGATGAACTTCAGTCGCACGACTGAAAGGGGCGAATCGCCAAATCGCACAGCTAAACCATGCATATGAGTTCAATCACACGACTGGTGTAACCGCATGAGATAGCATACATATGAGCTTAGTCGCATGTTAAGTCATACGTATGAGGTCATTCACACGACTAGATCTCAGTCACACATTGTCATTCGCACGATATAATAGAAAATTTCATGTTCAAATAATTAAGTTCATTAGTTATTGATAGACACTAACGTTTATATTCATTATGTAACAGATGGCTAGTCGTTGGACTATAAGCACCAAGCACAACATCTGTGCTCATGTAGACTTGACCTCACAGAATGCTTCAGACTTCGCTGGCATTATCACATTTCTACGAAGATCGAGCATCTTCTATGTCATTTCGACTCCGTGCGCACCCAATCACTCGATTCAGTAGGCCTTCTGGGAAGGCGCTATTGTTGATAGGACCTCAGAGCCCCACCAGATTAGGAGTTCTATTTTTGGTCAGCCCATAGAGATAACTAACGATGATCTCAGGACAGTGTTAGAGCTCGGGGATAATGCTGAGTGCCCTACCCGTCTACATCCACTGACAGTACGAGGCTGTTTTCTGTGGGCCAAGTACTCTGGGGACATCAACTCAGGTATGCTCAACAAGAGCAACTTGTGTCCTCAGTTTAAGTACTTAGCCCTTGTGCTGCTCAAGTGCATTACCTCACGGAAGGAGGGGTTCGATGAGTTGTCTAATGAGATACAGAACGCCTATGTGGCGTTGGTGCTGAACCATCCGTTCAGCTTCTCTAGGATGATCTTCACCTACCTGGTGGAGAACATAGAGGCCAAGGGCAAGGATGTGTTTTACATGTACCCTTGATTTATGCAGATGATCAGTGACCAAAGCTACCTTCGTTGCCAAAGGAGAAGAAGGATGTAGTAGCACTCGAGGTGATTGATGATACCACCTTGGGTAGGATGAAGGTATACAGGGGGAAGCAGGTGAAAGCCCCTGTGAGGCAACTGTTTATGCATATGGCCTATGAAGACTATGTGGCGCTGTCACGAAGAAAGTGGCGCCACGACGATAGTCACTTTGATACTGAGTAGATCGAGCTCCCAGAAAGATGATTCAGATGACGATGACAGCGGTGCTGGTGGAGATGTAGGGCCCAATCAACTGAGGCCCCCCACTACTGATATAGCTCTCCAACACCCACCCATAGAGAGACCGAGGATGCTGGATTCCATTAGGAGTTCCAACCGGATGAGGAGGAGGATACAGATAAGGAGCGCCTCACTCGCACTGTTGGCAGCAAGCTAGTTGCCACAGAGGGAGAGCTCCGGGCGGTTGGTGATTGCCCTGGCGGATTGTGAGAGGCTGACATTGATCCTACTTATGCTCCGATTAGCCAAGCAGTGTTCTAGGGGGAGAATCCTCCTCGAAAGGCTCGAGGAAGAAAAGGATGGCTTAGCCCCACGGCTTGAAAAAGAAGAAGAGAAGACTGACCTTCACCACTACCACCACTCCACCTACTACCACCACTACCACCACTCCACCTACCACCACTACTACCACCCCATATACCACCACATCTACCACACCCACTCCACCACCAACTTCATCTATATTACCCCCAATCTTCACCACTACCACCACCACTACTACTAGCCATCCAACTGCTCCATCATCTTTCTCTCCATATC
This sequence comes from Flaveria trinervia, assembly GCA_025506515.1. Taxonomy (NCBI): domain Eukaryota; kingdom Viridiplantae; phylum Streptophyta; class Magnoliopsida; order Asterales; family Asteraceae; genus Flaveria; species Flaveria trinervia. The sequence continues at coordinate 54,808,625 of CM046455.1, forward strand.
CATCTGGATCACCTCTACCTCCCTTTGGGGTAGAGGAACAACAATCAACGCTGAACCGTATGGTGATACGTCTGTTAGCAGCCAATGACGAGAAAACTGCACAGATTCGTCAGTTAGTAGATCTTACTACTGCACAATCTCAGCAGATTTCTCAGCAGGCTCGATTGATTAATCAGCAGGCTCAGCAGATATATCAGCTCCAGGAGCAACATGCCAAGAAGATTGAGGAGCTGGAGGCTGCAAATAAGACTATCATGCTAATGCTCAAAGGATCCAAAGATGATCCCTTGAAGATGGGAGAAGGAGACGGACATGATGATGCTGATGATGATAAGAGTGATGATGATGATGATGATGGTGATCATCACGAGGGTGATACGGATGTAGATGTTGATGGTGATGAAGATGATTCTTCTGCTGCAGGTGCCACATCTACAAGCGAACGGAGGACCAAAAGGACTCAAGATCAGAGTGCCTCCACATCCACCCCGGTAGCAGAAAAGCAGACGATACAGGATAAGAGTAATATTTAGTTATTTACTTTATTTAAATCATATTTATTTGAATTTTGTATCACATTAATGGAATGAATGTTTATATTTAATGTTGGTATTTCTGTCTTGATTATTAACTAATGTGTGTTGTGTTACATGTATAAATCAAGCAGATCCAAACTTTTAGAGGGATGAACATGATGTTGCTCCCTCCAACAGATCAAGACTCAGCTCACGATGATTCTTGATCTGCAGGGTATAGTTAGGAGATCGGTGATGTACACTCCTGAAGAAGGAGAGATCATTCACAATCTCACTAACGAGCAAATTGCAAAAATGTTCTAGCTCAATCCCGATGAGATTGTCAAGGACACTCCAACTTTTGTAGAAACCAGTGACGATGAGTTGAACGACATTGATGAGATAGAGATCGAGGACGTCACTGCAGACCACTATCCCGAGTACGCGGACAAAGAGGCAAATGTGGTTCCCAATTTGGGTGACTCCCTGGTCGGTGATACATTTGAGATATTAGATAAGATGGAGCAAGAGTACGAGAAGGTTGAAGAACAAGCCCAAGCCTCAAACACCGATGTTGATATAAGAAAGGCTGAATGGGCTGCTTGTTTTGAGGAGATCTGAGGCTAACGCACTGCTCCTAATCAGCATGTCTACACCAAGCTCTACAATGTGAAGAAACATCACAAGGTGTCAGGCAAGATTATTGCGTGGGCCAATTTTGATGATCTTATGTATACGCGGTGAAGAGAGAGAAAGGTATTGAGTACTTTAGATTCCCGCATGATCTAAAGTCTCGACCTGGTTTTGAGCTCAACCAACTGGCTAAACTGAAGTTGTTATACGCTGACACGAGAAAGATGTCAGGCTGGTTTGAGGCTGCCTTGAAGAAAGAGTACCTAAACAACCTACGAGGTATATCAGACGGTCTGAAGTTGATCCCATAACTGGAAAGCCAAAGATAGTGCTGAAGTGGAGTCCTCCACGCACAATGTCAAGAATCCCTCTCAGTGAAATGCCACAGGACTTCACTCCACACTTTAAGTGGTGGTACTATGACTAGAGAACACGGGAAGCTATCATAGTTCTGAACAAAGAGGGTAGAATGGATACTATGAGGGTATTCGACCCGATGTGGCTTACCAACTTGTCAGCTGACGACGTCTACACTCTATACAAGTGGCCACTGTTCTATGACACGCAGGATATTGTACAAGCCCTCCAATTCGAAAATATGATACGGCTCTGCTTTGCATTTGAAATACATGCAGGAGTCATAAGAGAGGAAAAGTACAAGAAGTATGAGGAGGTTATGAAGAAGGTAGACGATGGATAGATCTAGGTCTAAGGGGGAGTTTGTTGATACATATATACCTAGATTTGGATCTTAATGTAATATGTCTTGAATGTCTTACACTTATGTATTGCTTGGGTACTTAATGAAATGAGAATGTTTTGTTGTGATTTATAATGTTTAATATTTCATTAATGAGTTATGTAACACATATTGACTAGATTATATAGGTTTGTGATTGTTTCAATTGATATACATAATGTTATAATAATGAATACATTCAAACTTGGTTAAGTGAAGTTCTCATGCGTCCGACTGGTCCATACGCCCCAACAGTGGTCATGCGTCCGAATGGCCATGCGACTAAGTGTCCATGTGCCTAAATAGTCCATACGCTTGAAAAACTTCATGCGACTGAATCAGTCGTGCGGATGGATCAACCGCGTGGCTCATTCGCATGACTGAACCATGCTAATGGTTCAGTCGCCCGAATGAGAAACCTAAACCTATAAATACCACCTAATTCGTGAAAAAAAGAGAATGATACACACTTCGACTCCAGACGTACCCTAGCTATCCACAGACCTCTAAGATCATACTCCAAGTTCATATATCGCAGTAGATCGATTCCTAATCGATTCTTAACGTTAGATTTAATACATATTTTTTCTACGTGTGTTCTCACTGATTGGATCGCCAATCAAATAGGATTCCGCACTATTTGGTTCGGTATACACGTTAATCAGTTAGTACATCGTCCAGTACACGGTCCCTAACATAGATCTTCAAGATCAGGCTTAATACCAGCTATTGAGATCTTAGTTGTAAGTTGAACAAATCTGGTCATCATCTGGTTTATGGTTTCTCCAGACAAATGTTGAAACAATTCTAATTGCCTTTTTAACTTTTGTTTCTTATGAATTTTGAATCTCTTGGCCTCCTTCACAAATGGTCTTTAAGGCTGTATATATGGTATATCCAGTTTGATATCCATCAAGCCTTGCAAGAACTTCCAGTGATAGTCTTTTACACATCAAGGAATATGCTTTGACATCATTCTTTACTCTTCTCAAATCATCTCCTTGAAGATTATCTTCAAGATAGGGTTCCTGAGAATCTTTAGTATATACAAACCCTCTGTCAGGTCCATCAGTGATTATAGGAATGTATGGTCCTATCTCTATGGATTTCCAAAGATTAGTGTCAATGGAATTTAAGTGATATTTTAACCTAAGAGACCAATTTTTGAAATTAGCTCTATTTTTAAGTTTTGGAACTCTATTTTCAGAATATTCTGATTTCACCATTTTTATATTTTTGTTGTTTTTCTTAGATTTTTGAATTAAGAAAAGAAATGAAAAAGTTTTTGAATTTTTTTTAAAAAAAAATTAAGTATCAAGGGTGATGCGCCTAAACAGTAATCAAACATCCAAACAGTTAATGCGCCTAGGTTGAGAAACGTCTAAGGGACTGCCTTAGAAAAGTTTTCCAAACCGCCTAAGTTGATGTGTCTAAAACAGTAGTGAAACGCTTGAACAGTTGTAAAGCGCCTCAACAGTTGTCAAACGTCTAAAAAGTTCGAATACGCCTCAACAGTTGCCAAATGTCTAAAAAGTTCGAATACGCCTCAACAGTTGTCAAACATCTAAAAAGTTCTAATACGCCTCAACAATGATGATGCGTCTGGACTTTTACTCTTCAACAGCAGTCAAACGACTGAACTGAAAACGTCTAAACAGTAGTCAAACGTCTAAACAGTAGTCAAACGTCTAACACTTAGACAATTTTTCAGCAAACTTCAACCCTAATGCGCCATGTTCATCATGTTCATATGAATGTAACTAACTCAAATCTTCTGAAATTGTCCAAAATTTGATAAATTGGATTGAAACTGTCCAATTATACTTGTTTTATATCGATAAGCGTTCTTCTAACATCAATTTCTTTCAATATCAACAACAAATCAATCAACTTTGTGCTTTTCAGTTCGAAAAATAGTGAGTTTTTCGAATACAAATTCAACAAAATTATCTCAAATTTGATGAATTTCACTGTTAATTGTGGTTGAAAACATGTTTTTGATTATGAAACACATCTAAACTCCACAAAATTTAAATTGAATTGTCTATCAATCAAAGATTTAGTGAATTTTTGAGTTTGACAGTTTGACAGAACTCAAAGATCACTCTACCAATAGCTCTTATACCATTTGATAGGATCAAATGTATCGATCTGCGATGATCTATGAACACAATTCAAAGAAGTACAAACAAAGTAATCAAATCAAGCAAGATATCAACAAAATTCATAGTTTCATTAATATCAAGCAAAGACAATTACAAAGTAAGTAAGCAGTTTTCATCTCTCTTACCAACTGCAACAATCAAAGCTATTTATAATGAAACAAAAGGAACTAACTAATTACATAATAGTCCCTGTACTATTACGAATAGACAAAAAACACATAAAGACAACATGTTAATCTTTCTAGAGAACTAACATGCTTTCAGTAGAAGGTTTCACTGACTTCACAAATTTCTTCTTTCCTTTTGAAATAGCATTTATAAATTTCACAAAGGGGACAGTGGCCTTGATTGGGCTCGTTGGTTTGATGACATTCACTGTCTTGTTTAAACACTCCTTGATTTTAGCACATCCATTTTCAGTGCTCAAGTGAGTATGGAGTAAGCTTTGAAATCAACCTTTATCTTCTTGTAGTCATCATCATCAAGAGTCAGATCCTCAATGGGTACTCTTGAGGTTTTGTATAGGGCAACTTGATCAACAGAGAGTGTCACAGGAATGTGAGGCCCTTTACATATTGAGATCCAATAGTCCGGATCTACACCTGTAATATAATTCATGAATCTGATTTTCCATTGCTTAAACTCGTATTTGTGTTTAAGCAGGGGAGGTTTTGAAGTATGACCAAGTTCTAAAAAATTATGTGAATCCATTTTAACAAGTTGTTTTTAACTTGTTTGAATTATGATTATATTGATTTTAAGTTCGAATAGTTCAAATAGTCTAAAACAGGCTCAAGGAATCAGATCTGTTGATGTCTTTATGAGTTTCTGTTGTAAATTTTTAAGTTTTATCAACTGTTCACAACTTTGAGGATGAACACAGTAGCTTTGTTCTTTGAAGATGAGAACGAATGAACATGAACCGTTGAAGAGTTTTATGCAGTTTACTAAGTAGAGGTAGTAGAACATTCTATTAACAACATAATCACCAGATCAATCGAGTTCTATTCAAATCTATGCAGATCTAAAAAAGAACTGAGAGCCAAAGCTCTGATACCAATTGACTGGGTAGTGAGATTGTATTCTCACTAGGATCAAATATGATGATTGAGTTAATGATTGTATGGTGGAATCAAACAATCAAGAAACATTCAATTCAAGAAATACTTATAAATACTATTTGTATTAGTGAAGGTTATTGAATACAATGAATGTTGGGGTTTGACCATTAACAGTAATAATACACCGTGAGAATGTAAGACACAAAATATTCTAATTGTCTATCAACAGTCACCTCACATACTAGGTTTTCTATTCTATTTATAGGCTGACAAGATGACTTTTACAAAATGACTAAACTACCCCTTACCTATATATCAAAACTAGTCTAAGTCTTCATCAGCATTTCTTTTATTCCTCCGCATTGACACATGCGGATGTGTTGATCTTGATCAGGATTTCTTCTTTTGTTCTTCAGCATTAGTGTTTGGTCGTCCGCATTGACTAATGCGGATAAACAATTACTTATGCGCATTTGTTGTCCGGACATCTGCATTTGTTAATACGGATGTACAAAACTTGTCAGCATTTCTTTTCGGCTATCCGCATTTGTTAATGCTGAAGAACAAACACTTATGCACATTTTTCCTATGTCTTCCGCATATAGAAATGAGGTTAGCCACACTTGTCTTCTTTGAAGATTCTTCATCCACATTAATACTTGGACTTGTGGGATTACTAGCAGAATAACCATCAACTCACCAATTGAATTGGCATGTATGATCCTCTAAGGGTCCAACAAAATTATTAGTTTAGATATAAGAAATAGTGATCGTAGAATCAACACAACTTGTTTCATAATTAATTGTTTATGAATTTGTAATTGCAACAAGAATCAATGAAGAACAAACACGAGAAATGGAAAGCAAATTAAAGTAATAAGATAAACAAATTTTCTTCAAATGATTTCCAATAATACTAAATCTATTAGAATTTGTATTTTGGATTTGATGATATGCTAATTGCTAGATGATGTTCTTGTTTGTTTATTGCTATTTTGATTAATATTCTGGTGTCATCAAAGTTAATGTATTTTTTTAATTTGAAGAGTGCACCCATTTCTTCCATTTATAGGCAGAAGGATTCACTTATTACATGGGGTAAAAGTAACTTTCTTATCGTGCTAAGAAAGTTACATCAGATATATTCTTGATGTGATGTGATTGACACATCTGAATAACATTAGTCTTCCGTAGATGTTGACTTGATTACATCACTTTATATATTGACTTGATTGACTTCATCTATCTTCCTTAGTTCATGCAAGAACTTTGTTCTTCTGTAGGAATTAGTCTTCCGTAGGAATTGGATCTTTGATCTTCAAGTTCTTCATCAGCAGCAGTAGACTTTCTTGCACATCCACAACAACTTATCTTCTGAAGATGCTTCAACAGGACATCTACGGATGCATATTCCATGACTTTCTTTTGTTATGCTCAAGAGAACATCTATGGAAGTACAACTTTGTTCATCCGTAGATAGTTCTTGTTCTTAGTCAATTTGAGAATTGACTAAGTGTGATGTTTTCCTACAATTATGTATATAATCAACATAAAAAAATATATGCGGTTAAATTAAATATATATATTGATTAAAAAATGATAATAACTTATATGAAATCATTACAAGATTTTAATAACTTCTAACCTATACAATTAACTAGACCTAACAAAATACATTAACTAAAAATGATTACTGGAATGCCGAAGAACGAGTTTACAAGTGATGATCACTGTGTTGCATGCCTGAAAGGAAATCAACACAAGGTGTTTAACAAACCAAAGGAAAAGAACTCCATCACTACTCCCCTATACCTATTAGTTATGGCATATGGATCTTTTTGGCCCTATCAGTGTAATGAGTATAGGAAGGACCTCATATTGTTTGGTAATCACAGATGTCTTCATAAGATTCACTTGGGTCTTTTTCCTTAGATCTAAGAATAAGACTCCCAAGATCTTGAAGAAATTCATTATAAAAATTGAGAATGAATGTAATCATAAGGTCAAGACCATAAGATAAGATCAAGGAACTGAATTCAAGAACCAAATCCTTGACACATTTTGTGATGAAAAGGGTATTACATGCCAATAAGTGTTCCCAGAACTTCTCAACGAAATGGTGTTGCTGAGAGGAGAAACAAGACACTTATTGAAGTTGCAAGAGCCATGCTCTCTGACTCTAAACTGACCATCACCTTCTAAGAAGAGGTAGTTAACACTTCTTGCTATGTGCAAGACATATTTGTAGTAGTTAAGACTCATGGAAGACTCCTTATGAGTTATGGCATAAAAGGAGACCTTTCATTGGTTTCCTTACATTATTTGGATGTCCTTGGCCCATCTTGAATACTAATGATCAAGTAGCCAATTTTGCTGAGAAATCAGATGATGGACACTTTATTGAATACTCTTCCCAAGATAATGATTATAGAGTATACAATCTCAGAACTAGAGTAGTTAAGTAGTTAGCCAATGTGACTTTAATAAGCACACTCCTAGTATGAAAGGTGCTAGTCTTGATTGGTTGTTTGATCTTGATTTAGTTACCAACTATTTTAACAAGTCTTGTGAGAATGTTTTAGGATCTACAGGTAACATCTCCAGAGAAGATCCTGTTCCAAGATTTGAGCTGAGAAGACCTAGCAAGAATTCTACCTCAGCTCTAGTGGTAACTAACCCATTAAGTGAAGATCTTCTCTGGAAACCATGAAAATTCAGCTGATACATCTAAGGTTGTTGCACCCTAAATGGATCATACATGCCAACTCAATGGGTCAATTGATGATTGTTCAGCTGGAATCCCACAAGTCCAAGATGCAATGCGGATGAAGATCTACCAGAAAAATAACAAGTGTTACCTTCCGCATTAGTCAATGCGGAAGACAAATATCTGATGCGGACAAGTGCTTACTCTTCCGCATTAACTAATGCGGAAGACATAATACTTATGCTGAAGAACAAGTTACTCTTCCGCATTGACTAATGCGGAAGAACAAAAGAAGATGCAGACAAGACTTTGATCATCCGCATTGACAAATGCGAATGACCAACCAAATGCGCACAACTATTTGTTCATACGTATTCAGCAATGCGGATGACCAACTTACTAATGCTGATGATCAAGTTGAAATGCTCATCAAGATTATCTCATCCGCATTTGTCAATGTGGATGAACAAGCAAAGATGCGGATCAAGACTTAGACTAGTTTCTGATGTAATAGGTCAGGGGTAGTTTAGTCATTTTGTAAAGACATCTTGTCTTCTCTATAAATAGAATAGTTAACCTCGTACTGAGGTGACGGCCGATAGATAGAGAACTTTTTTTGTAATTATTCTCTGTAACTTATCAACTTTCATATATCAATACAAACAACATTTATGAGTAATTTTCTTGCTTGAATGTTCTTTGATTGTTTGTTTCCGCCACTCAATCATTGACTTGATTATCATATTCGATTCTCAGTAAGAATATCACTCTTACTCAAACCCCGTCAATTGGTATCAGAGCTTTGGCTCTCGATTCTCTTTCAGATCTACGCACAAACTGAATAAAACTCGATTGATCTAATAATGAAGTTGCTAGTAGTAGATATTATCATCTCTACTTAGCAAACAACAAAAATACTCCTATCAAACAACAAGAACACTCATTCTGAACCTCAACAAAACTACTTGAACAAGTCAGACTCATCAAACCTAATCAATCTTAAAATCAACTAAATCTATATTTACATAAATCAACATGGATTCTAACAGTTACTCTGAATTAGGTCATACACCTAAACCTCCCATGCTTAAACACAAATATGAGTTTAAACAATGGAGAATACGGTTTAGAAATTATATCATAGGTGTAGATCCTGACTTTTGGATCTTAATATGTAAGGGTCCATATATTCCTGTTACTCTATCAACAGCTCAAGCTGCACTGTACAAGACTGCTTGAATACCAATTGAAGACTTAACTCTGGATAAAGATTACTATAAGAAAATCAAAATTGATCTTAAAGCATACTCTATTTTAACTCAAGCACTCAAAATGGATGTGCTGAAAAGATTGGAAAAATATGGAACTGCTAAAACGGTGTGGGATGCTCTCAAAATTATGTGTGAAGGTAGTAGTGAAGTTGCTGAAATTAACAAAGACAAGCTGGTCAATCAGTATGAAACCTTCCATCACACCAAAGGAGAATCCACATCAAAACAACTGCAAGATTTGTACAGTTGGTCAACGACTTGGAAATTATGGGTGTTTCATACAAAATTAAAGAACTCAACAACAAAATGCTTCACAGTCTGCCTGAAAGTTGGAAGCAAAATGTCACAATGTTGAAAAATACTCTTGATCTTGAGAGTACCACTCTAGACATTATGATAGCCAAGATTGAAGCTTTGGAACATGATGAACGAAGCAAAAATCTAAGTGGGCCAAGAGTGATTGAAGCCTACAAATTCCCTTCAGAATCACATTCTGTTGAAAATGCTTTCATCATAGAGGAAGATGACTTCATCTCATCAAGAGATCAAATGAACAATACTAGGTTCATTGCATCTTCATCATTCAATCATCATCCAACTTCAGCACAAGCACCAAAAGTCTCCACTACACCTCCATTCTCTAGAAGACTTAAAATCAAAAGAGCAAAAGGCAACTTACAATGCCTTTGTTGCAAGTTTTGAAGCATATCTTAGGGGAAGACTCACTTCTGCCCATCTAATACAGGAAGATTTAGAAGAATTAGATCCTGATGATGTTGAGGAGATGGATCTACAGTGGAAAATGGCAATGATTGCCATGAGAGCAAAGAAATTCTTCAGAAAAGGAAGAAAGCTGAGCCTGAATGAGAACTCAAAGCTTGGATATGACAAATCCAAGTAAAATGCTTCAATTGTGGCATGACTGGCCATTTCTCAAGAGAGTGCAATGCTCCTAAAAGAACCAACCATTCAAGGAACTCTCCTGGACAATCATCCTCGCAGCCCAATTCAAGCTATCACTCAAACAATCAACAACAGCAGTACCATCATTCACATCCTCAACAAACATACCAGAATCAACCACAACTGACAAATCAAGCCCATGCAAGCAGTCAACCTTCTGCATTTGTAACAGTAGAGTAATGCGGATAGTCAGTCAAAAATTAAGCAACAAAACTTCCGCATATGCAACAGTACACAAATGCGGATAGAATACCATTAAGAAACAAAACTTCTGCATTTGTAACAGTAGAGTAATGCGGATAGTCAGTCAAAAATTAAGCCTTCCGCATTAGCTACAACCACAAATGCGGATGATCAAAAGTAGTCAAATGCGGACTGTCCATGTCAAAAGTTTCTCTTCCGCATTTGCTACAGCCAACAAATGCGAATGATCAAAGTTAAACAAATTAACCTTCAGCATTTGCTATAGTGTTGACTGTATCTGCTTGTAAACTTATAAAATTTTTCAAATTGTATTATTTGACTATTTAAAGGAATTCGAATTGGTCATTTAATACTTTTCAAATTTGAGAGAACTTATAGTGAGAAGAGCGCAAAACTACAGTATACCACCATCAATCATTATCATCATCACAAACATTCAAAGATTTTGTTGTGTTTCATCTTTAAACATTCTTGTCATCGATTTAGAACCACAGTCGTTTCGAAGATAAGGTATACCTTCAACAGATTTTGAAACCAAAACCTAAGTCTCGAACTGTTACCCTAAATCAAACGATGAACCAAAAAATTATTGAATGACACCTAAATCAAACTCATTAATGTGATATAATACACATTTTCGATGTCAATAAACATGTAAATTGATAGGAATTCAACTAATATTGAAAACCATGATAACCATGTTTACTGAGAAAAACAAAGCAATGTGAAAAAGAAAATTGTGAAACAAATCAAAGTCACATTAACAAATCAAAGCAAAATTAAAGTCCAAATTGTTAACTAACACACATGTCTCTTGTGCAGATTACATGGCAAACCTTACATGGAGCAAGCTCCATAACGTCAGCGGTTATCTAAACCCTGATGTGCCTGAAGCCGAAGGTCTCAGAGATATGATAAGATTCCTATCTACCACAAGGGTAGCATATGCCATAAAAGTAAGACCAACAATCTATGAGAATCCCATCAGGTCTTTCTGGGAATCAGCTGAAGTGGTTGAAGAGGATGGAGTGAAAACTCTAACGGGCAAGATCAACACTGAACTCACTCTGAGGATCACAGAAGAATCAGTTAGAAGATGTATGCAATTCAATGATAATGCAGATGATCCTCTTGAATTGGATGATGAGGAGATAACCACATTTTTCTCAGAAATTGGTTATGAAGGGAGCTATGAAGCCAAACAGATAGTCAAAGGATTAGTGGATCTGCCTTGGAGATTCCTAATTCATACGTTCTAACATTGTCTGTCTAAAAGGAAAACAGGATGGAAGGACAGTCCAGTCCTCACATCTTCTGCAATCTGTGCTCTCTGCACCAATAGGCGGTTTAATATATCCGCATATGTATTCAATGGCCTAATCTTCAACATTCAAGAAGGGTTGAGATACAAGTTTCTAATGTACCCCAGATTCATTCAATGTCTAATGAATGAATCATTTCATGACATTGTTAATGAAGGACCTGTACTTAACATTCCCCATTATGATGCAAGATCCTATAAGTACATCAAGAAGAAGGACCCAAGGAACTTCTACAGTGGTGCCCCTTCACCCCTTCTTCCTTGGATGCTTCAACAAATACACCAAGAAGGTCAAGCACAACCACATCCACAACCAATAGCTTAACCAACTCCACAACCATCACCAATACCAGCACCTTTACCATCCCCAATACCATCCCCAATACCATCACCAATGCCATCACCACAACAAATACCACAAGCTTCTACATAACCATCTCTTCAAACATTACCTCAACCATCATCACTTCCATCACCACAACAAACACCACCAATGACCACTCAACCTACACCTATATCACCACATCATCAATCTCTAATATCACCACATCAATCACATATTCTTCCTTACCAACCATTACCATCATCACTTGATCACCCTGCTGAACCAGAAGGATCAACAAGTGCATCCAAATCATCCAAATCATCTTCTGATGAGGAGGATCATCATGATCAAACCAAAGCTGTGAATGAACCTTCTAAGGCTGCTCCTTCAGAGAGCTATGCTGAATCTAACATCAATAGGCCTGATGAAAAAGATGAATTAATAACTGAGTTGTTACTCAAAGTAGAAAGGATGGAAAGAACTTTAAATAGGAGAGCAGTAACCATCAATGATAGAATCCTGGAACTGGATGAAAAAGAAAGAGAATTGAAAGATCTCAAAGAAATATATGCAGTTGAAAGAAAAGAACAAGACAAAGAGATAGAAAATTTAAAAGCTGCACTGAAACACTCAAGAGAAGAAGTGAGTGGACATATAGACACTCTTGAAATACAAACTATTGCAATGGAGGAACAAGAAAATATCATTGAAGAACAAGCTGATATCATCTCAAAACTGGAAAAGGAAATTGAGAGCAAGAACAAAAGAATATCCGAGCTTGAAATGATGATCAAAACAACGAAGGTGAAGGATGATGATAAGAAAGAAAAACAAGAAAAGGTTGATGATGAGGACAACAATTTAATAGATGAGAATGAAGAACAAGTTGATGATAAAGGTTAAACTGAGATCAAAGACCAGAGCCTAGACATGGTAGTGTATTCTGGAAACACTGGTTATTCAGACTCAGAAAAGGCTGAATTTGAAGAACGCTTCAGTGCTTTGGATAGTTTTGCTTCTGAACAATTCAACATTGATGATGATTTCTGCGAATACATAAACAATCAAAGAACTGAGGCAGAACCTATTGTCTTTATTCCTAAATCACCAGTGCCATTGGAAAAGGAATTAACTCTGCAAATTGTCTCTGCCATATCATTAACTGAAGAACAAAAAGAAGAACTAAAAGAAAGATATGAACAAGAAAGGAAAGAAGAAACTGTAACTGAACAAAGTGAAATGAAGGATCAAGAGCCAAGTACACCTGAAAAGGTCCCTGAACCAGAAGATCAAACTGAAACCTCTAGCCCTCAACTTCAAACTTACTCATGAAAAAGGAAGTATTTGGCTGAAAAAGCTAAAGGCAAGAGACCAATAACTGAAGAAGAACCATCAAAGAAACAAAGAGATGACCCAAGAAGTTTAGTAGCAATTGCTGAATTTTTGGAAGAACATGAGCAGGCAGAAACTCAGTTGAAAAAGTTGGCTAGAGCAATTGATTTAGAAGAAGGAGAAATTGCTAATGAATATGAAGTTAAAAAGGATTTTCTGAAGGACAGTCCTATTAAAGAAGAACAGTCAGTAGTAGACATGGTAACCAAAGCTCAAACTGATGACTTGATGACTAAAGCCATGTTTTTGATCAATCAAGGCTATGATCCTGATGAAGTGTTTGCAATGACGTATGAGAGAATGAAAGAGGAGGAAGAGAAGGTGAAATTGTTGCTTGATCCAACAATAGACACTAAATATGAGAAGACAATGACAAAGTACACTCCAAAACATAAAGACTCATCTTTGAAGAAATCCACAAGGTATGAAATTCCACTACCAAGAAGGGGTCCCTTACAAAAAGCTATCACAAATGAAGAAATCAACCTCATCCCATGAATCATTATTTCCTGATCCTTATAACATGTTTGATAAGGAAATGAAGGAATATCTCTCAAGTCAGGGATTCACAAAAAGAAAAATTGCCAACATGAAGACAAATTCTTTATGGGCTGCAACACTTCAATTGATCAATGAAAAGAAAGATAAACTCAAGAAACTGGAAGAAGAGTTGACAAGGACCAAACCCAGAAGCGGAGTGTCAGCTGAAGACATGTTGTTTAACATAAAAGACCAAGAACTACTTGCCCCAGTGCTCCACAAATACCCTGAATGGTCCGCAGAACCATCTCAGTTGAAGTTGCAACAAGGACTAACTACAGCTGAACTGATTAGAGGGGTGTCCACTCCCAAGGGGAAGATAGATCAGAAGATAATATCCTGGAAGTATGATAGCACATGGAACATGTTCATGGTGAAGAGAATCTCAGGGCTAGTACAATTCTTTACAGAGTACTCAGCTCTAGTAAATGCCCTTGAGATTCATGATTTGAAGGAGCTAGCTTAACATGAACTCATCAATCATGCAGCTATGTTCAGGGGATATGAATTTTAGAACATACTTAAGATGTTCAGAAGGACAAACAACTTCAATTCATTAAAGACAATTTTCTTAAGAAAAGAAAAAACTTTTGTCAATCCCCTAGATAAGAAGAAAAAGGTGGAAGCAGAAGAAGTTGTATTCCCTGAGTTGAAGGTAAAGCCAACTGAGTCATTGACGAGGAAAGTAGTGTCTCGTACTCATTCTTCCACTCCCATCTCAAATGTGTACTATGATGAGAAAACCTCTGAGCTGGTGATAGAAAGGAAGTAGGGAGGAAAAGAAGGAGCTGACATCAGACTTTTTCAGTGGATATGAAGTAAGATTTCTTGATGAATCATACATCCACTACATTGATATGAGGCACTTCAGGGAATTAAACAACAAATTGGGTGAACAAGACATACATTTCTTTCTGAAATGCATCAAATTGTTGAAACTGGCCTATGATAGAATAACGATTAAAAGAGACAAAAGAAAAAAGAAGAAAACACCACTGCAACTTCGAAACATTGTTAAGCTTGAAGTGGATGTTGGAGGGAGTTTATTGATTCATAGAGATGGTCTTTCCACAATCTCCATATGGGAACCTCTCTCTCTAAAAAAGTTACCAATAGAAGCCATTTATAACATGAGCAAAATGAAAATACATGTGCTGAGTAGAGACAGGATGTGAAAAGCAACTGATTTTGTAAACATTATCAAGGCCATTCTGGATCCCACCAAAGTAGCTTTCATAATACCTCCTGAAGACCCAGCTGAATCTTCACAACATCAATCACCTTCTAAACATTGAGGAAAACTAGGCTGTATAATCCTTAGGTGGAGTATTGTTGCACCCTGAAAGGATCATACATGCCAACTCAATGGGTGAATTAATGATTGTTTAGCTGGAATCCCACAAGTCCAAGATGCAATGCGGATGAAGATCTGCCAGAAAAATAAGTGTTATCTTCCGCATTAGTCAATGCGGAAGACAAAAATCTGATGCGGACAAGTGCTTACTCTGCCACATTAACTAATGCGGAAGACATAATACTTATGCTGAAGAACAAGTTACTCTTCCGCATTGACTAATGTGGAAGAACAAAAGAAGATGCGGACAAGACTTTGATCATCCGCATTGACAAATGCGGATGACCAACCAAATGCGCACAAGTATTTGTTCATCCGCATTAACCAATGCGGATGACCAACTTACTAATGTTGATGATCAAGTGGAAATGCTCATCAAGATTATCTCATCCGCATTTGTCAATGCGGATGAACAAGCAGAGATGCAGATCAAGACTTAGACTAGTTTATGATGTAATAGGTCAGGGGTAGTTTAGTCATTTTGTAAAGGCATCTTGTCTTGTCTATATATAGAATTGTTAACCTCTTACCGAGGTGACGGCCAATAGATAGAGAATTTTTGTTGTAATTATTCTCAGTAACTTATCAACTTTCATATATCAATACAAACAACATTTATGAGTAATTTTCTTGCTTGAATGTTCTTTGATTGTTTGTTTCCGCCACTCAATCATTGACTTGATTATCATATTCGATTCTCAGTAAGAATATCACTCTTACTCAAACCCAGTCAAAGGTGCCTACAAATTCCAGCTCAGAGGGACATAATTTAAATGAAGGAACTTTAAATATAGGAGGAGATGAAGGTGGTGATAGTGATCAAGACTTTTTTATGCTAATAACCATTCCATATAAGACAACATCAACGATGTCACACACTCATTGGATCAAGCTTCTCTGGACAAGCGTGCTCATGTGGTGGATGATACTCAGGCTCCAGATCTAAATCTTTAAAATTTAGATTTTTCAAAACAACTTATTATGATCCCTCAACTCAGGATCCACAAGTGACACCCCACCACAAACATCATTGGAAATGTTAGCACATGGGTGAAAATAAAAGGACAAACCCATGATAAAATTGTTTGTCTGCACTTTTGCTTCTAATCCCAAATTGAGCCAAAGAAAGTTACTCAGGCTTTAAAGGATGGAAGTTAGGTTGAAGCAGTGTAAGAGGAACTATTTCAATTCATAAGATAGAAGGTTTGGAAACTATTTCTTCTTCCTCAAGGGAAGACTACCATAGGAACCAAGTGGGTTTTTAAGAACAAGAAGAATGATAAAGCACTTGTCATCAAGAACAAGGAAAGACTAGTTTTTCAAGGGTACACACAAGAAGAAGGAATTGACTACACTGATGTTTTTGCTCATGTGGAAAGACTTGAAGTTGTTAGGATATTTCTAGCTTTTGCTGCATCCAAAGATTTCAAGGTCTACCAACTTTATGTCAATTGTGTCTTACTATATGGGGTGATTGATGAAGAGGTTTATGTCAAAGAGCCAGTTGGCTGTGCGGACCCAGATCATCCTAATTATGTTTGAAAGCTTGATAAAGCTCTTTTGAGGCTACACCAAGCTCCAAGGAAGTGGTATAAGATACTATCTCATTATCTTTGTTAGCATGGCTACAAGAAGGGTACTACAGATGAAACCCTCTTCATCAAAGGAACAGGAAACAACTTAATATTGATTCAAGTATATGTAGGGACATTATCGTTCAAGTAATGTAAAGCTCTACAAAGACTTTAAGAAGTTGATGAAGAATAAATTTGAAATGAGTACCATGGGGAAACTCAACTTCTTTCTTGGAATTCTAGTGACTGAATGTAAGGTTCAACATGACTGAATGTAAGGTTCAACATGACTGAATGTAAGGTTTCAAAGACACCCATAGCTAGAAACCACTCCCTTGGACCTGATCTTGAGGGGGAGTGTGTAGATAAACATATTTACAGGACTATGATTAGGTCTCTTATGTACCTCACATCCACTAGGCCTAATATCATGTTTTCTACATTCATCTGTGAAAAGATATCAAGCCAACCCCAAGATGTCACATCTAGATGTTGTCAACGGGATTCTTAGGTGTCTCAAAGGTGCTCCTAAACTAGGCCTTTGGTATCCAAAGAATTCTAGCTTCAATTTATTGCTTATATAGATAGTGATGATGGTGGTTGCAATATTACTACAAAGTTTACATCTAGGGGATGTTAATTCCTTGGTGAAACGATAGTCTCATGAAAATGCTAGAAACAATTATGTATGTCTGCATTAACTGCTGAGGCTGAATACATTACTGTTGCTAGCTACTATGCTCAAGTGCTTTGGATTCAGAATCAGATGCTAGACTTTGGATTCAACTTCAAGCAGACTCCAATTCATATAGACAACAACACTTCTATCTCTATTACAAAGACATCTGTGCAGTACTCAAGGACAAAACACATCAACATCAACTATCATATAATTAGAGATAACTTTGAATAGGGATTGATAAAACTAGTCAAAGTTAACACAAATGAACAATATGCTTATCTGTTTACAAAGGCTTTTGATGAGTAGACATTTAAATATCTTGTATGAGCTATCAGGATGATTAATTTTAAGTAGATTTTCTTAAACACTTAATTCAAAACTATTTCTAAAACACGTGTGTTCTAAGTTGTCTACATTATCACCTATATAACCTACTTTGAAAGAATTACTTTTTAAATGATATTCCTTAGAATTCTAGAAATTTTCAACATATTTCCTTCGGAAGGCATTAAGTTTTCTTCGGAAGAACATTATGTCTTCAAATCAAATAACTACTCATAAGACATTTACCTTCGAAAGATTTTCTAAAATAACTTCCGAAACTTAAAAATGATTATGAGTTATATGTATTTGAAAGACAATTTTCTTCCGAAAGCAATTCACACTCGAAAGAGTTACTCTTTGGAAGAGTAAAACTTATTAGTTTTAATCTTCTCTAAGACTTCATATATCTCAAAAGCATAAATACTCTATGTATTTTTTTCTTCCGAAGCAAATTTCAATAACACTAAGAAATATCTTCCATAGTCAATTTAGCTATAGAACTTTTCATAAAAGCTTCCAAAGACAAAATACCTTTGGAAGATTTTCGACTTCCAAGAAAACTAAATTTTTGGGAACCTTTCCAAGAGGTGGGACCGACATCCAGATTTCAAAGTTTATCTTCTTGCAATAACTTTTTCTCAAATCCATTTCATATAAATACACTCAACGGTTGCCTCTCTTTCACTATTTTTTTCATCTGCGAATTCTCTAACAAAAATTTACCCACAAACCAACCTTGCTCCTACCTTCCTTCATAACAAAGCTACCTCAAATAGCCAACCTTGACTATAGAAACTAACCAAATTTCTCCATGCACCTTCACAGGCAATATAATCTGGTTCCTCTATTGGACTTTGACAAAGATGCAAGTTTCTTAGAGGTTTCTCTTTTCTTACTCTCTCAAACTACTTCGCCTCCCTCACCATAGATCATCCATTCTATGAAGATCAGCTTTTGGACTTATGGTGAGCCTGCCAATAGATCACCATGGATGGGGAGAAAGCACTATCTGTCACAGTGTAGGGGAGAACAATCTTTATCACTCTAGCCTTTATAAACACGCATCTTTTCTGGATAATGTAAAAGGTAAATTATGCTTCCCTAAATCTGTTGTTACCAGTCCTTTGGATAGATGGGCAATGAAGGTGACTTTCAAGTTAGAACCTTTAGAAAAGGAAAGGTCTTACCTCAATGGAAGTACCTCCTCCATGTGGTCATTCAAAGTCTATTCAACAAGCATCGAGGATGTGACTAGATTCCTGAATACCTTTCCTTCCCAGTCCATGGGATGGTTTAGGGATTCAAGTTCAGTTGCTCACAATTTATGTATACCTTAGTTTTAGACTTGGACTTCTTCTAATACTATATGTTCCCTAGATACGTCCATCATATTCCCAACTGTGAACTAGGCTCACAGTTGAAGGGAATAGGTAAGGTTCTAAAATTGGGACAGATGAAGCCTGACATCTTTAAGACAATAAGGAAGCCTATTGTGGGCTTCTCAGGGGTAGAAACAACCCTTATCCTAAAAATGTCAAAGCTTATTACTCAAAGTGGAAACCTAGCAACCCAAACTAGTGTTGAACCCACATCTTCTACTTCACTGCAACCCATATAGCCACAAATAACCATCATCTACCAAAGAAAATCCAAACACCCCCCTGCACAAGCTACTCATCTTGTGCAGGCCCCCATATCCTCACCCATGTAGGAGGAAGTGGACACTAGAGCTCCTACTTTCCTTGAGGAGCAAACCACTCCCATCCCACCATTGATCAGGATAGCGATTCCTCATGCTCAACTTGATGAGCTCCCAACCCCAACAGCCTTAAGACTTCACTCAAAGCTTCAAAACACTAGTGAATAATCTTTAGGGGATAGCTACCATCCCGGGCCTCTTGATCTGAACCAACCAATTCCAACCTAGAATTCTATAGTGATGAAGACATGAGTTTACTGAATACCATGAGTCTTTCTTCTCCACCCCTATTCAAGGATAGATGAGTACACTTGTTTCTCCCACGTCGAGCTCACATCACATAAGTCCCCGTTCCCGGGATGCTCACAGCTGGTCAATCATTGCATATAAAACATATAATTACATTTAACTTTCATAAAACATCATAGCGGAACATTAAAATAACCTTTCATTTCAATATAAATGCTTTGGAAAGTAAATACAATGATTCATTTCAAAACATCGTTCGTTCGCATTACAATGCAAAAACATTAAACAAAAGAATGCTATCCAAAAGAGCCAAGTAGCCGCCCCGTAGCATTCTTAGCAACTTTAACTACCAACTGGAAAATGCATAAAAAGTCAGCATTGCTGAGTGAGTTCTAGTTTTAAAATAAAACATACTTTATCTTACATTTCAAACTGTTCTTTACAATCATACGTGATCATGCATTAAACATACACATAGATAATAGTTATTATCTTCATCATCCTTCATTTTGTACATTTATTATCTTTCGTTTCCATATAGGTCCTGTCATGTGCTTAACCCCCCTGTAGAGCACCAAGCAGTTCATCTAGGGTTAATCGACAAGGACCCCATACATATGGTCAATCACAAAGATTGACCCCTATGTGCATCCTTATGGGGTATTTAACCCGCACACAGTTGAGCTGACACCCCTCATTGGGTGTGAACCTCCATACATTTGCTTAATCATACGGATTTGGCCCCATTGTGCATCCTCATGGGGTAGCTAACCCGCACACGGTTGAGCTAACACCCCTTATTGGGTGTGAACCTCCATTTATATGCTTGCAAACCTTTCTTACTTTCATTTGTTCATTAATATTCATTCATTACGTTCCTCTTTTCATTAGCTTCCACTTTACGTTACATAATACTTTCATTTCATTCATTAACATTCAATTTAAAGCCACGGGAAAATAATCATACATAATAAGGAACATCGACATACACATACAACATCACCATATAGGGCATCATCATGCATACATAACATACATCATACATACCATCATGCATAAGAATCAACCATACATCCTATCATCATCATACAATGCCCATCACAAGATCTATGACCTTAAAGTCAGCTTACAAGAACACCCAGGAACCTCCTAAGTCAAAGCCTACATTTCACTTTTTTCCTAAAAAGCCAGAAAATATTCTAAGTGTTCATCCGCATTTCTTTTTTTGTTCATCCACATTTCCTCTTTGTTCATCCGTATTTCTTTTTAATCATCCGCATTTCTTTTTACTCATTCGCATTTCTTTTTACTAATCCGCATTTCCTCTTACCCATCCGCATTTCCATTTTACTCATCCACATTTCCATTTTTCTAATCCGCATTTCCTTTGCTCATCTGCATTTCCTTTACTCATCCGCATTTGTTCATTCGCATTAACTTATTCATCCGCATTTGTTCATCCACATTAGCATTCTCATCCGCATTTGTTCATCTGCATTAACATTTTCATCCGCATTTGTTCATTCGCATGAACTTACTCATCCGCATTTGTTCATTCACATGAACTTATTCATCCACATTTGTTCATCCGCATGAACTTACTCATTCGTATTTGTTTATTTGCATGAACTTACTCATCCATATTTGTTCATCCGCATGAACTTACTCATCCGCATTTGTTCATCCACATGAACTTACTCATCCGCATTTGTTCATCCGCATTAACTTATACTCATCTGCATTGACTCATACTCATCGCATTGACCAATACTCATCCGCATTTGTTCATTCGCATGAACTTATTCATCCGCATGAACTTACTCATCCACATTTGTTCATCCGTATGAACTTACTCATCCGCATTGACTTATACTCATCAGCATTGACTTTCATCCGCATTGACAACACTGAGGTAAATTCTAAAACTTAGGCGTAAGAGCTACTACTTGGGCGCATGAGTAGTCCAGGTCACACTTAACATTAGATTCAGTCCCCAAACCTCATCTATCATGTTCTAAGCTTAAATCTTATATTCTAAGCCATATAAACAGAACCATAACATCATCAAACATGAACATAGTTCAAAATCAAACCATACCCGTAACATACACACATTCATACACACGGGTATGAAACCCAATTTTATAAAACATACATTCATGCATTTTCGTCCCCAAAATCAGTTAAAACCTGTAAAAGAGGGGTTCTGAATCACCTTAGTAGCCTCTTGGGTATGACTTCTTTCAAAACATGTTTGCTATAAGTTCACACCTAAAAATCCACCAAAACACACACCCGAACACACACAAACATACATAAGCACACAACCGAGGATGGAACCAGTTAATAACACTCAAAAACTATGAATTCTTACCTTGAATTCAATTTCTTCTTCATGTTCTTCAAAAATCCAAAAGTTTCAGCTCCTTTTCTTTCTCTCTCTACCAAGATCCGAAGTTTGGGTGTTGTAAGAAGAGAGTGGGCGGTCATGCCCACTTTACACCAACTTTCAAACCTTTTTGTCCTTTTGACACTTTTAACCCCTCAACTTGGGTTAAATAGCCTTTCTTTTCTTTTTCTTTCTTTTTCTTCACCTTAATCTTCTTTCTTTGACTCTAAAAAATAAATAACATGGTGTTACAAGTCCACCCCCTTTATATAGGTTTTGTCTCTGAAACCTGTTATTCCTCAAACAAACGTGGGTAATGATGTCTCATCTCTTCTTCAGTCTCCCACGTAGACTCAGATCCCTTCCTGTGCTTCCACTGTACATGCACAAGAGGAACCACTTTATTACTCAGCCTCTTCTCTTTTCGATCAATGATTGCCACTGGTTGCTCCGTGTAATTGAGCCGTTCATCTACCTCAATATCCCCCATTGGTACGGTCATATCTTCATCTGCTAAACACTTTCTCATGTGAGATACATGGAATGCTGGGTGGATTCCACTTAACTTATCTCGTAACTCTAGTCTATAGGCTACCTCTCCTACTCGAGCAATGATTCGAAAAGGACCTATGTACCTTGGGCTCAACTTGCCTCGCTTTGTAACTGGATGATACCCTTCCAAGGTGAGACTTTCAACATAATTCTATCACCCACCTGGAACACAATTGGCCTACGTCGTTTGTCATCATACGAATTTTGCCTATCTTTTGTTGCCTTCATGAAGGCTTTGATCTTTTCAAGCTTCTCAGTCGTAGCCTCGATCACCTTGATGCTCCCTAACAAATTCTGACCAATATCACCCCAACAGACGGGTGTCCTGCATCTCCTACCGTATAACATCTCATAAGTGGGCATACCAATGCTGGCATGATAACTGTTGTTATAAGAGAACTCAGCTAATGGATCCCAATTTCCTCCAAAATCAATGACGCATGCCCAAAGCATATCTTCCAGCGTTTGAATCGTCCTCTCCGAATGACCATCTATTTGATGATGATAAGTCATGCTAATATGTAGCCTCGTCCCCATCGCATCATGGAATTTCTTCCAAAATTTGGATGTAAACCAAGTGTCGTGATCAGAGACAATAGACACCGGTACACCATGACGAGTTACAATCTCTTTAATGAACAGATCCGCCAACCTCTCGGATGAATATGTCTCACGAATCGGTAGGAACTGAGCACTCTTCGTCAAACGGTCGACGATCACCCATATAGCATCATACCCTTTCACGGTACACGGTGGTTTCGTAACGAAATCCATGGTGATAGGCTCCTACTTCCATTCCGGTATATCTAAAGGTTGGATCTTCCCATATGCCTTCTGATGCTCAGACTTCACTTGTAAACAAATAAGACATTTACTCACATACTCCACCACATCACGCTTCATACCCGCCACCAATAATCTTTCTTCATGTCTTGGTACATCTTTGTAGCACTGGGATGAATACAGTATCGAGTCTTATGAGCTTCATCCATGATCTTCATGAGTAGATCCCCAAAACAAGGAATCCATATTCGTCCAAATCAGGTTCTAACACCAAGTGTGTTTTCACCCAATTCCGCAACCAGACCTCTCATTCTTTCAGAGTTAAGATGATCTTCTTTCAATGCCTCATCTTGAAACCCTTTGACTTGCTTCATCACATCAGAGGTCATGATCAGCTAGTAAGCTTTCACCCGAATCGGTTTGGGTCTCTTTTTCCGGCTAAGGGCATCCGCCACCACGTTGGCTTTGCCTAGATGGTAATGGATCTCGTAATCATAATCCTTTATAAGCTCCAACCATCTCCTCTACCTCGTGTTCTAATCCTTCTGCTCGAAGAAGTACTTCAAGCTCTTATGGTCAGTGAATATGGTGCACTTCGTCCCGTATAGGTAGTGCCTCCAAATCTTTAATGCGAAGACCACAACTACCAACTCTAGATCATGAGTAGGGTAATTAACCTCATGAACCTTCAACTATTGAGATCTATAGGCAATAACCTTACCCCTCTACATTAACACACACCCCACCCTGAGTAGGAAGCATTAGAATAAACCACCAGATCTTCACTTCCATCGGGTAATGACAAAACAGGAGCTTGAGTCAATCTTGCCTTTAACTCCTCAAATGCCATCTCTTGAGTTTGACCCTATACAAACTCTACATCTTTCCGGGTCAACTTGTTTAGGGGAGAAACGGTCTTAGAGAAGAGTTGAATGAATCTTCTGTAGTAGCCGGCCAAACCCAAGAAACTACAAATCTTGGATGGCATCTTTGGAGACTTCCATTGCATCACTGCCACCACCTTTGCTGGATCCACCATAATCCCCTCAGGATTCACCACGTGACCCAAGAATTGAACCTCGCGCAACCAGAATATGCACTTGGAAATTTAGCATACAGCTTCTCCCTCCTCAACGTCTCCAACACCTCTCGAATGTGACCGACATGCTCCTCTTCACTCTTGGAATAAATCAAGATATCATCGATAAACACAATCACTAATTTATCCAACATCGGCCGACACACTTGATTCATCAAGTCTGTAAAAGAAGCTGGTGCATTGGTCAAACCAACGACATAACTAGAAACTCGTAGCGACCACAACGCGTGCGAAAAGCTGTTTTAGGAATGTCTTGCTCTTTAACCTTCAGCTGATGATAACCATATCGAAGGTCTATCCTCGAGAACCAACTGGCACCAAGAAGCTGATCAAATAAGTCATCTATCCTCGGTAACGGGTATCGGTTCTTTATTGTCAACTTCTTCAGCTCATGGTAGTCGATACACATCCTCTTGCTACCGTCTTTCTCCTTCACAAATAAGACCCTGAGCACCCCAAGGAGAGATATTTGGCCTAATAAACCCCATATCGAGCAACTCTTACAATTGCTCCATCAACTCTTTCATCTCAATCGGAGCCAAACGATACGGTGCCTTGGCAACAGGTTGGGCACCCGATATCAGATCAATCTTAAACTCGATCTCGCGGTTTGGTGGCACTCCTGGTAAGTCTTCGGGAAATACATATGGAAAGTCACACACAACTGGTACATCAGAGAGTTGTGGTTTTGGTGTTTCCACATACTTCACATCGACCCAGTAGGCGCTACATTCCCACCACCACCATCGAGATTACTTTCGGGATCGTCATGACCCGATCCCCATAAACCGTCACCATACTCCTATCAGGCGTTGTTAAACAAATCATCTTCTTGTGACACACAATGTTCGCCTTGTATTCCGCTAACCAATCCATCCCAAGAACCACATTGAAACCAGCTAAGGTCATGACGAATGGTCTAACCAGAAACTTATGACCTTTTAGTTCCACATCACAACCTTCTACCATCTCAGAAATTCTAGTAGACTTACCTATGGCAGTTTCTACATTAAAGGGCGCATCTACACTCCTACTACTAACACGTAGTTTAGCATAGAAAGCAGTAGAAATAAAACTTTTACTAGCACCAGAATCAAATAACACAGAGGCTAAAGTTTGGTTTACTAGAAACGTACCTGACATAACATCATGGTCCGTCCTAGCCTCCTCCTGCGTCATTGTAAACTCTCTAGCTCTCGCCCTTGGTCCTCCTCTTCCAGTCTTCTTCATCCCCGAACTCTCAGCCCTTGGCTTTTTATAGTCCCTACTCATGTGACCACTTTCCCCACAGTTGAAACACCTCATAACCCCACAATCTCTAGCCATATGACCAGCCTTTCCATACTTGAAGCAGATGTTTGACCCCCATTTGCATTCTCCCAAATGCTCCTTCCCACATTTACCACACCTCTTCGACCCCAGACTAGGTGTGACCACCCGACAATCATCCACTCGTGCCTTCTTGTTACTCATCGGGGCACCACCCCAACAAAACCTTTTTCCATTCCAATTCTGGTTACCACCACCTTTCTTGCTGCCTTCAGTCACCACTACAATTCTTTCATCATACAATCTCCTTGCCAAATCAACCGCTGACCTAAACGTGCTCGGTCAG
This sequence comes from Flaveria trinervia, assembly GCA_025506515.1. NCBI lineage: Eukaryota > Viridiplantae > Streptophyta > Magnoliopsida > Asterales > Asteraceae > Flaveria > Flaveria trinervia. The sequence continues at coordinate 54,834,781 of CM046455.1, forward strand.
GCAACGATCATGTGCCTAGGGATATCCGTCGGCAAACCCTTAATGTATCTCTAAATCTTTTGTGACAAAGGCGTCACTTGGTCCGGCACCAGACGTGCCATCTCATTGAATTTAGTGGTGTATTATTGACGTGTCATTGTTCCCGCCTCCAGCTACAGGAATTCTCTTTCCACCTTATCCATTTCCCTATGAGGACAGAAATCCTCAATCACCAACTTTTTCAACTCAGACCACCTTATTTTCCTAATTGCCCGACTACCCTCAGCTTGGACTGTATTATCCCACCAACATTGAGCCGAGTCTACAAACAAGTGGGCAGCAAATTTCATATTCTAGTCTTCTCGGCACTCGCTGATATTCAAAACAACTTCCATTTCCCTCATCCATCGATGAGCGGCTGCAGTGCCATTACCATCAAAAGTAGGGGGCTTACACCTTTGAAATGCCCCGTAGTCACAGCCTCGTGCCGTCTCCAGCACAGGCTCTTCTTCTTCCTTCTCTTCATCATAGGAGAGAACCGTTTCAGGTTCCGGTCGCTCTTGTTCTCCCGAGGACCTATTCCTCTCCTTTCTCTCTCCTTCCCTTACAGCCTTTATTACTTCGGTCACGATAGACGGTAGGATCATCTGCATGACCTGATGAACTTCTTCCATAACAACCTCCTTTATTGAGGCTCTCAAATTTGCGCTCTCATCACCGCCCTCCGGATGAGGGGTATCGGGTTCTTCGTGAACCACCTTTTCGGCTCTAGGCCGTCCTCTCATAGCCCATGGTTCAGCACCACGACCTCCACCGCGTGAAGCTTAGATGATCTACCACCGGACATCCTCTAACACACTGAAAGATTTAAACACCAACATGGACATTCAAGGGAACAGCTCAGTTTATGTCAAGTATAGCAAGTCCTAATTACAGGGGCTAGTTGTGATTAGCCACTTACTTTACTCTTCATACCCTAAGCATTACCTATCCTAACTACATCAGTATCTAATCTACAAGCAGCACATAAACCACATAACATGCGCACATAATACCAGTTAACACTAAAAAATACCTGAAGGCACCCGGCTACTCGGACTGGCATCCCTTCCCCTTCCGTCCCATTTTTAGTTTAAGTTAAGGTTTATTTTGAAAATTTACCCGTTTTACATAAACTTTGACTCTGATACCAACTTGTAAGTCCCTGTTCCCAGGACGCTCACAGTTGTCAATCATTGCATATAAAACATATAATTACATTTAACTTTCATAAAACATCGCAGTGCAACTTTAAAATAACCTTTCATTTTAATATAAATGCTTTTGCAAGTAAATACAATTATTCATTTAAAAATATCGTTCGTTCGCATTACAATGCAAAAACATTAAACAAAAGAATGCTATCGAAAAGTGATAGGATCAAATGAATATATCTGTGATGATTTGTAACACAATTCAATGAAATTCACACAAAGTAATCAAATCAAAACAAGATATCAATAAAATTCAAGTTTTCATTCATATCAAGCTAAGACAATTACAAGTATGAAAAGCAGATTCGAATATCTTGTGTATTCGTTGCTATCTACCTGCAAATCTAAGCTATTTAAACTGAAAACACAAAGTAAAGGAACTAACAAATTATAGAATTAGTCCCTATACTATTACAAAATATCAAAAGACAAATAAAGACCACATGTTAATCTTTCTTAGAGCACTTAACAATACTCCCCCTAAGATTGACATGGTCTTCAGTCTTCAAAATCTTCAAGCTTGACTGCTAACTCTATCTTCAATTCTATCTTCAGCCTTGACTTCATCATTCAAAGAAATCTGCTGGTTCTTCTTTGACTTTGAACATTGGCTTCTATTTGTACATATCTAACTCTTTCAAAGGTTTTGATATAGCAGACTTGAATTTACTTGCAAGAATGCCTTGTTCTGGTTTAGCTTCATTTGTTTTAATCTCCATCTTGTCCATTCTTTCCAATGTATCTTTTGAAAGACATGAAATATCAATGTTAGCATATAACTCAATAGGTTTGTTACTTTCCTTTGAGTACACTTCTAAGACCCCTTTCCTTGATATTCTCATGAATTCAATATCTTTAATATCTTCTTAACAATATTGGCATACGCAAGCGCTTTTCTCAAAGAAATCCTTTCCATAGCAGCATTCATCACATTGATAATAGAAATGAAATATTTCTTGTCTTGCTCAGCCATTTCAGGAGAAACTTTCTCAAATTTTTGTACAGACAAAAATGAGATATAACTTGGATGTAACAATTTTAGCTCAAAAACTCCAAATAAAGTAATCATGTCCTTATCCCATCTTTCTAGATTTCGGACTAACTTCAGCTCAAATGTCTCAGTGTTATAAAACCATCTAAGAATTGGCTTTCAGTTTTGATTACCGTCAATCATTTTTAGTCCAGGAGTTGTAACTTTTTCAAAATATTTATCACAGAATTCTATCAACGAATGTAACAAAAATACTCCTTATCTTCTTGATCACATCTTGTGTTAAGAAAATTACTTGATCTATCCAATCCACGTCTTAATAATTCCACAAACATCTTCCCACGCTTTGAATGAGTATGATTGATTAGACGTAATCTATTAAGCTCTTTTAAGTCTTGCACAGAAGTTTTATGATACTGGAGTAAAAATGATAAACATCACATACAGCATTTACTCTCTTTATCAAGAAGGCATCAAACACTTCATCATACTTCCATGCAATGATCTTTACTTGGTTTGTAAAATCTGGAGCAATCATTGCATTCAACAGTTCAGCAACTGATTGTCCTTTTTGCAATATATTTCTTACCAAATCTCCGGTTGTTCTTGAACTATCAAGAATATGCCTTTGATCAGTTGATGCTTTATAAGTCTGTCTTTCTGGATCAGCAAACATTTCCATTAATTCTTTTCTATGAGCATGAGCATCATCAAATCTTGACATTTTTTTTTATTTCCTGAGGTTTTAACATTCTTGTTCTTTTTGTTATCTCAAGATACTGAGGGTTATCTGTATCAAGCACTATCATTTTCTTCATTTGTTTCTCAGTTTCTTGAAAGCTTCTTACAAGATTTCTCAGAGATACAGATTGTAATCTCTTCAGCTTCCTCCAAGGGTAATTTCTAGCTTGCAACCATGATCTAAGAGCGGGAATACTCATATCATCAGGATCAGAATGGTGCAGCTCAGAACTAGACAGTTATTCTACATTTATAACCTCCTTTGTTCTTATCCATTCACCATGCTCAACCACTATCTCATTTGGATCTATTAAAGCAACTGACTTAGCATAGATGCATTTCTCGTATTCATCATTAATTTGAGAAACAGTCAGTCCATCCAAATACACTCTATTGTATTTCATGTTCACAAGATAGTTATATTTTTCTTCAAAATCCTGTGGTACTTCATCTTGTTCTTGTATATGTTCTTGTGAAGAGAAATGTGACACAAATTCAGCTTCATCAATATCTTCATTCTCAAGAACTTCATCATACCAATCATCATTATATATTTCTTCAATATCATCTAAAGCATCAATCTGTTCTTGAATATTTTGCTCTTCAACCAATTCTTCAGTTCTTTGAAGCTTAGAAGAGGATTCAGTTTGATCAATATCTTCTAACTCATTCACTTTCCTTTTGCCTTTTCTTTGCTCAAGATTTTCTTCAACCTGCATCTCAGTACTAATCACATGTACTGGTGATATAGATTTCTGAGCGTCTCTTTCCTTTATCAATTCAGCTTTGAGATTTTCATTTTCTTCAGATAACTTCTTGAATTTCTCCTCAAGACTATCATAATCTTTAATCATAACTTCAAAGTTCTTTATCACATCTTCTTTATCTTGGGCAAAACTAACAATCTTTTCATCTTTTAACACATTTTCTTCAGACAACTTTAAATTTTCATCTTTGAGCTTTTGAATTTCTTTTTCACAAGAACTGATTATCTCTTTCATTCTTTCATTTTTAACTTTCAACTCTTCAATCTCTTTTTCTTTGTTTACATTTTCTTCTTTTAGTCTTTCAATCTCATCAACTTCAACTATTTCCTCTGTTTGTAGAGACACATTGAGTGACATACTAACAGGGTTTTCTTATGCTCCTTCATTTGTATCAATTTCAAATATTTGGTTGAATGAAATATCATTGATAAAATCAGAATCAGATGTTTGATTTTGAAAATTCCTTGCTGTTACAGCTTTCTTAACATTTTCTTCAATCATAGCTGTGGCTCATTTTCAGTATCTTCAACATTCCCTTCTTCATTTCCTTCTTGATTTACTTCAGTGATATCATTATTGTCATCATCATCATCATCACTTTCTTCACTTGATGAAACTTCAGACATATCATCGTCACTTTCTTCATCAACTTCTACATCTTCAATCAGATCATTTGGATCTATTGGTTCTTCTTCAGTTAGATGGAAGTGTGGCTGAGTAATATCAACTTCATCCATTGATACATTCCAGATATAATCAAAAACTGGAATGTTTTGAGCACCAGTGATCATTGCCAGTCTTTTGTACACACTCTCTGACATGTGCTCTAGCGAATCTTATCACCAATAACTTCTTCAGCATACAAATCTGGATTTGCATCATTAATGAGAAGTTGAAGAAATCTTGGGTACATCAGATACTTATGTCTTACTCCTCTTTCCAGATTAAAAATAAATCCATTCATTATCCACTTAGCCATATTAAATCTTCTATTTGTGGATAAGGCTACAATTAGAGATGCAATGTCAACAGGGAATGAATCCCAACCCGCACTTCTTTTTGACATGCAATGTTGAAAGATATAGCATAAAAGCTTCCAATGCTTAAATACACGAGCTCTGAAAAATTGTTTCTTAGGGAAATGATCAGGATGACCCATCTGTAGAAAAACTTCTCTACACTCATTAAATGTATATTCAGATAAATCTTCAGGATCATTATCTCCCAGTCTTAAAGCTTGTCTAATTGCTTCTTCAGAAACTTCAAGCATTCTTTCTGAAGTGATAAAGGCTCTTAAGACTTTATTTCCTTGATCATCTCTTTCAACTTGAGCAGTTCTCCAGAATTTTTAATCATTCTTTTATTTATCATGGGCTTGCACACATGGCATACACATATTTTGTTCTTAGTAAGAATCTGATAATATCTTTATATCCTGTAGCTTTTTTGTTTTCATCATCTAAGAAAGCAGCTACATTGTGTTTTGCTCAATTTTAATTTTGTCATCTGCAAAACAACAAAAAAATTATGAAACATTGAATATTGATTTAATGAAATTTATTTCCACTATGACTTTTGAATTTGAACTTTTTTATTTTTACTTTTGAATTGAGATTTCAAGTTGTAAAACATTAATTTATTCATTTTGAATTTATTTTCTAACAGATCATTTTTCTTTTTAGTTTTTTTTTAATTTTGTTATTTTGTTCAAAATATGACTGTCTGTTCATCTTCTTCTTCTTCGACTATGAAGATAGTCTGAGTTCATCATCAACAAATCTTTTCACTTTTAGATTAAAATAATACATCAATAGACTCGCAAATAAGTTCTTATCAATAATCCAGCGTCAATTTTTTATATGATACTCATTTGTTCAGATTAAACTTGATTATATGGTTCGAACGCCCAAATAGCATTCAAACACTATAGAAATACATTGATTTAACCCAAAATTTATATATTTGAATCACAAACTTAAGTTTATATATTCAAATACAATGTATACTCAAAGGATTTGATTCGATTTCTGATGAAATATGGATGTGATGATGCTCGACAGTCGTAGTTCGAAGGTTTTGTTCTAATTTTTGAAGTGTAATGAGAAATACGCATAAGTGTTCAATTTATATAAGTGAAATTTTAGGCGCATGAGCCCTGTTCGGACGTATGGTCCCTGTTTGGGCGTATGAAAACCTAGAATTCACTTATTTTGTTAGACGCATGAACACTGATGCCTTTTAAGTCAGACGCATGAGAACTACTTAGACGCATGAGCACTGTTTAGGCGCTTTTGCACTGTGTAACGTCTAACACTTAACATTTTGAAACTATGCAGACGCATGAGACATCACATACGTCTAACACACTATTTAGACGCATGGGATTATCACAAACGCTCAATACTTGAAATTTTCAGATGTATTACAACTGTTTAGACGCATGGAAAACGACCAACACTTGTATAATCCTAAAAATTTTATCATGCTCCTATTGAGACGCATGTGCACTGTTTATGTACATACACTTGTGATTCCCAATTTTTTCACTTGCACACTTTTTACCATTTAGATCCCAAATTTCGAACTTTTTGCATTTTGCACTTGCAATTTAAAATTTTTTTTTTTGTATTTAATTTTTATTTTTATTTTTATTTTATTTCTTTTTGAATTTCTTTTGTCCCTTCATTTTAGTCTCAACATAAAATCAAATATCATCTAATTTTCAACTTAAAAATCATTTATTTGCAAGATTATGTATATTCATATTGTAATTTTCAAACACATTCTATTTTCAGTTTACACAAATACTTTGAACATATAGCATCATCCTTTCAATTCAACATTTCAAATTTTGATTATGATTATTGAATATTTTCTGAGAACAACTCTTTCAGATATTACTCCCCCTAAACTTTTAAGTTTGAAAAACTTATAAGTTTCTTATGAAAGAGAATAAGATCACACAGCACATTGAGACATTGCCTTCACACACAAAGACATGCATAAAAGAAAAATGAAAATAGAATCAAAATCTAATATTAAGCATAGAATAAATGTCTGCAGAGAGATCATATTAATGAAAATCAGCACATAAAATAAATAAATGTGAGAGTCATAGACAATGAATATATCCTGATCAAGTATGTTCCAGGTCAGTGATATCACATCAAGGAGACACAGATCTAAGGACAAAATGAGTGTTTTTAACACAATTATCAACTCACTTACTTTTCAATTCTTGGATTGATTAGTGTTGATTTAGATATGACATGATGTAAAGCATACAGAGACTAAGAGAGCTCAACTATCGTCATGAAATATAAGAAAGAACACATCCTCAACTTATTACCTGAAACATAGATATCACCAGAGTTCATGTTACTTAGTTAATAGAGTATGATCATGGATAACCATTTGATCAGCTCTGACTATTCATTGAATAGGTTGTGCACATTGGCATCTCTTTGCATCAAAAAGAGAATCCAGGTCTGTAATGACTTACAACAAAGGATATCTAAGTACTTCAGGTCTATGATGACTCATAACAGAGAAGTGAAATGATGCTTTGTAACAAATCTCATTATTTCACGTAGTTTCAACAGGTGTGAGAGATGTATCTTAACAAACATTCATTCTGATAAGCTAAAGCAACTCAAAAGTACTCAGATGAATACACACAAGCATGTATGTTTAGTTTGATCACAAGAATTTACTTTTCAGCATAATATTCAGATATTAGCTACACATCATATCTGATCATGTCTAGACTTTATGAATGAGTGAAGTATGCAACTGATCTCACTAATGTACTATCATTTCTCACATATTGCAAAACATAATCCTTTCCAAAAAAATATTTTTGTATTTTTGATATATATTTTGTTTTGTATTTTATTTTTCTATGAAAAGCATAAAATCACACACACACAAAATATAAACAGGCAATTCACAATGAGAGTATCACTTATTATGATCTTTTAATTTAGGGAGATCACATATGATTCATAAGACCAATTGATTCTACTAAGTACTCAAACCGTCCTGGTAGGAAGGCTTTAGTAAATAGATCTGCCAATTGTTTTTTCTGTTGCAATTTGAATCAATATGATTAATCCTTTTTCAGAGTTATCTCTAAGAAAATGATATCGAATTTCGATATGTTTTGTTTTTGAGTGTTGAACAGGATTAGCTGTTATGAACATAGCAGCTGTGTTATCAATATAGATTGGTGTTTTAAGAAAGTTGAATCCATAATCTAGTAATTGATTTTGCAACCAAAGGATTTGAGAACATCCTGCTGAGCAGCAATATACTCAGCTTCTGCAGTTGAAACAGAGACATTTGTTTGTTTCTTGCATTGCCATAGAGACTAATCTGGGACCAAGAAATTGACACCCACCCGAAGTAGATTTTCTATCTTGACAACATCCACCATAATCACTATCAGTATATCCATATAATTCAAAATTTCCCTCGTAAGGATATCAAAGCCCTAAGGCTGGTTTACCTTTGAGATACCTGAATTTTCTTTTGACAGCAATTAAGTGAGATTCTTTCGGGTCTGATTGATACCTGGCACATACAAAAACAGCATACATAATGTCTGGTCTAGATGCAGTAAGATACATCAAAGATCCAATCATTGATCAGTATAACGTTTGGTCAATAGGTTTTCCTTTTGGATCAGGTTCAATCTTGGTGTTAACATCTGCTGGAGTTCGTATGGACTAACAGTCTTGCAAGTTAAATTTCTTTAAGAGCTTGTCAACAAACTTTTCTTGATTGATGAAGATTCCATTTGTAGTTTGCTTGACTTGAAGTCCAAGAAAGAAATTAATCTCTCCCATATAACTTATTTGAAATCGAGATTTCATTATTTCTTCAAATTCATTGCACAATTTGGACATGTAGAACCAAATATGATATCATCAACATACACTTGTACACATAAAAGATCATTATTATCCTTCTTTATGAATAAAGTTGGATCAATTTTCCCTCGTGTGTATCCATGTTGGATTAAGTGTTGTGATAACGTCTCATACCAAATTCTAGGGGCTTGATGAAGTCCATATAAAGCTTTACTCAGTTTATATACTCGATGTGGAAATTGTGCATCCTCAAAGCCTAGAGGTTGCTTCACAAATACATCATTAGTAATTGGACCATATAAAAATGCACCCTTTACATCTATTTGATACACCTTAAATTTCATGAATGAAGCATAAGCCAAAAAAACTCAAATAGATTCAAGTCTTGCAACTGGTGCAAACACTTCATCATAATCTATACCTTATTCGTGTGTGTATCCTTGTGCAACAAGTCTTGCTTTGTTCCCTATTACAACACCACGATCATCAGCCTTATTTCTAAATAACCATTTCGTGCCAATTACATTTTCTCCTTCAGGTAGATCCACCAAATTCCACACTTCTTGTTTGCGGAATTGAAGTAATTCTTCTTGCATGGCTTCTATCCAACCATTGTCCTTTAATGCTTCGGTAACATTTTTAGGAACAATTTGAGAAAGAAAACAAGAGTATAAGCATACGTTTGCTTGTTCTGATTTACTCCTTGTTGTTCTCTCATTCAATGAACCAATAATCTGAGAAATTGGATGATTCTTGTGAATGCGAGATGTAGTAATCTCATCACATTGAACATTAACATCCAGATTTGTTTGATTCAAGTTGGAAAACTCATGTATCAAAGTAGAAGAATGTGGATTGAAATTTGGAACTTGAGTAGGTGCGTTGACAAAGTAATCAAACTAACCTGTATCAACTACATCACCTGAAATGGATGATGTTCCAGACTCAGGTATTACAAACTCATTACCATCATTAGGAAAATTTTGTGATTCTTCCTGATTAATTGACTCTAAATGATCTGAAACTGTATTTTCATGGTATTGAATTGTTGAATCCTTGACAAATGATAAAAATGGGTAGTCTGAGTTTGAATCATCTGGGTCATCAAAATCTAAATCTTCACTGAAAGATCCAAGATCTCATTTTGAGTTCTTCTTATCTGTAGAATTAAGACAATTTGATTGATCAAACAAATTGGATTGAAAAGAGTTTGATAATGAATCTAGATCAAATAACCATGCAGGACCATTTGAAACTTATGGAAAAGAATTTTTCATAAATTTAACGTTGAATGTTTCAAGGATTACATTCGTCCTAGAGTTGTAGACTCGATAGGCTTTTGAAACTGATGAATATCCAACGAAAAATCCATTATCAGATTTTGCATCAAGTTTTCCTAATTGATCACTTGAATTAAGAATCATAACAGGACAACCAAATGATTTTAAAAAATTTATGTTCGATTTTCTGCCAAACATTAACTCATATGGAGTTTTCAGTTTATCTTTGACAATTAAGATTCAATTCTGAATGAAACATACAGTTGATATTGCTTCATCCCAAAAAGTGATAGGTATTTTTGCATCAGCTAACATAGAATGAGCAGCTTCAATCAGTGTTCTATTCTTCCTTTCAGCAACTCCATTTTGTTGTGGAGTTCTGGGAGCACTAAACTGATGAGCTATCCTTTCTGTGCACAAAACATTTCAATGTTAGCATTTTTGAATTCTGTTCCATTATCACTTCTTATTATTTTCACTTTATTGTCTAATTGATTTTCAACTTTAATGATAAATCCTTTTAATAATTCAGCTATTTAAGATTTGGCATAAAGAAAGAAAACCCATGAAAATCTTGTAAAGTCATCAATGATAACTAAACAATATGATTTTCGTCTAATACTCTTGACGTTTGTTGGTCCAAAAAGGTCCATATGTAACATCTGAAGAGGTTTGGATGTTAAGTTTATAGGCTTGGACTTATAAGACGCTCCGTGTTGCTTTCCCTTCAAACATGCTGAGCAGTGATCATTTGTTGCAAACTTCTTGGATGGAAGTCCAATGACATGATTTCCTGCTACAAACTTGTTCATGTTCTTGAAATTTGAATGACCGAGACGTCTATGGAAAAACTGGCTTTTATCATTTGATTCCTTTGCAATTAGGCATGTTGTTTCAGTTGAAGGATCAACTTGAGACATATCCAATTTGTATACATCTCTGTCTCTCTCAGCTGTAACAATCATCCAATCTTTGCTTATCTTGAAACCTAGTTTCAAAACATAACAGAATGAATTATCAAATAGAACAGAATAAGTTTTGTCACATATTTGAGATACGCTTAAAAGATTAAAGTTCAATTATAAACAAAAGTTGACTTTATCAAAGCTTATTATCCCATTGGATAGTGTTCCTTCTCCAGTTATTTTTCCTCTAGCATCACCACCAAAGGCGACGTGAGTTCCATCTTTTGACTTAAAATCTTGTAACAAGGCAGTATTGCCTGTCATGTGCCGACTACACCCACTATCCACATACCATGTATTGATTGGTCTTTTTGGGCGTACCTGCACTACAAGAAAGTTAAGTTGAAATATCTACCCAAGCCGAAATGGTCTTGGGCTTTCCAAATTTTTCAACAATTGTAAATTGTTTATAATGGAGATTATTCAAATCAGGTTTATTTTTTATGAATTTACCAATTTTATTCTGAAAATTGTTTGATTTATTTTTGTGAACATTCATACCATTTGATTGATCATCTTTTGAAATGTATTGATGTCTAACATTTTTATTATTCATCCTTACAGATCTTGGTATAAAGTGTTCTTGCATATTATGTTTTGAGCTCATATAGTTGTTCTTAAGAAAAGATCTCAAACCTACATTAGGTTGATTAATGTCTCTTTGAAATCCATTAGTTTGATTTCTCAAATACTGTGGATTAGCAAATCCTTTGCTTATGTTTGATTTTGCAAAGTTTCTAGTGAGAGATCTATTTCTAAAGTAACAATCTGCAGTGTTGTGAGTCTTTACATCACAATAAGTACAATATTTGTTATAGTAACAATCTACTGTCGAATGATTTCTCATGTCACATATGTGACAGTACTTGTTGAAGTAGCACTCAGCAGTATTGTGATTTTTCATATCACAAATTTCAAAGTACTTTGTGGTGTTAAAAACAACTTTTTGTTAACTTTTGACAATGACATAATGTTTGATTTTGGTGTCATATAGTTAAGCTGTTGTCTTTCATTTTTCACAGTTTGATTTTGTGTCAGATTATTGTTCATTTGTTTAACATGAACTTCCTTCTTGAATGTATTAGAAACAAATCTTTTTGCTACAGCGGAAGTCTTTGAATCTGAACTAGATTTCAGATCAGAGTTTGATTTGTTCATAACATTTGCTTTATTATTTGATAGAGAATTCATATTTAACATACCTGCTGAGACAAATTTAATTGGTTTTATTTTTGTTGTTTGAATTGTTGCTTTAATCAAATTTTCTAAACTTTTGTTTTGTTCAGATGTTGCTTTTGCAGATTTCTTTCTTCTTCTTTGATTCTTTGATTTAGAAGAGCTTGGTTTATTTTCAGATTGAACATCATCAGAAGAAGATTCCTTTTTTGATTGAAATTGTTTCATATTGATTGTGTTTGAATCTTCTGATGTTCCTATCTGTTGTTTATCCTTGTTTTGAATTCTGAATTCTTCTATTACATTATGAATTTGATCAGAACAGATATTTTGTTTTGGTTTTTTTGGTTCATATGATTTTATCTTGATTGGATGTCCATTTTTGATTTTTTCTTGATCTTTTTCAACAAACACTTGGACATTTTCTTTTTCTTATTCTGCATTCTTGGTTTTGATCTGAAAGGCTTTAAGCTTTGCTTTATTTTCAGGTGAATGATCATGAGTATTGAAATTCTCTGGTAGTGTGTGTGTGATAGATTCAGGCATAGGTTCATGAGTGAAACCTAATCCTGCTTTTTGTTTATCTTTCCTTTTACTGATTAGTTTTTCTACTATTATTTTTGAACTCTTTACTTTTGCTAGATCAACTTGAGTAGCAGCATGTGCTATTTTCTTTTGTTCAAGATTCTTGGTCATCTCTTCTAGTTGTTTTGTAACAATTTCTAAATCTTTGATTGTTTTGTTCCATGAATTTTGAAGAGTGATAATCTTTTGATGTGCAGTTTTATGATCAGATTTAAGTTGATTATGCATAGATTCCTCTTGTTTTAGCTTTTCACAGATTTTGAATGAATAGTTTATGTAGTGTTCAACATGTTCAAAGCATGATTTAGTGCAAAGCTTTTCTCTTACTTCTGATGGTATTTCAGGAAATTTTGGAACTATGGTTTCAGATGATGAAGTAGAAGATTTAACCTTTGGTTGATCAGACTGAACCATTAGAGCTACTTCCTCTGTATCCTTTTTAGGGTCAGACTTGTCACTCCAATCATAGTTATCTTCCTCTTCATCACTTTCCACTTTTGGGTCATTGTTTTCTGACCAATCTTCCTCTTGAATTTCTGCAATAAGAGACAAACTTGATGTTAAGTCATTTGTAAATTGATCTGCATATGCACTCCAATGATATCCATCTTTTATGTTGACTACTAGTGCTTTCTTTGTTTCATCAGATGATTTGGTTTCATCTTTAAGCTCTGGCATAGGAAGACTTTGATAAGGCTTTTGAAAAGTCTTTTGAGCTTGTTGAAACCTTTGATTATTTGTGCTTGAATGAGCACTTCCTCCATTATTCCTTGGAGCTTTGCATTCTCTTGAAAAGTGTCCATAACTATTGCAGTCGAAACCTCTAGCTTTTGACTTGTCAAATCCAACAGTCTTGTTTGCACTAGGCTTGTATTTCTTGTTGACATAAGAATGTTTTTGAGTCCTGTAGGCAATCATCACCATCTGCCAGTTCAGGTCCATCTCTTCTACATCTTCAGGATCCATCTCAAATAAATCCTGTAAAACAAAATCTAGTTGAGTTAAATGGCTACCTTGATATGCTTGAAAGCTGGCCATAAAAGCAGTAAATGCAGTTTTGGACTCTTCATCCTCTAATAGGATGTTAATCACATCTTTAACTTTTCTAGATTTAGAAGAGTTAGATGATGAAGAAGTCTCTGTCTGAATATTTGATGATTGTGACTGTGGTTTAGGAGGAGATTGAGAATGAGACTGAGTTGTATATGCAGGTGCACTGGTAAATGATGAGTCAGTGAAAAATCCTACTCCTACAAACAAGTCTCCTTCTTCTTTAGGACTTTTCTCACTCTTTGCCATGAATGCATTTTCTATGGTGATTGCAGGTGAAGGAACAAACTGATATTGAGACATTGATGCTGCTCTATCATTGTTCCTTGAGCTTTCATCAGTCTCCACTGATTCTATTTTTGCAATAAGAAGATCTAGATCCATTGGAAACTTCTCAGTATGCTTTAGTAGTGTTACAGTTTGTTTCCTTGAGATGGTAAAGCATTGAGTAGTCTGAGATTTAAATCTTCAAGATCAGGTTTGATACCAGCTGTTGACATCTCAGTTATGAGTTGAACAAATCTATTCATCATTTGATTTATTGTCTCTCCAGACAAATGTTGAAATAATTCTAATTGTCTTTTAAGCTTTTGTTTCTTTAAATTTTGAATCTCTTTACCTCCTTCACAAATGATCTTTAATGCTTTATATAGTGTATATCCAGTTTGATATGCATCAAGCCTTGTAAGAACTTCCAAAGGTAGTCCTTTACACATCAATGAATAGGCTTTAATATCATTTTTAACTCTTTTAGATCATCTCCTTGAAGATCATCTTCTGGATAAGGTTCTGGAGAATCTTTAGTATACACAAATCCTCTGTCTGGTCCATTAGTTATTATAGGAATGTATGGTCCTTTTTCTATAGATTTCCAAAGATCAGTGTCAATGGAATTAAAATGTTGTTTTAGTCTAAGAGACCAATTTTTGAAATTAGCTCGATTTTTAAGTTTTGGAACTCTGTTTTCAGAATCTTCTGATTTTACCATTCTTATATTTTGAATTTTTTTAAAATTTGAAAAAGTTTTTTTCAAAGAATTTTCTTTTAAAAAAATTCTAAGTATCAAGGTTAAAACGTCTGAACAGTATTCAAACATCTCAACAGTTGATGCGTCTAAGTTGATAAACGTCTAAGGGAATGCCTTGGAAAAAATTTCCAAAAACGTCTAAAATTGATGCGTCTGAACAGTTGTAAAACGTCTAAACAGTTGTAATGCGTATACACAGTGTTGATGCGTCTACACAGTGTTGATGCGCCTACGCAGTTATCAACGTCTAAACAGTTCAAAAACTTCTCAACAATGATATGTCTGGACACTCGAACAGTGATCAAACGTCTGAACTGAAAACGTCTACACATTGTTGTTGCGTAAACAGTAGTCAAACGCCTAACACTTAGACAGTTTTTCAGCAAACTTCAACCCTAATGCGTCACATTCATCATGTTCATATGAATATAACAGACTCAAATCATCTAAATTCTTCAAATATTGATAAAATCAATTGAAACTTTTCAATTAAGTGAGTTTTATGCGATAAACATTCTTCTTAATATCAATTTCTTCAATTTCAACAACAAATCCTCAATTTGAGAATTTCAGTTCGAAACTTCAAGCCATTTTCGAACAACAAATTCAACAATTTACTTGAATTTGATGAATTGATCTGCTAATTGTGTTTCAAATCATGTTTCTGATGATGAAACACAAATGAAATTCACAAATTTTCACTTGAATTATGTCTCAATCACAGATTCAGTGAGATTTTAGGTTTTCAAGTTCGATGAACTTAAATCGAAAATCAATCACTAACAGCTTACCAACAACTCTGATACCATTTGATTGGATCAAATGAATATATTTGCGATGATTTGTAACACAATTCAATGCAATTCACACAAAGTAATCAAATCAAAACAAGATATCAATAAAATTCAAGTTTTCATTCATATCAAGCTAAGACAATTACAAGTATGAAAAGCATATTCGAATATCTTGTGTATTCGTTCCTATCTACCTGTAACTCTAAGCTATTTAAACTGAAAACCCAAGTAAGGAACTAACAAATTACAGAAATACTCCCTATACTATTACAAAATATCAAAAGATAAATAAAGACACATGTTAATCTTTCTTAGAGCACTTAACAAAAAGAGCCAAGTAGCTGCCCCATACCATCCTCAGCAACTTTACCAGCCAACCGGAAATGCATAAAAAGTCAGCATTGCTGAATGAGTTCTAGTTTAAAATAAAACATACTTTATCTTTCATTTCAATCCGTTCTTCACAATCGTACATGATCATGCATTAAACATACACATAGATAATAGTTATTATCTTCATCATCCTTCATTTCTTACATTTATTATCTTTCGTTTCCATCTAGGTCTTGTCATGTGCTTAATCCCCCTCTAGAGCACCAAGCAATTCATCTAGGGTTAAGCGACAAGGACCCCATACATATGGTCAATCACAAAGATTGACCCCTGTGTGCATCCTCATGGGGTATTTAACCTGCACACAGTTGAGCTGACACCCCTCATTGGGTGTGAACCTCCATACATTTGCTTAATAACACGGATTAGGCCCGAGTGTGCATCCTTATGGGGTAGCTAACCTGCACATGGTTGAGCTAACACCCATCATTGGGTGTGAACCTTCATTCATATGCTTGCAAGCCTTTCTTACTTTCATTCGTTCATTAATGCATGCATTCATTCATTACATTCCTCTTCTCATTATCTTCACTTTACGTTACATAATACTTTTATTTCATTCATTAACATTCAACGTAATGCCATGGGAAAATAATCATACATAATAAGGAACATGGACATAGACATACAACCTCACCGTACAGGCATCATCATGCATACATAACATACATCATACATACCATCATGCATAAGCATCAATCATCCATCATATCATCATCATAAAATACCCATCACAACATCTATGGCTTTAAAGTCAGCTTAAAAGAACCCCAAGGACCTCCCAAGTCAAAGCCTACATTTCACTTTTTCCCCAAAAAGTCAAAAAATATTCTAAGTGTTCATCCACATTTCTTTTTTTGTTCATCCACATTTCCTTTTTGTTTATCTGCTTTTCCTTTTAATCATCTGCATTCTTTTTCCTCATTCGTATTTCTTTTTACTCATCCTCATTTCCTCTTACCCATCTGCATTTCCATTTTTCTCATCCGCATTTCCATTTTACTCATCCGCATTTCCATTTTTCTGATCCACATTTCCTTTGCTCATCCGCATTTGTTCATTCGCATGAACTTATTCATCCGCATTTGTTCATCCGCATACACATACTCATCCGCATTTGTTCATTCGCATGAACTTACTCATACGCATTTGTTCATTCGCATGACCTTACTCATCCACATCTGTTCATCCGCACGAACTTACTCATCCGCATTTGTTCATTGGTATGAACTTACTCATCCGCATTTGTTCATACGCATGAACATACTCATCCGCATTTGTTGATCTGCATTAACTTATACTCATCTGCATTGACTCATACTCTTCCACATTGACTTATACTCATCCGCATTTGTTCATTCACATGAACTTACTCATTCGCATTTGTTCATCCGCATGAACTTACTCATCAGCATTTGTTCATCCGCAGAACTTACTCATCTGCATTGACTTATACTCATCCGCATTGACTTTCATCAGCATTGACTTTCATCCACATTGAGTTTCATCCGTATTGATAACACTTAGACAAATTCTAAAACTTAGGCGTAAGAGCTACTGTTTGGGTGCATGAGCAGTCCAGGTCACACTAATATCAGATTCAGTACCCAAACCTCATCTATCATGTTCTAAGCTTAAATCTTAAATTCTAAGCCATAGAAACACAACCATAACATCATCAAACATGAACATAGTCCAAAATCAAACCATACCCGCAACATACACACATTTGTACATACGGGTATGAAACTAGTTTTATAAAAATACATTCATGCATTTCCAGCCCCAAAATCAGTTAAAACATGTAAATAAGGGGTTCTAGAACTCACCTTAGTAGCCTCTTGGGTATGACTTCCTTCAAAACCCATTTGCTGCAAGTTCACACCCAGAAACCCACCAAAACACACACCCGAACACACACAAACTATATAAGCACACAACGAAGGATGGAACCAGTTAAGAACACTCAAAAACTATGAATTCTTACATTCAATTTGATTTTTTCTTCTTGTTCTTCAAAAATCCAAAAGTTTCAGCTCCTTTTCTTTCTCTCTCTACCAAGATCCGAAGATTGGGTGTTGTAAGAAGAGAGTGGGCGGTCATGCCCACTTTACACCAACTTTCAAACCTTTTTGTCTTTTTGACACTTTTAACCCCTCAAATTGGGTTAAATAGCTTTTCTTTTCCTTTTCTTTCTTTTTTGTTCACCTTATTCTTCTTTCTTTTGACTCTAAAAAATAAATAACCGGGTGTTATACATCATCCACCCACTACTGAGGTGGATCTCCATTAACCTATTTAGGAGGTCCATATGAAAGAGGCTCTCACTTCAATAAGTGATTACATTCTTAAGACCTCAACCATGGAAACCTAGCCCATTGACACTTCAACTAAAGTTATCAATGAGTAGGGGAAATCCTATAGCAAAGCACTTATTTATAAAGTTTCTTGTTAGAATAGTATAATCCATGCATGAACCCTGAACTTTATATGCTACCTTAGTTTTATTTGGCAAAGAATAAATCCATGAGGTTTTGTTTGACAGTATGATTCTAGACGATAGTACTCGGCTAGTATAGTACTTGGTTTGTAGGATTGTCCTTGGTTGGTTAGGCCTTCAGCATTGTGGTAGTACATGGCCTAGCATTATATTCAGTATAATAATTGTACTTGGCACCCTAAAGGTCTCAACCTTATGTAGTTCTCGGACATATAAAGGTTCAGTATACTAATAGTATTCGACCTTGTGAGTGATCATGACTTGAAAAGTATTTTATTGAAGGGGGTACTTGGCTTAACTCAAGTAATCGGTATTTTAGGTTTTCGGCTATTAACTAGGAAGTTAATTTTGATTTAGGAATAATCGTGCTTTGATATGACTCTTTTGCATGTGTTTTGTATGATAATTTATACATGATGCATGACATGTAATACATGATGAAATAAAAATAATAATAAAAAGTATTATGCCTAATAAGATGAAAAGATAACTATATAAAATAATAAGGAAACCTAAATAAAATTAAATATGTGCCCGAATTGACAAGTTTTGCAAGCAATGAATGGAATGAAGTTTACTTATTTGAGTCGAATGAATGAAATAGACCCGTAAATACATGCTAGTTGTGGGCCTTGCATTGTGGTCAATAGTTAGGGGTTTAGCTAACAATAATTGTATTTTGACCTGGATTAATCATCTACATTAATAAAATTTTGGGCTCTTGTTCAAACTCATATTAATGATATATGGAAATATAACGAGTGAAAGGAATTTAATGAGCATTGTAATAAATGACATTAAAGTCTAATAACCTTATATGTATGGTTAATGTTTAATTATTAAAAAAATAAAAATATATCTTCTTATATATACAAAACTATAATTCACTTAACAATGTTGTCTTTTGTATGTATATTAGTTAGCAGGCAGTTGCTGAGATTAAGGATCACATGGATTGAAGCTACTTGACACATAAAGACTGACATCTTTATTTCTATTTTATGATTAGCAAGTTTTTTAAATGAAAATTATATTGTTCCTACAATTGAACATAATTTCTTTCTCTAAACAAGTTTTAGTGGTTGATAATTACTATATGTTTTTCAGCTGTAATGATTTAATAATTTTTTATGAAATATAATGTGGTTTATGCTATGATTGACCAACTCTGAGGACTCTTGATATTGGGCCTTACAATTCACTAATATATTTATTAATCTTGAGGGTCAATAGGGTAGTTATTTTGCTTATTGACTCGAACATGAGATCACTATTATGTGGGTTGGAGGAACTAGCAAGTAATGGTCACAAGTGGAATAATTGCTTCCCATCAAGGTTAGCTGTTTTGATTGAAGATTAATAATTCACTACCTATCTAATTCACATGTGATTCTTTTGGGTGGTATATTTTGCCTTTGACAATTTTAAAGTTTAATATAAGGTTGATGCAACACAAACACCCAAAGTCTCTCCTACATGCATGCATAAGTATACTGAAGTGGAATGCTTTAGAAGCTTCACACTCTATCTTAGAAAATATTCTAAGTGTGAAATCTTTTGAAGCCAATACCAATATCTTCCAAAGCCAAAGATGAAGTCTTCCGAAGCTTCAAAGACAAAGTCATCCGAAGCCAACACTTTAAGATATGTTCTTTCGAAGACTTTTGAACACATGCTTTATCTGATGTACCTTTTTCATAAAGTTGGACCCCTTTTCCGTTGCAACTCTAATAAGACACCAACTTTACATAAGTTGGTGAAAGGTCCATGCTTTTGGTAACTGTACATTGTGGTCTTAAGTCTGTAACTTTCTACTTTATGTATTTTATCGTTTTTGTAATATATTAGGATGTGAGCTATGGCATGTATCCAGCTGGCCTTAAAAGTATGACCAGCTGTAGGTTGTAGTATAAGTATCTCTAGTCCTTTGTATCTTAAACCATTACTTTGTAAACACTTGTAAGGAACTAGAGAGCAATATACATCAACCTTGAAAACTAACTACTTGTGTTGTTCTTGTTCTGTCTCTTATATACTTGTGTTTCTCAATTCTCGCTAAAAGTGGTTTCTAGTTCCCCATTCGATCTGTTAAGTGTTGTTGCACACTTTCCTCTTTATGTTGTGTGTTGTAAGCAAGTACCCTTTAATGGTCCTGCAATTGGTATTAGAGTGTTCCAGGCTCTTGATATAAGATCTCACCATCTTAAGATCTCTCACAGACACAAAATATTTAACATCTCAAATGGCAGCTATCACTAAAGCTGATATGGAAACTAGAACCATGACAAAGTCCCCACTGATCACTCTTGATGACTTTGACACTTGCTGCCAAAGAATGGACGGCTTTATTAAGTCTCTAGACTCAAGAATATAGGAACCATGACAAAGTCCCCACTGTGGGATGCTTTGAAACTAATGTATGAGGGTTCCACTGAAGCCAAGGAGAACAAGAAGGATCTCCTGAAGCAGCAGTTTGAAAATTTCATCTTCAAAATACGTGAGACCATGACTCAACATACTTAAGGTATGTTAAGAATATGGATACTCTAGTAGATGTTGGTGTAACTCTTGAGAACAAGGATATTGTAAGGAAGTTCATGTTCTCTCTTCCTAGGAAATGGTCACATTATTGTGTTGTTATCAAGAGGACTGAGAACCTTAACCCTCTCACTTTTACAAAGTTGTATGTCATTCTCAGTGGATACCAGATAGAGATGAACATGCAAGGTTCATCTGGTAACTCCAGCAATCAAATGGATACCAGATAAAGATGAACATGCAAGGTTCACCCCTTCATCTGACTAAAAGGGATATAATAGAACCCCAACATCATCTCATATGCTACCCTGACATCTCACAAAGGGGTCCTTTCATCACCTTCACAGAGACACCAAAGGAGAACTATACTC
Organism: Flaveria trinervia; assembly: GCA_025506515.1. Lineage (NCBI taxonomy): Eukaryota > Viridiplantae > Streptophyta > Magnoliopsida > Asterales > Asteraceae > Flaveria > Flaveria trinervia. Next base: position 54,856,062 of record CM046455.1, read on the forward strand.
AAGGAAACCCATTCCAAGAGACAAGTTCTTCTCATTTGATGAAAGTTGTGGCAGCTTTCTCTTCACCCTTGAAGACCTGGACTGTATCCATCTAGATGATCTAGAGTATATGGAGATAGTCCAGCAAATGGCTCTTCTCACTCACAAATCCAAGAAGTTCTACAAGCGAACAGGAAGAAAGTTTCCCAACAATACAGCCAGTGGAAAGTTTGGGCTAGATAAGAGCAAAGTTAAGTGTTACAACTGTAACCTGATGGAACACTTTGCTAGAGAGTGCAAGGCACCAAGAACAAATAGTCGCCAAGCACAATCCAGGTCAAACTACATTCATAAAGCCACCCAGAATGAGAAGCCAAAGCAGCAAGCTGTAGTTGCTGTTGAAGAAGGACGCTTTGACTGGAACTTTCAAGTAGAAGATGCATCTCCAAACCAAGCATTGATGGCTGACCATGATGAAGCCAAGGTATTGGAACATCTCTGTACTCCTAAACATATTGCTGATATAGGTCCTATAACTTAGAGATGATATCTGATCTTGATTCCTTGAACATTTTAAAATCTGATTTCAAAAAGGCTGAAAATGATAATAAGTTAGAGATAGAGGACTTAGAGAAAACCATTTTAGTTCTAAAACATGAGCATACCAATTATAGGACTCAAATCAAGGATCTCATAACTAAGTTGACTGAATGCCAGGCTGAGCTTGTGATTAGCAAAGCCAGGGTAGAAAAATGTGTTCATGAAGAAGAAAACTTCAAGAACATCATATCCTTATCCTTGCATGCAAAAGTTTGTTATCAAGACAAGCAGGGACTGGGATCTAGTGAGATAGTTCCTCCACACATAATCTTGTCTGTAAGATAACCTAGGTATGGAACTTATGGAGATGAGCTTCCTCTCATAGACCCTTTGAGTGAAGAGGATGAAGAAGTGATAGGGAAGAATTCCTCTAAGAAGAATGAAGAGGTGGATTCTTAGAAGGGTCACTATACTTCTAGGAGAGCTAGAAGACTGTGATGACCAAGTCTATGAGGAAGAACTTGATCAGAAAGAGCAAGAGAAAAGCTAAAAGAGCTCAAGAGATCAAGGCCACTTTTGACGCTAAGTAGAAACAAGTCTTTATCTCTATAGGGTTTGAAACGGTTAAGACTGAACACATCAACCTCAACTCTTCTACCAAGAGTTTGGTTCATGTTCAAATCATCTCAGCATTAAGAAGAAGGCTGATTTGTTGTGTACCACTGCTACACAGCCTGAACCATCCAACTCCAATTATAGTTCTCAGCCTAAAAACTCTGTCTCAGCATCTTCAAAGATGAAGGTGGAGAAGAGAAGTGATCAAAGCTAGCCTTGTTCTCAGAAGAAGGCTCTTAGGAAGAAAAAGATGGAATGTGTTGTGTGAGAGTACTTCTCACCTTGCTAAGGATTGTCCATACAATCCAAGAGGTACTCATCATGTGACCATGAAAGAGATTTCCAAGAGCTCCAAGAAGAATTCAACTTCAGAAGGAAAATCAGTTTCCTCCGAAAGCTCCAAAGTAAAGAAGAAGGCAAGCGGAAAAGTGCCTTCAAAAGAAAATTTAGTCTCGGAAGAAAGGAATACTTCCGAAGCACTCTGCTGCAGTGTTAGTATGATCTTCCGAAGGTCCAGTCATCAAAACTTCCAAAGTCTCAAAGGCTTCCGAACTGTTAAAGGTCAAGTCCAAACTTCCGAAGGCGGTATGGAAGTCATAGAAAGACCAAGTGACTAAAAGTTCTCCATCAACAACAGCAAAAGATCCTCAAAGAACAACTATAGGATCTATTACTATTTCATTAACTTCTACTTCCTTGATGAGCCCAAGACCAATAAGGATTGGGTTTCCAAATGTAACTGATCATTTTCTTTGTGAAGGAACAACTCAAGATAAAAAAGAATATCTGGATCATTGATAGTGGTTGTTCCAGGCACATGACAGGCAACAGGTCATTACTTCAAACTTTGAAATGAAAGAGGTTACATTTCTGGAAGGGGTAAGGTCACAAATGGTATGTTCAGCATTGAGAAGGTAAACTTTGTCAAGGAGCTTAGGTACAATCTTCTGAGTGTATCCCAATTTTATGATTAGAGTCAGAACATGCTCTTTACTGAGCATGAGTGCATTGTTCTCAAGCCCAAGGTGATCATTCCTCATGAGCATATCCTGCTCAAAGCCCCCAGGAGTGGGAACATGTACAAGATGGATTTGCAAGAAACATCTCCATTAGAAGAAGTTTCATGCTTTCCATCTAAGTTTAATAGTGATGAATCTTTCCTCTAGCATAAAAGAATGTGCCATGTAAACTTTAAAAACATGAATAAACTAATTAAGAATGATTTGGTAACTGAAATGCCAAAGAAAGAGTTTACAAGTGATGATCATTGTGTTGCATGCCTAAAGAGAAGCAACATAAGGTATCTCATAAGCCTAAGGAAAGAAATTCCACCACTACACCCCTACACTTGTTACATATGGATCTCTTTGGCCCCACCAGTGTAATGAGTCTGGGAAGGACCTCTTATTGTCTTGTGATCACATATGACTTTACAAGATTCACTTGGGTCTTTTTCCTTAAAACTAAGGATGAGACTCCTGAGATTCTAAATGATTTTATCTTAAAGATTGAGAATCAATGTGATCACAAGGTAGAAACAATAAGATGTGATCAAGAAACTGAATTTAAGAACCAAATACTTGATACATTTTGTGATGAAAAAGGTATTGCAAGACAATACAGTGCTCCCGGGACTCCTCAGCAAAATGGTGTTGCTGAGAGGAGAAACAAGACACTAATTGAAGCTGCAAGAACCATGTTGTTTGACTCTAACCTTCCCATCACCTTCTGGACAGAGGTAGTCAATACTGCCTGCTATGTGCTAAAAAGAGTTTTAGTAGTTAAGACTCATGGCAAGACTCCTTATGAACTTTGGCACAAGAGGAAACCTTTTATTGGTTTTCTCAGGTCATTTAGATGTCCTTGCACCATCTTGAATACCAAAGATCAAAATTTCAAATTTGCTGAGAATCAGATGATGGACACTTCATTGGATACTCTTCTTAAGCTAAGGCTTATACAGTATACAATCTTAGAACTAGAATTGTTGAGGAGTCAACCTATGTGACTTTCAATGAATACACACCCAATGTAGATGGTTCTGGTCTTGATTGGTTATTTGATCTTGATTTCGTTACCAACTATTTTAACAAATCTTGTGAGAATGTTTTAGGATCTACAGATATCCTACATCCAGGTGATCCTGATCCAAGATTTGAGCTAAGAAGACCTTCAAGTTCACATCTTCAGCTCCAGTGGTAACCATCCTGTAAATGAAGCTTCTACTAGCACATTAATGACAAATCCTGCTGATGTCTCTAAAGTACCTTCAAATTCTAGCTTAGAGGTACACAAATCAGAAGAAGAAGTTTAAAATGTTGGAGAGCATGGTGGTGGTGATAGTGATCAGGAATTTCTTGATGCTGATAAGCACTCCATTGATGACAACATCAATGATGTCACACACTCATTGGATCAAGTCTCTCTTGATAAGTGTGCTGATGTGGTGAGAGAAACATCAATGCTAGATCTAAATTTGTCTAATTTAGATCTCTCTTAGCAACTTTCTGTGATCCCTCAGCTAAGGATCCACAAGTCTCATCCCACCACAAACATCATTGGAGATGTTGACACTGGGGTAAGAACAATAGGACAAACCCATGATGCAAATGTTTGTCTTCACTCTTGTTTCTTGTCCTAGATAAAGCTAAATAAAACTGATGAGCTCTAAAGAATGGAAGTCGGGTTGAAGCTATGCAAGAGGAGCTGCTTCAATTCAAAAGGCAAAAGGTTTGGAACCTATGTCCTCTTTCACATGGGAAGACTACTATAGGAAACAAATGGATGTTTAGGAATAAAAAGATGATCGAAGCATTGTCATAAAAAACAAAGCTAGATAGTTGTTTAAGGATACACACAAGAAGAAGGAATTGACTACACTGATGTCTTTTCTCTTGTAGCAATACTGGAAGCTGTCAGGATATTCTTGGTGTTTGCTGCATCCAAGAACTTCAAGGTCTATCAACTTGATGTCAAGTGTGCTTTTCTGTATGGGGTGATTGATGAAGAGGTGTATGTCAAACAAACACTTGATTTTGCAGATCCTGATCATCCTGATTATGTCTGCAAGCTTGATAAGGCTCTTTATGGGCTGCACCAAGCACCAAGCAAGTGGTATGAGACTCTATCTCATTATCTCTGCAAGCATGGATACAGAAGGGGTACTAGAGGTGGAACTCTTTTCATCAAAGGACAGGGAAATGACTAAATGCTAGTTTAAGTGTATGTAGATGACATCATCTTTGGTTCAACTCATCCAAGGCTCTATAAAGACTTTGAGAAGCTGATGAAGGATAGATTTGAAATAAGTGACATGGGGGAACTCAATTTCTTGTTGGGAATTCAAGTGAAGCAGGTTGAAGATGGCATCTTCATAAGTCAATCAAAGTCTGTTCAGGACATACTGAATTGATTCAACATGACTGATTGTAAGATTGCTAAGACACCCATAGCAAGAACCCACTCCCTTGGGCCTAATCTTGAGGGGGAGTGTGTGGATGAACACCTTTACATGGCTATGATTGGGTCTCTTATGTATCTTACAGCTAGCAGGCCTGATATCATGTTCGCCACATGTATTTGTGCAAGATATCAAGCTAACCCCAAGATGCCTCAACACTTGGTCTTTGGTATCCCAAAAATTTTGACTTCAACTTGTATGCATACGCAGATAGTGATTATGGTGGTTGCAATATGACTGCAAAGTCTATGTTTGTGGGATGTCAGTTTCTTGGTGGAAGGGTTGTCTCATGGCAATGCAAGAAACAATCATGCGTCTCTGCATCAACAGCTAAAGCAGAATACATTGCTGCTGCAAGCTGCTGTGCTCAAGTGCTTTGGATTCAGAATCAGATGCTTGACTATGGATTGGATTTCAATGAGACTCCATTCACGTCGACACCAACAGTGCTATATCTATCATAGAGAATCCTGTGCAGCACTCAAGGACATAACACATCAATATCAGGTATCATTTAATTAGAGATAACTTTGAAAAGGGATTAATTAAACTAGTTATAGTCAACACAAATGAATAATATGTTGGTCAGTTTACAAAAGCCTTTGATGAACAGAGATTTAAGTATCTTATATTAGCTATTGGAATGATTAACTTTGAGTAGGTTTTTCTTAAAACTAATTTATACTATTTCTTAAAATCTGTGTGTCCTAAGTTGTCTAGTTTATCACCTTTATAAGCCTTTGTTTTCTCTGGATAAAAAATCTTTTGAAGACTTTCCATTGAACTTTTAAAACTTTAATCCTTCGAAAGATATAATTTTATCTTTGAAAGAAACTTATGCCTTCAATACAAATAACTACCTAAGTAATTTTCCTTCGAATGAAATTTCTGAAATATCTTCCGAAGCATAAAACCTCTTTTAGGAACTTGTATGTTTTCAAGGACAATTTCCTTTCGAAGCAAATTAACTCTCAAAAGCTTTGTTCTGTTGAACAAAACGTCCAAGTCTTAATTCTCTTTGAAAAATCTTAGGAAAATCTATTGAACAAAGCTTTTTTGAAAACTCTTAGGAAAATCTTCCAAAGTCATTTTGGCTTCGGAAGCTTTTTCATTAAACTTCTGAAGACAATTTAACTTCAGAAGCTTTTTCATCTTCCAAGAAAAATACTTTTGGCAAAAGAAAAGTACTTTCTTAAAGTGGGACCGACATCTGGATTTCAAAGTTTATCCTCTTTCATTAACTTTGTCTTAAATCATTTTTACATATAAACCCAATGGTTCCCTCTCTTTCTATCATCTTCATCTTTCCTCCAAACCTAAATTTCTAAATGTCTATCTGAAACCGCCTTCGTTCGACTTCCTTCACCTTTAAGCTTTCTCAAAATGGCCAAACTTAACCGAAGAAATGACCAAGATTTCTCCATGCAGTTACACAAGCAACACAATCAGGTTGCTCTGTTAAACTCTGAGAAAAGATCCACAATTTTTAGAGGTTTGCCAATTCTTGGCTCTATCTAACTACTTCACCTCCCTTCCATTGATCATGTTCTATATGAGCATCATTTACTTGATTTCTGGAAAACTATCAAGAGGTTGTTCAAGATGGGGAGAAGGCCCTGTCTACTATGGTGCAAGGGAGGAAATCTTCATTACTCCAGCCATCATAAATGCTCATCTACAGATGGATGATGAGGAAGGTTAGTTGTCCTTTCCAAAAGAACTTTTTAACCATTCCTTCCAACAAATGGGCTATGAAGGGGACTTCTCTCTAAAGACCTTCTAGAAGGCAAAGTCTCATCCCAGTGGAAGTATTTACTACATGTGATCATCCACAGCTTATCCAACTAGCATGGGGCTTGTGACCAGATTCCTGAATATCTCTCCTTCATAGAGCATGGGATGGTTTAGGGGGTCAAGTTCAGGTACTCTCAATTTCTTTATCCAAATCTACTTGCTAACTTGGACTCCTTAGAATATTACATGTTTCCAAGATATGTTCCATACATTCTTAACTATGAATTAGGCTCACAGTTGAGGGAACATGTATATTCCTAAATTTTGACAGATGAAGCCCAACATCTTTAAAATTTTGAAGAAGCCAATTGTTGGCTTCATCGGGGTACCAATAGCCCTTGTCCCAAAAATGTTAGAGCTCATTGCTCAAAGTGACAACCTAGCAACACAAGCTAGTGTTGAACCCACACCTTCTACATCTCAACCACCAAAACAACCACAAATCACCCTCACTTACAAAAAGAAATCCAAATGAACCCTTGCTCAAGCTATTGAGTCTATGCATGCCCTCATATACTTACCCACACAAAAGGAAGTGGTCACTAGAGCTCTCACTTCTCCTAAGGAGCAAACCACTCCCATTACTTCAAAGATCAATGCTAAGGTCCCTCATACTCAACCTGATGAGCTCACAAGCCCAACTGCCTTAAGCCTTCACTCTAAGTTTCAACACTCAAATGAACAAGCTTTAGGGGACAGCTACCATCCCGGACCTTTAGACTTAAACCAACCCATTCCCAACCTTGACTTCTATACTGATGAGACTTAGGTTTCAGTGGGTACCATGAATCTCTCTTCTGCTCCACTACTCAAAGAGTGATGAGTGCTCCTGAGTCACCTATGTCTAGCCGATATCAGTCACCCATCACTAAGGTGATACTTCTTAACATGTTAAGGATAACCATATGGAAGAGTCTCTCACTTCAGCAAGTGATTACATAACTAAGACCTCAACCATGGCAACTCATCCCACTGACACTTCAACTGAAGTTGTCAGTGAGCAGAGGAAAACCAACAGCCAAGAACTTCATGCTGGTGGTGAGAGAGAAGACTTTTGTCAAATTCTTTCATCCCCCCATGATTCTTCTTATGAGATAAGGGGATCTGAGGCTAAAGGTGCAAAAACTATCACATACATGCACCTATCTAGTCTCCAAGGTTAGTCATCTTTGATCTCAGGTGACTACCTTGCAAAACAGGATCAATGATCAACAACTTGAGATACCTTATCTTAAGGAACAACTAGCTGGGAGACCTTCAAGAAGCTCAACCAGGAAAACAAGAACCTGTGAATGTGGTTGACCTAACCTCTAGCTCACCTATGCAAGTGGATGATGCTACCAAAAAGGAGAGAAAGTCATCATAGACACAGAACCTGGGAGTTCTTCATAGAGCATGGACATTGAGGACTCACCTTGCTACTTGCAATTGTCCATACCCAACAACTTCCTTAAGTTCACATTGATGTGGACTCAATAGACTCCTACATAGAGTCTTTTTAAGGAAGGTAAACCAAGGGCAATATCATCTCCACCTCAAGGATCTTCCAATCACATCATAGGGTGGATGTATGATGCAAAAAGAAGAGCCTTTATTCTTCAAAGAGTTCAAGGGCAGCAAGAAGTTTACAATTTTCAAACCTTGAACTTCTATGAAAGTCTTGACCTTGTCAGCATGCCACTTGTTAACCAAAGCCAATCTAGACAAGCTGATCGGATGGCTCAAAGGATTCAAGACATGATCACTTCAGAGTTCAGCTTTAGAAGGAGACTAAGGCAATCAGGCAATATCATTGGTCAACTGGATATTGAGGCAGACCCTAAGATTAGCTTCATAGGGGAATGTTGGCTGAAGGCCTAGTGGTAGACCTGAGAGCCTTGTCTCACCATCAACTGCTATAGAGATTCATTCCCTTGATAAGACACCTGTTGGTGAAGGTGCATCTCAACCTCTCTTTGGCCAGAGCTTGGAAGCTACACCAATCAATGAAGGCCAAAGCTATCTCCACCCTAAGTCATAAAGGTTTGTGAGTGACAAAAGGAAAAGAAAAATGACTTCTGAGGAGATTGAGGAGGAGGAGAGAGAAAGAGATAGAGGAAAATAAAGCTAAGGGGACAAAGTTCCTCTACTAGGTCTACAAGATTCATGGAAGCTGCCATCAAAGCTGCCCAGGACAAACACTTAGGATGATGAGTTGAGGGCAGTCAGGATCAACTACTTGCACACTAGGAACTATGACATTGATAATATCATCTCCCTCCCCTTAGATGAATTAAATAAACTGGCTGACATGGAATTTCCAAAAAAAGAAAGGAGGTAGAGGATGTAAAATACTTCTTCAAATCAAAGAAGAAAGAAGATAGAAAAGACTCTACAAGCATGTGCCTACTCTCTCCCCAGTTCAAGAAAGGCCTATACATGAGGATGTTGCTCCACAAGAACCTCAGGTAGACAAAGAATCTGATAAGATCAACTACCTGAGTTCCATAGGTCTCTATCAGGCTACTGCACTTCTTCCCTCACCCTTTGATTACATTTATTTTGAGTATCTGAAACAGCTTTAACTTGAGTTAGTCAAAGAAAGAAGACCACTAAAAGAAACTTAAGGGAAGAGGATGCAAATTCAAGAGCCATCATCTAGAAAAGCATGAAGAAGGTTGCTGATAGGCAGAGGATGATGAGCTTCTTGAAGTTGTATGGATTTTCAAGAAGGAGACTTGGCCCTATGTCTCTATCCACAATGAATGAACATATTAGGGTGATGATGCTGAAGATTCAAAGAGGTGAACTTGTGGACTTACACTCCCTACCAAGTTAGGTTCCTTAGGAAGTGGGGATTAAGGTTGAACCATTTGAGACAACACAACCTGAATCTCCTGCTGAGCCTCAGCAAGCTCCCACTTCTGATCCACAGCAAGGTTTTGTTCCCTCTCAATCTGAACCTATAAGAGAGGAAGATATTGGACCAAAAGAACCAATGAGCCAGATTAGAAAAACCTTTAAGTCCCACAAGACATCACAACAACTGCTAAAGACTTGATCAGCTGTTTGACAAAGTCTGAAGATCAATAGCTGAAGACTAAAGTACTGAAGACTTCAATAGCTGAAGACCAAAGTTTGAAGATCAACAGCTGAAGACTAAAGTACTGAAGACTTCAACAGCTGAAGACCAAAGTCTGAAGACCAACAGTTGAAGACTAAAGTACTGAAGACTTCAACATCTGAAGTACAAAGACTGAAGACATCAGCTGATGACAACAACTGATGTTCAAGAAGTCCAAGTACTGAAGCCTTCAGAGTTTGTCACAACAGCTGAAGAAGCATTCTTTAGCTGTTGTGATGGTTTCCTTTGAGTAGTTTTATTTTCTATTTCAGTACTTGTAAAACGACTGAAGAGCATGTTCTTCAGTGGTTGTTGTTTCAGTAGTTTCTTTTCAGTAGTTGTAGTGATAGTTAACACTTGGTATTTTTGTAAGAAGATGTCAGCTGTTTGACATCTTCAGTAGTTGTGTTAACTTTCAGTAGTTAAATAACAGTTAGATGTCACTGCCAAGTGACATCAGCTAACGTCAGCTTCCCTTATAAAAGGAAAGATGACCTAATTGTATCGAGTGCGCGAAAGCCAGCCGAAGCGTGTGTTGAATGAATATATTCCTTTTGGTAGAAATTCTCTCTCTATAACAAACACTGTTTCATTGATAAATTTAGTGTGTTCTTGTTTAAATTTGTTAATTCGTGAGCTCATTCCGCTGCAAATCCAATCTAATTGATCAAACTAGATGCTGAGATCCTAACAGAAGACCTAACTGAGAAAGACAAAGAAGATCAATCAGGTTTTGCAGGCCAGTCTTCTCAGTTAAAAGGTTCAAAGAGGAGAAAAGGGATGGCTTCCAAACCAAAGCCAAAGAAGAAGAAGAAAGAAGCATCCATCTCCAAACCTCAGGATGAGTCAGAACATCCTGAGGATGGGAAAAACAAGATGATGCTCCACCAACTCGAATCCAAGTAGCTCTTTTAGCATCAGGAAGACCCATCTTGTCCTAGACATACACCAAATCTAGAAAGATGGCATGTCATAGAGATCAAGGTGTTGAAGATGTCTACACATGGCAGGACATGTTCAATCTACCTCTGCGTGATCTCTTTGACATGAGAAGACACTATAAGAGACTAAGTGATCATGATCATCTTATGAAGAAAGGGAGAGTCATCATCATGATAAGGATTGTTGATATCTGAAGTCTTCAAGTGTTTTGGTAGCATCAGCCTAGGGGGAGTTTGTAAGGTTTAATATATGGCTGATACAACCCAAACACCTAAAGTTTCTCCTGCATGCATACACAAGTGTACTGAAGTGGAATGCTTCGGAAGTTTCACACTCTGCCTTAGAAACTATTCTAAATGTAAAATCTTCTGAAGCCAAGACCAATATCTTCTGAAGCCAAAGATGAAGTCTTCCGAAGCTTCAAATACATAGTCTTCCTAAGCCAACACTTGAACATAGATTTCTTCCGAAGACTTTTGAACAATTTCTTTATCTGATGTGCCTTTTCCATAAAGCTAGACCCCTTTCCGCTGCAACTATGATAAGACACCAACTTTACATAAGTTGGTGAAAGGTCCATGCTTTTGGTAACTGTACATTGAGGTCTTAAGTCTGTAACTTTCTACTTTATGTACTTTATCCTTTTTGTAATATATTAGGATATGAGTTATGGCATGTCTTAGTCACTAGTCAAAAGGCAATCAGCCTTTTGACTCTACATTGATTTTGTTATTGTCTAGATCATGTATCCAGCCGGCCTTCAAAGTATGGCTGGCTGTAGGTTGTAGTATAAGTATCTCTCGTCCTTTGTATCTTAAACCATTGCTTTGTAAACACTTGTAAGGAACTAGAGACCAATATACATCAACCTTGAAAACCAACTACTTGTGTTGTACTTGTTCTGTCTCTTATATACTTGTGTTTATCAGTTCTCATTAAAACTAGTTTCTAGTTCCCCATTTGATCTGTTAAGTGTTGTTGCACACTCTCATCTTTGTGTTGTTGTCTTTTAAGCAAGTACCCTTAAAGGGTCCTGCAACAATATATTCTACTTATAGTAACTCCTTGTAATCATTGGATCATGTAATGTTGCATCGTGAGATGACTAGATTCCTTTGTAGTGCAAAGAGCAAAGGTGAAGGCTACATATTGTTCTATAGTGCACATTGGTGGGTTTATTCTTATTTTCTTATGTTGTGCCCAAAAGTGAAAAAAAATAAATTGGTATTTGCAATCCATTTGGTTTCAATGTGGTGTCTTTGGAAGCACATAAACAAAACGATCTTTTAAGATAAAACAATGTATGTCCAATTAAAGTTTTGAAGGATTTTAATACAATGTCTTATGTGTGGATCATTAATAGGATAGTAAACTATAGTTTTAAATGATGAAATTGATGTATTTTTAATTACAATCCATAACTAATAATTTAGGTTTTTTTTCGGGTATAGCTGCTTTTGTTTTGGGAAGGCACAAGTATCATTAATCATTAAAAGAATAGTATGGAACTTGATAAAATAATAAAAGATCATGAAACATCTAGTAACAAAATCAAATTGTCATAATTTGTTCCGGTCTATAAAAGAGAATCCCCCATGATTGATGATCCAAAGGAACTTAAAACTTTGACTTTAACCATAATTCTATAGGGACAATAGCCTTACCAATAAAAAGGATGTCATTTCCCTCCCCTAATTACACCATAAAGTAATAATATTATATCATGAAGAAACTTTTTCTTTGATAAAGTTGACATTAAGAAGGTAACCAAATTAAGTAGTCCACTCATAGTTGAAACATTACCCATAGGGATCATACATAATATTGAGAACAAACAAGCTTAGCAACATCATAAATAAAAAGTAGAACTTTTCTGGATTTACCGTGGAGGGTGTGTAACAACACATATAACGGTTGTGAAACTGAGGGTTACATTTAAAAGAGAAACCATTTTAGGGATTGTATCCAACATCAGACACCAAACAAATAATTTATCTTAATTGGAACATAGTTATTCAAAACCAAGCCTAAACCATATGGTGGAAGATGAGCATCTTCAATGGAGACTCTAATGGTGATTGTAGAAAAACAAGAAGTATTGCATGACCGTTTGAGGGGTTTGGTCACTTACAACACAACATAGAATGGGGAGAGTTTAATTTAGAACACATAACAGATCAAATGGAAAACTAGAGAACAGATACAATGATACTAAGAAACACAAGTAATTAAGAGACAGAAGAAGAACAAATAACACAAGTGTTTGGTTTTCAAGAATGTTGTATATTGCTCTCTAGTTTCTTACAAGTGTTACAATGCATAAAGAAAGATACAAGGGACCAGAGATACTTTATACACATCCTATAGCCTGCCATACTTTGAAGGCCAACTGGATACATGATCTAGACAACAACTAAATTAATGTAGAGTCAAAAGGCAGACTGCCTTTTGACTAGTGACTATGACATGCCATAGCTCACATCCTAATATATTACAAAAAGCATAAAAGTACATAAAGTAGAAAGAAACAGACTCAAGACCTCAATGTCAGCTTACCAAAAGCATGGACCTTTACACCAACTTCTGAAAGTTAGTGAGTCAAACAAAGTTGCAGCAGAAAGGTGGTCCATCTTTATGGTAAAAGATACATCAGATAAAGCATGTACTTAAAAGTCTTCGGAAGAAATCTATCTTCATAAATTGACTTCATAAATTGTTTAAGATACTCAAACCCTATGTACTCAAAGGATAAGAGAAGAAATGCATCTGATTTTAAAAAGGCTAAAATTGATTATAAGACAAAGATAGAGGACATAGAGAAAACCATTTCAGTTCTTAAACTTGAGCATACAAATTATAGGACTCATATCAAGGATCTCATAACCAGATTGACTAAATGCCAGGCTGAGCTTATGATTAGCAAAGCCAGGGCAGAAAAATGTGTTCTTGAAGAAGAGACCTTCAAGAACATAATATCCTCATCCTAATATGAAAAAGTTTGTTATTAGAATAAGCAGGAATTGGGATCATGTGAGATCGCTCCTCCACACACAGTCCTTGTTTGCAAGATCTCCTAGGTGTGAAACTAGTGAAGATGAGCTTCCTCTCATAGATCCCTTGACTGAAGAGGATGAAGAGGAGATGATGAAGAATGGTTCTAAGAAGAGTGAGGAAGAGCATTCTAAGAAGGGTCATCATCCCTTTGATTAGAGTAAAACTATTAGGATGACCAAGTCCAAGAGAAAGAACTTCATCAGAAAGAGCAAGAGAAAGACAAAGAAGGCTCAAGAGATCAAGGCCACCTTCAACTCTGCACAGAAATAAGTCTTTATTTCGATAAGATTTGAAGTGGTTGAAGCTGAGGACACAAACTTGAACTCCAACAACAAGAGTTCTAGTTCATGTCCAAATCATCCCATCATCAAGAAGAAGGCTGATAAGTTATGCACCACTGTTGTACAACATGAACCATCAAACTCCAAAGGTAATTCTAACCTCACAAGAACTGCCACAGCATCTGAAAAGATGAAGATGGAGATTGAAAATGATCAAGTTTAGCCTTGTTCACAAATAAAAACTCCTAGAATGAAAAAATTTGACTATGTTATGTGTGGGAGTACCTCTCACTTTGCTAAGGATTGTGTTTACAATCTAAATAGTACTCTTCACATTACAAAGAAAGAAACTTCTAAGAGTCTAGAGAAGAAGAAGTAAGCTTCAGAAAGAAAATATGTTTTTCTCCGGAAGCTCCAAAATGAAGAAGAAGACAAGTGGAAACTTGCCTTCAGAAGAAACTTGGTCTCGAAAGCAGAAATACTTCCAAAGTACTAAAGCCTACTGCAGTGAAAGCAAGATCTTCCAAAGGCCCAGTCATCAAAATTTCCAAAGTCAACAAAACTTCTGAAGTATTGAAGGTCAAGTCTAAGCTTCCAAAGGTGGTGTGGAATTCAAAGAAAGACCATGTGGCTGGGAGTTCTTCATCAACTTCAACAAATGATCTCTCTAGCATGACTATAGGATCAATTACTGTTGCATTATCCTTAACTTATATTGATAGGCCCAAGACCAATGAGGCTTGGGTTTCCGAATGTAACTAACCACCTCTTTTGTGCAGGAACAAAATGTTTGAAATAATTGATGGAGGACCAGTTGCTTTTGGAGGAGATGTAGGAGGTTACATTACAAGTAGGGGCAAGGTCACAAATGGAAAACTCAACATTAAAATGGCAAATTTTGTCAAGGAGCTTGGGTACAATCTTCTGAGTGTATCCCAATTTTTTGATCAGAGTAATAACATACTTTTTACTAAGCATAAGTGCATTGTTCTCAAGCCCAGGGTGGTCATTCCTAATGAGCATATCCTACTTAGTGCCCAGGAGAGGGAACATGTACAAGATGGATTTGCAAGAAACATTGACCTCACGAGAAGTTTCATGCTTTCTGTCTAAAGAAAAATAGTGATGAGTCTTTCCTCCGGCATAAAAGAATGTGCAATGTAAACTTTAAAAACATGAATAAACTTATCAAGATGATATCGTAAATAGAATGCCAAAGAAAGAGTTTACAGGGGATGATCATTGTGTGGCATGCTTGAAAGGGAAGCAACAAAATGTATCTCACAAGCGAAAGAAAAGAAATTCCATCACTACTCCCCTACACTTGTTAGATATGGATATATTTGGCCCCACTAGTGTAATGATTCTAGAAATGACCTCTTGCTGCTTAGTGATCACATATGACTTTACAAGATTCACTTAGGTCTTCTTTGTTAGAATTAAGGATGTGACTTTTGAGATTCTAAAGAATTTCATCTTAATGATTGAGAACCAATGTGATCACAAGGTCAAGATCATAAGATGTGATTAAGGAACTAAATTCAAGAACCAAATCCTTGATACATTTTGTGATGAAAAGAGGATTACAAGACAATATAGTGCTTCCAGAACTCCTCAGCAAAACGATGTTGTTGAGAGGAGAAACAGGACACTTATTGAAGCTGCAAGAACTATGACATCTGACTCTAAATAGCCCATCACCTTCTGGGCTATGGCAGTTAATACTGCCTGCTATGTGCAAATAGAGTTTTAGTGGTTAAGACTCATGGTAAGACTCCTTATGAACTTTGGCATAAGGGGACACCTTTCATTGGTTTTCTCAGGTCATTTGGATGTCCTTGCACCATCTTGAATACCAAAGATCAAATTGCCAAGTTTGCTGAGAAATCAGATGATGGACACTTTATTGGATACTCTTCCTAAGCTAAGGCATATATAGTGTACAATCTCAGAACTAGAATAGTTAAAGAGTCGGCCAATATGAGTTTCAATGAGCACACTCCCAATGTGAGAGGTTCTGGTCCTGATTGGCTATTTGATTTTGATTTAGTTACCAACTGCTTTAATAAATCTTATGAGCATGTTCCAGGGTCTACAGATATATTATCTATAGGTGATTTTGCTCAAATATTTGAGCTAAGAAGACCTTCAAGCTACACATCTTCAGCTTCAGTGGTAACAAATCCTACAAATGATGCTTCTACCAGCACATCAATGACAAATCCTACTGATGCTTCTGGAGTGCCCTCAAATTTCAGCTTAGAGGCACACAACTCAGAAGAAGGAGCTTTAAATGTTAGAGAGCATGGTGGTGGTGACAGTGATCAAGAATTTCATGATGTTGATAACCACTCCATTGATGACAACACTAGTGATGTCACACACTCAATGGATCAAGATAATCTTGATAAGTGTGCTGGTGTGGTGGGTGAATCCTCATTGCCAGGTCTGAATTTCTCTAATTTAGACCTGTCCAAGTAACTTGTTATGATCCCTTAGCTAAAGATCCAGAAGTCTCACCCTTCCACCAATATCATTGGAGATTTTGATTTAAGGGTAAGAATAACAGGACAAACCCATGATGCAAATGTTTGTCTTCACTCTTGTTTCTTGTCCCAGTAAGAGACAAAGAAAATTGATGAGTCTCTAAAGGATGGAAGTTGGGTTAAAGCTTGCAAGTGGAGTTGCTTTAATTCAAAAGGCAGAAGGTTTGGAACCTATGTCCTCTTCCTCATGGGAAGACTACTATAGGAACCAAATGGGTGTCAAGAAATAAGAAGGATGATAGAGGACTTTCATCACGAACAAGGCAAGACTAGTTGTTCAAGGGTATACTCAAGAAGAAGGAATTGACTACACAGATGTCTTTGCTCCTGTAGCAAGACTTGAAGCTGTCACGATATTCCGAGCGTTTACTACATCCAAGAACTTCAAGGTTTACCAGCTTGATGTCAAGTGTGCTTTTCTTTATGGGGTGATTGATGAAGAGGTGTATCTCAAACAACCAAATGGGTTTTAAGATCCTGATCATCCTAATTATGTTTACAAGCTTGATAAGGATCTTTATGGGTTGCAACAAGCACCAAGGAAGTGGTATGAGACTCCATCATAGAATCTTTGTCAACATGGCTACAAGAGGGATATTGTTGATGGAACTCTCTTCATCAAAGGAACAAGAAATGACATTATTCTAGTTCAAGTATACGTTGATGACATTATCTTGGGGTCAACTAATTCAAAGCTCTGCAAAGACTTTGGAATGCCGATGAAAGACATGTTTGAAATGAGTGCCATAGGGGAACTCAATTTCTTTCAAGGAATTCAAGTGAAGCAAGTTGACAATGGCATCTTCATAAGTCAGTCAAAGTATGTTCAAGACATACGTAAAATATCCAACATGATTGATTTTAGGTTGCTAAGAAACCCATAGCCAGAAACCACTCCTTGGACCTGATCTTGAGGGGAATGTGTTGATGAGCACCTTTTTAGGGCAATGATTCTCTCTCTTATGTACATTACACCTAGCAGGCCTCATATCATGTTTGCCACATGTATTTGTGCAAGATATCAAGCCAATTCCAAGATTTCATACCTAATCATTGTCAAAAGAATTCTAAGATATCTCAAAGGTGCTCCATCACTTGGCCTTTGGTATCCAAAGAACTCTGACATCAATCTGTATGCTTATACAGATAGTGACTATGGTGGTCGCAACATCACTGCAAAAATCTACATCAGGGGGATGTCAATTTCTTGGTGGAAGGATAGTCTCTTGGCAATGTAAGAAACAATTCTATGTATCAGCATCAATTGCTGAGGCTAAATACATTGCTGTTGCAAGCTGGTGTGCTCAAGTGCTTTGGATTCAAAATCAGATGTTGGACTATGGATTAAACTTCAAGGAGACTCCCATCCACATAGACAATATTAGTGCTATTTCAATCACAAAAAATCATGTGCAACACTCAAGGACAAAGCACATCAATATCATTACCTTTGAAAAGGGATTAATCAAACTAGTCAAGGTTAACACAAATGAAAAATATGTTGATCCGTTCACCAAAGCTTTTGATGAACAAAGATTCAAATATCTTGTATCAGCTACTGGGGTGATTAACTTTGAGTAGCTTTTCTTGAAACTTAATCATATTATTTCTCAAACCTGTGTGTCCTAGATTGTCTATTTCATTACCTTCATAAGCCCTTGTTTTCTTTGGAAGTAAAATATCTTCAAAGACATTTCATAGATTTTTTAAAATTTTGATCAGTTTATCCTTTGAAATATTTAAAATTACCTTAGGAAGAAACTTATGTCTTAACAAACAGATATCTACTTGAGTAGTTTTACATTCGGAAGAAATTTCTAAAATATCTTTTAAAGCTTAAAATCAACTTAAATACTAGTATGTTTTATAAGAAGAAATTTTCTTCCGAAAACAAATTTTCCTTTGGGAGTTTTTATATTTCTTAGAATAAACACTTTGAGTTCTAAATCTCTTCTGAAGCAAAATCTAAACAATCATTGAAATATCTTCCGAAGTAAATTTGCCTTCGGAAGCTTTCCTTAAAGAACTTCCGAAGCAAAATAACCTTCGGAAGATTTCTCGACTTTCAAGAAAACTACTCTTGGGCAAAACAAAACTACTTTTTTAGAGGTGGGACCGACTTCTAGATTTCAAAGTTTATCCTCTTTCATTAACTTTATCTTATATCCTTTTCACATATAAACTCACCGGTTTCCCCCCTCTTTCACTATCTTCTTCATTTGCACTATTCCTCTAACCTAAGTTCTCCTAAACCGCCTTTGTTTTTCATCTTCCTTCACCCTTAAGCTTCTCAAAATGGCCAATCTAAATCTCAGAAACAACCCTGATTTCTCTAGGCAACTTCACAAGCAACACAACTAGGTTGCTCTCTTGAACTCTAAGAAAGATGGTAGTTTCTCTAGAGGTTTGTCGTTTTCTGGCTCTGTCCAACTACTTCACCTCCCTTATGATTGATCCTACTCTTTATGAGGATCACTTTCTTGAATTTTGGAAGATCTGTCAAGAGGTCATTATGGATGGGGAGAAGGCACTATCTCCCATAGTGCAGCGGAGGACAATCTTCATCACTCTGGCCATCATCAACCATCATCTTTAGGTTGATGATGAAGAATGTGAGTTGTTCTTCCCAAAGGATGCTATAAATCATTCCTTTGAGTAGATGGGCTATGAAGGAGATTTCTCTATAAAGACCTTCAGGAAAAGGAAGGTCTCATCCCTGTGGAAATACCTGCTTCATGTGGTTATCCATAGCTTAACCAACAAGCATGGTGGGTGGGACTAGATTCTTGAGGATCTCTCCTTGATGGTACATGAAATGGTTCAGGGGGTCAAGTTTAGGTACTCTCAGTTTTTTTATACAAATTTACTTGCAAACTTGGACTTCTTAGAGTATTACATGTTTCCAAGATATGTTCAATACATTCTCAACTGTGAATTCAGCTCATAGTTAAGGGAAACTGGTAATATTCTTAAATTGGGACAAATGAAGCCAAGTATATTTAAAATCTTGAAAAATCCAGTTGTAGGCTTCTTAAGGTTGAAACAGCCCTTGCCCCCAAAACGTTAGAGCTCATTGCTCAAGGTGACAACCTAGCAACACAAGCTAGTGTTGAACCCATACCTTCTACCTCCCAACCACCAAAAAGACCTCAAATCACCCTCACTTACAAAAGAAAATACAAATGAACCCCATGCTTAAGCTATTGAGTCTATGCAGTCCCCCACACACTCACCCATACAGGATGAATTGGATACTAGAGCTCCCACTTCTCCTGTGGGGCAATCCACTCATATTTCTTCAAGAATCAGTGCTAAGGTTCCTCATGCTCAGCCTTATGAGCTCACAAGCCCAACCACCTCAAGCCTTCATTCTGAGTCTCAACACTTAGGTGAACAACCTTCAGGGGACAATTACCATCCCCAACCTCTAGACTTAAACCACCCAATTCCCAATCTTGACTTCTATACTAATAAAGACTTAGGTTTTAGTGAGTACCATGAGTCTTTTTTACTTCTCCACTACTCATAGAGAGATGAGTGCTCCTGGGTCACCTATGTCAAGCCCATATTAGTCACCTATTACTAAGGTGGATACTTTTGAACCTGTTCAGAATATCCATATGGTAGAGACTCTCAATTCAGAATGTGATTGCATCATTCAGACTTCAACCATGGCAACTCAGCCCATTGATTTTCACCTGAAGTTGTCACTGAGCAGAGGAAAACCAGCAGCCAAGAACTTTATGTTAGTGGTGAGAGAGAATACTTTTGTCCCGTTCTCTCATCCCCCCATGATTCTTTTAAGGAAGATAAGGGGAATCTGAGGCTAAAGGTGCAAAAACTATCAAAAATATGTGCCTACCTAGTCTCCAAGCTTAGTCATCTTGAATCTCAGTTGACTACCTTGCATAACCAGGTCAATGATCAACATCTTAGGGTATCTTATCTTAAGGAAACACTAGTTGGGAGACCTTTAAAAAGAGCTCAACCAGGCACAAGAACCTGTGAATGTGAGTGATCTAACCTCTAACTCATCTATGCAAGTGGATGATGCACCAAAAAAGGGGGAGAAAGTCATCACAGACATAGAACCTAGGAGTTATTCACAAAGCAAGGACATTAAGGACTCACCATCCTTACTTGCATCTGTCCATACTCTGCAACTTCCTCAAGTTTATATTGATGTGGACTCTATAGACTCATTTATTAAGAGTCTTTTTTAGGAAGGTATACCAAGGGTAGTGTCATATCCACCTTAAGGAACTTCCAACTACATCATATGGTGGATGTATGATGCAAATAGAAGAGCACTGATTCTTCAAAGAGTTCAAGGGTAGCAAGAAGTCTTCAATTTTCAGACCTTGAACTACTATGATGGTCTTGACCTAATCAACATGCCACTTGTCAATCCATGCCAATCTAGACAAGTGATAGGCTGGCACAAAGGATTCAGGACAGAATTACTAAAGAGTTCAGTCTTAGAAGGAGACAAAGGCAATTAGGTAGTACTATTGGTCAACTAGATGTTGAGGCAGACTCTAAGATTAGCTTCAAAGGGGAAACCTTGACTAAAGGCCCAGTGGTAGAGCCTGAGAGCCCTGTCTCACCTACAACTACTTCAGCAATTCATCCCTCAGTGAAGCACCTGCTAGTGAAGGTGTGTCACAACCTCTCTCTAGCCAGAGCTTGAAAGCTACACCAAGCAATGAAGGCCAAACTTTTCTCCACCTTGAGTCACGAGGATCTATGAGTGACAAAGGGAAAAGGAAAATGACTTCTTAGGAGATTGAGGAGAAGAGAGAGAGGAAGAGGAAGCTAATGGGAGAAAGTTCCTCTAGGTCTGCAGGATTCATGGAAGCTACAACCGGGGCTACCCCTAGACCAAACACTCAAGATCATGAGTTGAGGGCAGTCAGGATTACTTACCTGCAAACTAGGAACTATGACATTGATGAGATTATATATCTCCCCTTAGAAGAACTAAATGAACTAGCTGACATAGAACTGTCAGAGAGAGGAAGGAAGTAGAGGATGCAGAGATACTTCTCCAAATCAAAGAGGAGAAGAGACAAAAGAGATCGTACAAGCATGTTTCCACTCTCTCTCCAGTTCAAGAAAGTCATGCTCAAGAGGTTGTGGCTCCACAATAATCTCAAGTAGACAAAGAGACTGATAGGATCAATATGATCAACTACTTGAGTGCCACAGGCCTATACCAGGCATCTGCACTTCTTCCCTTGTCCTATGAGTACATAAAGTTTGATTATCTCACACAGCTTGAGTTTGAAATACTTAAAGAAAAAAAGAAACTAAGAGAAAGATGAGGGAAGATGCTACAAGGTCAAGAGCTATCATCTAGAAGAGAATGAAGACATCATTTGATAGACAAAAGATGATGAGCTTCTTGAAGCTTATGGATTCTTTAGAAGGAGACTTAGACCTATGTGTCAATCCACCATGGATGAGCACATAAGGGTAATCAAGCAGAAGATCAAAAGAGGAGAGCTACTTAGCTTACACTCCCCTCTAAGTGAAGTTCTTCCTGAAGTGGAGGTTAAGGTTGAACAACCTGAGACAACACAACCTAAAGCTCCTGCTCAGCCTCAGCAAGCTTCATCTTCTTATCCATAGCAGGGTCAAACTCCCATTTCTTCTGAACATATGAAAGATGAACACCCAACTGAGCAAGACAAGACTGATAAACAAGGTGTTGCAGACCAGCCTTCTCAATTAAAGTCATCAAAGAGGAGGAAGAGGATGGCTTCTAGACCATAGTCAAAGAAGAAGAAGAAGTCTAAACCATCCACCTCCACACCTCAGGGTGAGTCAGATCAATCTGAAGGAGTGCATGAAGAGGTCGCCCAATCAACTCAAATTCAAGTGGCTCATCTTGCTTCTGAAAGACCCATCTTATCATGGACCTTCACAACTAATCTAGAAAGATGGCATGTGATTAGAGGTCACGGTGGTGTGAAGATATACACATGGACAGATCTATTCAACCTACCTCTACATGATCTCTTTGAGATGAGAAGATACTACGAAAGTCTGGGTGATCCTGACCATCTAATTAAGAAGGGCCTAGTCATCATCAAGATGAGGACTGTCAACTGATGAAGATCTTCAAATGTTTTGGTAGCATCAGCCTAGGGGGAATTTTTAAGGATTCCAATAAGTCTGATGCAGTCAAAACATTCATAGCATCCAAAGTCTCTCTGCATGCATGCACCAAAGTACTGAAGTAGAGATGCTTCGGAAGTTTTACATCTTACACAAGAAATATTCTAAGTGTAAAATCTTCCGAAGCCAAGACCAATATCTTCCAAAGCCAGATATGAAGTCTTCCAAAACTTTAACGACAAAGTCTTCCAAAACCAATTTATGAAGACAAAATTATTCCGAAGACTTTTATGTACATGCTATTATCTGTGTACTTTTCCATAAAGTTGGACCACCTTCTGCTGCAACTTTGTTTGACTCACCAACTTTCACAAGTTGGTGAAAAGGTCCATGCTTTTGGAAAACTGTACATTGAGGTCTTGAGTCTGAAGCTTTCTACTTTATGTACTTAATTCTTTTTGTAATATATTAGGATGTAAGCTATGGCATGTCATAGTCACAAGTCAAAAGGAAATCTACCTTTTAACTCTACATTTGATTTTGTTGTCCAGTCTTATGTATCCAGTTGGTTTTCAAAGTATGGCCAGCTATAGGATGTAGTATATGTATCTCAAGTACTTGTAACTTTCCATATGCTTTAGTAACACTTTGTAATAGAACTTGAGAAGAAATATATAGCATTCTTGAAAACCAAATGCTTGTGTTGTTTTGCTATCTTTTTTGTCTCTCATTTACTTGTATTCTTAGCATTCTTTACTTTAGTTAACCAGTTCTCTATTTGATATGTTAAGTGTTCTAAAGAACTCTCCTTAATTGTGTTATTGTGTTGTAAAGTGCATCACCCCTTCTAACAATCCTGT
This sequence comes from Flaveria trinervia, assembly GCA_025506515.1. Lineage (NCBI taxonomy): Eukaryota > Viridiplantae > Streptophyta > Magnoliopsida > Asterales > Asteraceae > Flaveria > Flaveria trinervia. The sequence goes on from CM046455.1 coordinate 54,879,356, forward strand.
AAAAACTTTGGACAATAAATTTGGTAAAAAGATTAAAATGAAGAGTCAGGATTATTTACATGGGTGAAATGGCGATTTTGGGAGTGGATAAGGTGAAAATATGGTTTGGGGTAAGATGTGACAGTGGCGGTAAAATAAAAACCATTTAAAAGATACTGACATCATTAGTAAAATCTTTGCTTTTTATTGTATGGGGCCCAAAGATTTCTGTTACACTGTAAGGTCCTTTTTAAGCATAAGGGATTTCCGAAGGTAATCTTCTCCCGAAGCCAATTTTACTTCCTAAGGTAAATTTCTTACTTCTAAGAGTAAAATGTGCTTTCCGAATGGGAGCTTTTATATGCTTCGGAAGTGGGTCTAATATGCAATCAATCGCTTCTTCCGAGACTAAAAATTCTTCTGAGAAAAAGATTCCTTGGAGGAATTTAGCTTTGGAAGATACGAAATGAATCTTCCGAAGGTTAATTTCTCTTCGGAAAAACTCATACATAAAAAGTTTAACCTATTGTAACAGGGCTTAGATTGTTATGACAAAAGACATTACACATTTCAAAAAGGTTCTTCAAGGGAGATAGACTAATAAATGTTTATCATCCCAATAGCTGTGATGAGATAAATAAATCTTTGTTCATCAAAAGCTTCAGTTAACAAATCAGCATATTGTTCATTTGAATCAACTTTGATTAGTTTGATCAAGTTCTTCTCATGAATGTCTGTAACGCCCGGTTATTATTAAAGACAAAGAAAGAAAGAATAAAGCGAAGAAAAAGAAGGAAAAGAAATAAAACCCAAGTCTAGGGGTTAAAAGTGAAAAAAAGGACAAAAGGTTTCGAAGTTGGTGATAAAGGTGGTATGGCCGCCCATATGTCACACACATTACAAAATTTTTGGATTTTTAGAGAGAGAGAGTAGCTGGAAGCAGAGAACTCTCTGTTTTGAAGAGAAACAAGAAGAAAAATGTGAATTCAAGGTAAGAATTCAAGGTTTTATGGTGTTCTTAACCGTTATGTCCTCGGATTTATGCTTATGTGCGTTTGTTTAAGTTCGGGTATGTTTTTAGTGGGTTTCTAGGCGGTTGAACTCAATTTCAAACGAGTTTGGGAGAAGCCATACTCAAGAGCTGCAAAGGTGAGTTCTAGAACCCCTCTTTTACATGTTTTAACTAATTTTGGGGCTGGAAATGCATGAATGTATGTTTTCATTAAACTGGGTTTCAGACCCGTATGTTTGACTGTGTGTATGTTGATGTTATGATGTGATGTATGGCTATGTTCATGCTTGATGATGTATGATTGTGTTTCTAAGGCTTGGAAGGCAATACTTAAGCATAGAGCATGATAGATAGTGGTTGGGAACTGAGATCTGATGTTTAAAGCTCGTATGTTTAAGTTTTAGCATCTGCCTATATATGCAGAAGAAATGCGGATGAATATTACTTGCCAAGGAAAGTCAATGTAGATGAACATAGAAAGTCAATGTGGATGAGCATTGCTTGCCAAGGGAAGTCAATGTGGATGAACATAGAAAGTCAATGCGGATGAACATAGAAAGTCAATGCAGATGAGAATTACTTGCCAAGGAAAGTCAATGCGGATGAACATAGAAAGTCAATGCGGATGAACAGTCAATGCGGATGGACATTTTCCACTAAGTAGGAGAAATGTGGATGAGTAGTGGGAAATGCGGATCAGAAGTGGGAAATGCGGATGAAGTAAAAGAAATGCGGATGAAGGAAACGGAATGCGGATGAACTATAGCAACTACCCACCTCACAGTGTCCCCCCCCCCGAATGATAAATGCGGATGAACTGTAGCAAATGCGGATAAACAAAAGGAAAATGCGGATGAACACTTAGAATAGTTTGACATTCGGGGGGAAAGTGAGATTTAGGCTTTGACTTGGAATGTTCCCGGGGGTTCATGTAAGCTGACTTTTGAGGTCATAGAGATCATGTTGGGCATGTTATGGTGTATGTTTGATGCTTATGCATGATGGTATGTATGATGTATGTTATGATGCATGTGCCTTGTATGATGATGTTGACTGTGCATGTTGATGTTCCTTATTATGATGTATGTCTATTTTTCATGTGGCTTTACGTGTTATAGTTGTGAAAGAATGATAAAGTATTATGAAAAGTAAAGTGAAAGAAATGATAAAGTATTATGAAACGTAAAGTGAAAGATAATGAAAGAGGAACATAATGATAGAATGCATGCATTAATGAATGAGAGAGTATAGAAAGGCTTGCAAGCAAAATGTACGGAGGTGCACAACTCTAAAATGTCGTAAGCTCAACTGTGTGTAGTTTAGCTAACCCTTAACGATACACGCAGGGTCCAGTCTTTGTGACTGACCAGTGATATAGTACATGGTTTATAGTGATTACTCACCCCGATGCTGTGTGCCAGGCTATGTGCGTTAGGAAAGTCATTTATGATCTTCGGCCTAGTACCTGCTTTGTGCATACGTTTGGGGTGTAGTATACATTTGGGATCTTTCTCGCTTGCCCCGGTGCTGGTGCCAAGCTATGTGCGTTATGGAAGTCATTTATGATCTTTGGCCCAGTACCCGCTTTGTGCATACGTTTGGGGTATAGCTGATGACACTGATCTGGAAAGAGATAAAGAGATACAGAGATAATGAAAGAAAGTGATGAATAGTAAAGAGGATAATAGTGATTTTATCTATGTGTACGTACGATGTGGATCATGTACGATGGTATAGTATGATTTAAGAGAAAGTAAAGTATGTTTTATTATAAAACTAGAACTCACTCAGCAACGCTAACTTTTTATGCATTTTCTAGTTGGCAGGTGAGCAATTGCTGAGGATGGCGTGGGGCAGCTACCTGGCATTTTGGATGGCATTCTTTTGTTACGGTTTTGCATTGTAATGAGAACAAATAAAAATGTGTAATGAATGATTGTATTAACTTGCAAAAGCAGTTATTATGAAAGAAAATGTTATTTTAATGTTCTACTATGGTGTTTTTATGAAAGTTAATGTAATTGTATGTTTTATGAGCAATGATTGGCCAGCTATAAGCGTCCTGGGAACAGAGCCTTTACAAGTTGGTATCAGAGCCAATGTTTAAGTGAAACGAGTAAATTTTCAAAATAAACCTAAACTTAAATTGAAAATGGGATGGAAAAGGGAAGGGATGCCAGTCCAAGTAGCTGCGTGCCATCAGGTATTTTCTTAATGATTAACTAGTACTATGTGCGTAAGTGATATGATTATGCGTTGCTGGTAGTATTAGATACTGATGTAGTCAGGATAGGTAATGCTTGGGGTATGAAGATTAAAGTAAGTAGCTAATCACAACTAGACACTATAATTAGGGACTTACTATACTTGACATAAACTGAGCTGTTCCCTTGAATGACCGTGTTGGTGTTTGAATCTTTCACCGTGTGTGTGAGGATGGTCGGTGGTAGATCATCAAAAGCTTCACGTGGTGGAGGACGTGGTGCTAAACCACGAGTCATTAGAGGAAGGCCTAGGGCCGAAAAGGTGGTTCATGAAGAACCAGAGACCACTCATCCGGAGGGTGGTGATGAGAGTGCAAACTTAAGCGCCTCGGTGAAAGAGGCTGTGGTTGAAGAGGTGCATCAGGTCATGTAGACAATCTTACCATCTGTAGTGACTAAAGTGATTAAAGTTGTACGAGAGGGGGAGAGGAAGGAAAGAAGTAGACCTACGGGCAAAAGGAGACAGCCCGAGACTGAGACAGTTCTGTCTGATGACGAAGAAGAGGAGGAAGAAGAAGAGCCTACACCGGAGGCAGCATGAGGCTGTAATTACGGGGAGTTTCAGAGGTGCAAGCCACCTACTATTGATGGTAACGGCGCTGTTGTTGCTGCTCACAGGTGGGTCAGAGAAATGGAAGTTGTTTTGAATATCAACGAGTGCCGGGAGGATCAGAAAGTAAATTTTGTTGCTCACTCTTTTGTGGACTCAGCTTTGTGTTGGTGGGACAATATAGTCCAAGCCGACGGTAGTCGGGCAATTGGAAGGATGAGATGGTCAGAGTTGAAGAAGTTGGTAATTGAGGAGTTTTGTCCTCACAGGGAAATGGACAAAGTTGAAAGAGAGTTCCTGTAGTTGGAGGCGGGGACGATGACACATCAGTAGTACACCACCAAATTCAATGAGATGGCACGTCTGGTGCCAGACCAAGTGACACCCTTGTCACGAAAGATTAAGAGGTACATCCAAGGTCTACAGTATCCCTGAAAATGAATTTAGGCACAATAGCTTTCGTTTACTTTGCAGAACACCATCATAGTAGCAAGATTCCTCATATGACTGATTATTCTAAATAATGACATGAACCATTTTCCATTGCTTCAATCTTCACACAGGCTAATCTGATTAACATTAACACCTGCAGAAATTCCCCTTTAAATTCAGCATATCCCAATATATAGACATTGTGCTCTCCTTGCGTCTTCATACGATGTATTGGGCAAAAAGTAGAAGGTTCCAATCCACAGCTGACAATCTCACAAATCGGCATGCACTCAGATTCATCATCAGAAACCAGCTCACATCATCACTTTCTGATTGCACTTCAATTTCTCTAAACATGGATTCCCTCTAAGAATGAGAATACTCTCTGTGCGGATAGATATAACTTGATTGGCCCATAAATAGTCAAATGCTCCTGACTACCCCACAAAATCAGCACCGACTGCTAACATCTTCTCTTCTCTCTTTTGTGTTCTCACTACAATCACCTATTCTAGAACACGAATAATGGGGTATCCATCAAACTTATTTGACAAAAGAACCTCAAGGTGAATGTGCTTCGCTCATCCTCAAATCTGTGCGAACGATAGTTCCAGACCCTTTTTTTGGCCTGGAACATCATTGATCCGTATGACATGGAGTACAATTATCACATTCGTGTGATTGGATAATACGAATGATATCTTTGTGAGACTGGTCATAAGACTGGTTCAGTAGCATAACTGGTCATAAGACTGGTCAAGTATCATGAATGGACATAAGACTGGTCCAGTAGCATGACTGGTCATAAGACTGGTTCAGTAGCATGACTGGTCATAAGACTATTCTAGTCGTATTCCAGTCGTACAAATGGTCCAGTCGTATTCCAGTCGTACAAATGGTCCATTCGTATGTTCCAGTCGTACGAATGGTCCATTAGCATGGTCCAGCCGCACGAATGGTCCATTTGCATGGTCCAGCCGCACGAATGGTCCATTAGCATGGTCCAGTCGCACGAGTGGTCCATTAGCATGGTCCAATGGCACGAATGGTCCATTAGCATGGTTTAGTCGCACGAGTGGTCCATTAGCATGGTCCAGTCACACAAATGGTCCATTGGCATGGTTCAGTCACACAAACGGGTCTACACGTAGATTTTCAGATCTGCAGCCGCCATGGCCGCCAAAAACCCTAATCTGATGAATTTTACATGAACCGAAACAAAATTGACATCATCAGATTCGCAAGGGTGATAAGAACGTGTTTTCGAGTTCGATTTTAACATAGAAACAACACACATAACAAGATCTGAGCAAAACATGAAAACACGAAGTGGGTTTAATGTCAAAGAACTTGAAATTGATCAAGAAATCAAGAGCTCGGGTTGCTAGTATGATTGTTAGATCATTTTAGCAGTAACCGGCTCTGATACCAATTGTGAAGTCGCTAGATCGGTAGACAACCGAGCGTGTTCTTGACGGAAGGATAAACAACCAAAACCAAGAGACAAACAATAAACACGAACTATAATAAAATGGTGTCATTGATAAAACCTAATGATTACAAGCTCGTTACAACCTAAGAATCAAAACTCTTGGCAATGGGAGATCGAGCATGATCTCCCCTCTTATCCGGTAGCACCTATGCCCCGAGCACATTCCCCTAATCTCTCTACACAATGAAACTGGTATTTATAGGCCTCAGTCCATATCAGATGCGACTGGGCCCATTCGTACGATTGGGCCATGTGTATGGTTCAATCGTCGACTGAACCATACTTATGGTTCAGTCTTACAAATGGCCCAATCGCATCTCTCAATTGCACGACTGGTCCATTAGCATGGCTCAGTCGTACGACTGGTCTCATTCGCATATGCTCCTGTGAATGACCTAGTTTCATGTGTTTACAACATATCAGGTGTATTACATTAAGCCTAGACTATTCGACAAGCGACGGACACACTATATATGACAATATATGCTCCAACAAGAATTCGAATACCTACGCACATAATTGTACCCTAGCCGTGCAGAGACTCAAGAATACCTATTACAAGTTCATTGATCGCAGTTGATCATTCTCTAATCATTCTTAACGTTTCATTAATCGTTAGATTGATCTAAACTGTGATCTCCCTGATTGGATCGCCAATCAAGTAGGATTTGGCCCTATTTGAGTGGGTATACGCGAAGACAGTTAGTACTCCGTACGTAAACGGTTCTAACAAGTGGTATCAGAGCCTTGGCTCTTGATTTTGCGTGTGATTCGATCATTTTGATGTAAAAATCACGTTTTTTCATTCAAAAACACCATCTTTTTTAGTAAAACAGTGTTTTTGATGTCTCCAAATCTAAAAGTTCACGTTTTTCGACTTACGAAAGATTAGGGTTCGTGAAAAATCGCATTTTTGTGTCAAAGTACCAAAAACCTTCGAATTTTCAAATCCAGCAGCCTCAGTCGCACGATTGGCTCAATCGCACGACTGAACTCAATTGCACCTCCCATACGCAATATTGAACTCAATCACCCATCCATTCGTACGACTGAGCAATCTCATTCGCATTGTTCATCCGCATCTGCCCAATCGCACGACTGTTCATCCGCATTGGTTCAATCGCATGATTGATTCATCCATATTGGTTCAATCGCACGATTGATTCATCCGCATTAGTCCATCTGCACGATTGACCCAATCGCATCTCTCCATTCGCACCAGTGAAACAGTTTTGTTCTAACTCTCAAAGTTTAAAGAAATGGAAGATCAGTACTCTGCGTTTACTGTAGGTAGGGACTCGCATATCCAGAACCTGTTACTTCTGGAAATGAGATTGGGAATCACAATAAGCTGCCTAAGCTTATCATGTTAGATGATTACCCACAATGGAAGCAAAGGTTCGAAAGTTATCTAAATGGTGTTCATCCCAATCTGTGGAAATCAATCGAGACTGGTTATAGTATGCATCTTACAATCAGAACCCATCTCTGTATAATTCAACTTCCACCATAAAAAGCTCAGGAGCACCACTTCAAACTGCATTTGTGTCAAGTTCAGCAGCTCCTCCGCAAGCCACTACTTCAGGAACTAAAATGTCAAAGCTACGAATAGCACTCAATATAGAGTACCTGAATCAAATGCTACGAAGTTGAAGACCGAGAATCCCAGGAATATCACCGTGGAGGTTGCAAAGGAGCATATGGACCTCTTAGCTGCGGTTGTTCATTCTTATGATGGTCTAGTTACAGGAATGATCGAAAATTGCCATCTGGCTAATGAGGATTACGAGCAGGTGGATGAGAATGAATTGGAATGAATGGACATTATATGGGTGTTGGCAAGTGCTGTTCGAAGAGCCAAGAAGTTCGTGAAGAAGACTGGACAAAATTTGATAGCCACAAAGGATACAACTTTTGGTTTCGACAAAACCAAAGTTACCTATTTTAATTGTGGTGAAAAGGGGCACTTCAAATGTGAATGTGTAAAGCCCAAGAAGACAGGTAATGGAAATCCTTTCTCATCATTCAACCATCAAGACAAAACCATAAGTGAAGATGCTTCGTCAAGCAATACTAAAGCCTTGACTGCACAAGACGACGAAGGGCAAGATTTGACCTTTCGGTTTGTATCTCCGGGAGAATCTAACATTGCTTGTGTTGATGGTTTGGATGATGATTCTGCAAGCGAAGGTGAAATCGCAGTGGAAATAGTAATGTCTAATAATGAAGAAACTATGAATGTGGTTAATCACCTAAATGAAGAAGGTCTTAGAAAAACATGTTTAGAATCACCAGCACCCAAACAGTCAAACTCTGCGATGATGGTTGATTCAACCAAAGCTTCTCATGTAAGTACCAAAGACCAACTGTTTGATAGTCATGCGTGTAATGAATGTAATAAATTTAGAGAAAGCATAGACTTAAAATTTTCTAGGTTATTAGATCACAATGATAGCTTAGTAAATGATTTACAACTGTGCATAGAAGATAACCGGATTTTAAAACAAAATGAGCACAGTTATAAAGAAAAGATAAAAATTTTAAATAAACAACTAAGAGAAACCGAAGTGTTTGCTTTTAATCAATAAAATAACATAAAGTTCTATTTAAACTCCGAAGAAGAAACTAAGAAAGAAAAAGAAGTTTTGGAAGTCGAAGTAATTCATTAAGACAAAAACTGCACAATTGGACCAGTTCTTCTCATATAGTCCAGCACTTAGTGAAAGAGCATAACAACGGGGAGGGTTTGGGTTACAAAGTGGTTCCACCACCACATGAGACCTTGTTGAATGCTAAATGTAAACCAATTAAATACACCCCAATCAAGGATCATGTGGTGTCCACTCCTTTAGTTAGTGATCCAGATTCTGCGAGTAAATTAGTGGAATCTGTCGCTATATAGATGGAGGCCATTTTAAAATCTAAAGGTAAAATGACTATTGTTAATTTGGATGAACAATTTGAAAAGGTTAAGGTAAAGTCAGCTTCACACATGTCTAATTCTGAACCCAAAAAGACCAAACAAGTTGACCAACCTCGAGCACCATGTCTTAGTCCAAATAAACAATAGGGTAAAGATGTTAAAAATGCTCAAACTATGAATTTTGTTCAAGAAGCTAAAACATCTAAACAAGAAGTGTCAAAACCCAAACAGACTAAAGTTACACCAGTTTCATACACTTCCCCACAAAAACAGTTCCACCAACATGTCAAATGTAGATCATGCTACAATTATGGAAAGCATGGACATATTGCTTCTAATTGTCCTTATTATCAGACACCAAGAAAGAAAATTAAACTTGATTATACTAAACCAAGTTCTTCTAAAAGGAGTCATGCTAGTGGACCAGTCGTGCGACTAGGAGATGCGATTGGGCCATTCATAAGACTGAACCATAAGTATGGTCCAGTCGTACAACTGAACCATATGCATGGCCCAATCGTACTGGCCCAATCGTATCTCTCATTCGCACAATTCAATGGGTCTAGTAGTAATGTGGTGCAATGTTGATGTATAGAGATAAACCACCCCTTTGCTGGAAAAGGACCCTCATTCTTTTTCGACTATGATGGATTCTTTAAGTCCTTCAACATCCCGCTCTCCCCTCCTGAGGATGAGTTATCGACCAGAATGATGTACGAGGTGTTAAATACACCATCACTGGACCCGACAACCTCAAGGTCACAAGGTGAGTCTTCTAGTTCTTCAGGGGGAGCACCTGAGGTAAGTGACTCCTCCTCTGATGATGACAACATGGAAAATGATCAGGTGGATCAGGAGGAATAGGTTCTTACTACTGAAAGTACACAAGCATTCGATCTTGATGCCTTTGATACTTCGGAACCTCACACTCCCACTGCCTTAGATGTCGAACCTGCTATTCACAATCTGGATAATGAGGTAGCTGTACCCACCACTCCTGGATCGCGACTAAACGTGTATCATCCATTGGACAATGTCATTGGAGATGTTCGATCAAGAGTACAGACAAGAAATCAGTTATACTCATCTAATTATGCATCGGTGATGGAAAAGGGATATCTTCACGATGGTGCATATCGATGTTTTGTGTCTTAATTTGAGCCAAAATATGTTAGTGAAGCCCTAAATGACGAGGAATGGGTGAGTGCCATGCAAGACGAACTTCTTCAATTCAAGAAGTTAGGAGTATGGACACTGGCGGATAGAACTAAAGGTGCTAAGGTCATTGGCACAAAATGGGTCTTGAAATGCAAGAAAGATGACCAAGGAGTCATAATAAGAAACAAGGCTCGACTTGTAGTTCAAGGATTTTGACAAGTCGAGGGTATTGTTTACAATGAAGTCTTTGCACCTGTTGCAAGAATGGAAGCAATCCGTATCTTCGTAGCCTATGCATCTTACATGAAGATTAAAGTTTATCAACTGGATGTAAAGAGTGCATTTCTTCATGGTGAAATCCGGGAGACAGTGTATGTCAGTCAACCCGAAGGATTTGAGGATTCGTATCATCGGGACAGAGTATACAAACTAGATAAGGCTCTCTACGGGCTCCATCAAGCCCCAAGAGCATGGTATGAAAAGTTCTCGACTCATCTTGTGAAACACGGCTTTCGCAAAGGAGTGATTGATTGTACATTGTTCATCAAAGAAAAAGATGGTGACTTACTGCTAGTTCAGATCTATGTTGATGACATAATCTTCGGTTCCAAAAACGAAGCATTATGCAAAGAATTTGAAGCAGTTATGAAAGCTGAATTTAAAATGAGTGCCATGGAAGAGATAAAGTTCTTTCTCGGGTTACAGGTGGATCAGACACCAAAAGGGATATTTCAACATCAGACCAAGTATGTAGGTGATATTCTCAGTCGGTTTGATATGGAGAATGCTTCGGCAGCTGGAACTCCACTTGCTCCAAACAACGATGTGGCACCCGACGAAAATGGTGATTTGGTGGATGCCACCATGTACCGAGGAATGATCGGATCCCTCATGTACCTCACTGCCTCACGACCTGATATCATGAACGCAACATGTCTCTGCTCCAGATATCAGGTAAAACCGAAAGTCAACCATCTAATAGGCGTCAAAAGGATATATCATTATCTAAAGGGTACTCCAACACTTGGGTTGTGGTATCCTCATGATGATGACTTTGAGCTTACAGCGTATAGCGATTCGGATTATGGCAGCTACAAAATGAACTACAAGTCAACGTTAGTAGAATGTCAATTCTTTGGGAGAAGATTAGTCACATGGCAGTGTATGAAGCAGACATCGGTTGCTCTGTCAACTTGTGAAGCTGAATATGTTGTTGTTGCAAGCTGTTGTTCATAAATCATCTGGATTCAACAGCAAATGCGGGACTATGGTTTGAAATTCTCTAACACTCCTATATTTGTTGATAATTCTGCTGCTATAGCCGTAACTAAAAATCTGGTCCAACATCCTAAGACCAACCACATCGGAATTACATATCACTTTATACATAATTGTTTTGAAAAGAATTTAATCGATGTTTTAAAATTAATACAGACTTTCAACGCGCTAACCTCTTGTTGATACATATATGTACCTAGATCCTGATCTGAATCTAATATGTCTTACACTTATGTAATTATTGGGTACTTAATGAAATACAAAATGTTTGGTGGTGTCTATAATGTTTAATACTTCAGTAATGAGTTGTTTAACGCATATTGACATGATTATATAGGTTTGTGATTGTTTGAAGTGTTATGCATAATGTTATAATATTGAATGCATTCAAACTTGGTGAAGTGAAGTTCTCATGCGTCCGACTGGACCATGCAACCCAACAGTGGTCATGCATCCGAATGGCCATGTGACTGAGTGTCCATGCGCCTAAATAGTTCATACGCCTGAACAACTTCATGCGTCTGACTCAGCCGCATGACTGAACACTCAGTTGTGTGAATGGATCAACTACATGGCTCAATCGCACGAATGAACCATGCTAATGGTTCATTCGCCCGAATGAGCAACCCTAACCTATAAATACCACCTAATTTGTGGAAAAACGTAAGCATTCAATCCACTTCGACTCCAGACGTACCCTAGCTGTCCAGAAGCCTCTAAGTTCGTACTCCAAGTTCATAGAACGCTGTAGATCAATTCCTAATCGATTCTTGACGTTAGATTCAATACATTATTGTGTCTACATGTGTTCTCACTGATTGGATCGCCAATCAAATAGGATTCCGCACTATTTGGTTTGGTTTAACACGTTAATCAGTTGGTGTTTGGTCAAATACCAGATCCTAACACCTCTACACAAAAGCTTTTGATAAACCATGATTTTTATATATGTTAGAGGTCAATGGGGTGAAAAAGAAATGTGAAGTGATTCCAGAAGACGACAGTACCTGGTCCGACGAGTAGAGTCCATTTTCATTTATTTTATTTTACTTTAGTTTACTTTATTTTATTTCTTCGCCTATTAAAATTCTAAACGCAAAAATATTTTCGGTTTTAGAATTTTAGGGGGAGAATAGGTTAAATCAGTAATAAATTAGTTGTTTTAATTTCAGTACTTAAGAAAACGAGGGAGGAGGACAGTCTAGCTAATAGAAATAAGATGGTATGTGTGATACTGATTCAATGTTTACGGAAAATGATAGTACACAGGAACAAAGAGTTTGGGACTTTAAAAGAATTTAACTGATTAAGATGCAAAATTCAAAGTATAAGTCTGAGAAGTCTATGCAACATAAAAGGAAAAATTATAGTAAAACTAGCTGCTACTAAGGTAACACAGAGAAAGTAGACCTAGAGGTTGCTAGACCACTACACGATATGTTGGTAGATTCAACACAATAGATGATTAGACCTAATTGGTGATCTAAATTCAAACTAAGTCGTTCAACTAGCTGTGGGTTCCCTTCTTATCACTGGTTAACACAATCAATGTAATTCCAATAAGGGGTGACGAGCAAAATAAACGCGACAAATGTATGCGGATGACCATAAAAATGAGCAAAGCACATGAAAAATGCAAAAAGCAATCAAGCTAATAACCTATGTTGTTGGTGCAATCTGTGCAAAAAGAATATAATTGCTCAAACAAGAAGATAGGTTGTGTGCCTCTCTGCTATGCGGTGGCACTAACCTGAGGATAAGCATAACCTACATATTCTAGAATTCATTGTTGTTTGCACCTCTCTGCTATGCGATGTCACTAACCTGAGGCTTGGCATCTCTTTGAAAGCTCTTAGAATAGTTTCTTCTTGTCAAAATACCCGTAGACCGCTCAAAAATCTCTTGAGAAATGTTGATTACCATATAAGTGTGGGATCCACAAATGCTTATTGAAATAATTAAAACTAACATATCACCAATCTGTGTCAAAAATTTGTGTATGGATTTAAGTGGACAAGTATACTGACAATCATCGTGGCTGCAATTCTTGAAAGTCCAAATCATTGTGTGTATCTTACAACACTAGTATGATTTTCTAAACTTGCTAATGACTCTCAATGAAAACATGAATCTAGCATCAAAAGGCTTTGGTAAAATGTGCCAAATGATTTGATAAACCTGTATGATTCCATAATGAATCGTTCCAGTTATGATCAAAGTAACTTGATGCTATACTGTCCAGGAAGAAAAATCTAGTAGATACTTATCTTAGGATTTCTATCTCACACAAAAAAAACAAAAATATGTTTTTAGCTTTGTTTTATGTCTAGTTGTTTTAATTTAGTTAATTTCAGTTAATTTAGTAGTTAAAAGTCAGACTACGCATCAGAAGTCAATCTTGGATTCAATCACTGAAAAGGTCACGTCTCAGGTGACTAATGGAGTTTTCAAATATAAAAGGGTCAAGTCTGAGGTGACAAATTGTTTTGTTGTTAAAAGGATCACGCTGAGGTGATCAATAGTTTTCTAAGTTAAAATGGTCATGTCTGAGATGATCAATGGTCAAAATGTCTTATCAATAAGTAAAAGGGCTAAGTATTGAATGGTCATAAGGTCAAACTCATAAGTATGAGCCATTCGCATGACTAGACCACTAGTATGGACCAGTCGTACGATTGGACCATACGTATGAGCCCAATCGCATGATTAAACCACACGTATGGACCAGATGTGTGATTGGACCATAAGCATGGGTCAATCCACATGATTGGATCATCATAATGAACCAATCACATGAATGGAGGTGACCGAATGAGAAAGTTGCACGGCTGAAACCAAGTCGCACGACTAAAGGTGACCGACTGAGCCTCAATCACGCGAATCAACAGTGCGATTAGGTCCAGTCGCATGATTGAACGAAACCCTAGTATAAATAAGGGGGAGTCGGTCACAGACACTCATCACCCCCCCCCCCCACCACCCAATCGCTCTCTCTTCGCACGATTGTACCGTTACGCTGCCAAAATTTTGATTAAGTGTTTTAGACTGATTATTGTTGCTTCAAACGATTTCTCTTAATCATACAGGTATTATGAGACGTTATCCACTCAAATGTTCATCAGATCGTGCCCTAAATCGACTTAATTTGAGCCCTAACAAGAACCGACACTTAGTTCACAAAAAAAACCCGTAAAACTAAGTAAATTGCTAACTTAAAATGTGTTAGATGTTAGTTGGAACGATTGCAAGTCTAATGAGCCAAACCACAACATCTAACATCAAATTTTGCTCAAGATTTGAATTTGAATGGAAAACAGTCTGTCAAGTGAATGGACATACCGATGAACTTCAATCGCACGACTATGCTGGGCGAATGGCTCAATTGCATGACTGAGCTGGGCGAATGGCATAATCGCACGACTGAACCATGCGTACGAGTTCAGTCGCACGACTAGTTCAACCGCATGGGATAGCATACGACTAAGCCCGGTCGCAAGCTCAATCGCATGAATGAGCTCAATCGTACGACTCAAACTCAGTCGCACTGTCCATTCGCACGACAGAACAGAAGGATTCAAGTCCATAAAATTCAGAGGTCATTTATTTACACACACTCTAACATTTACCTATCTTGTGTTACAGCAGCATGGTGAGTTGGTGGACGATGAGCACAAAGCACAACATATGTGCTCATCTAGACATTACATCCCGAAATGCATCTGAGTTCACGGGGATTATTACATTTCTATGGAGATCGAGGATCTTTAGAGCTATCTCCACTCCGTGCACACCATATAGATCGATACAGCAGGCTTTCTGGGAAAGCGCGGTTGTAGATAGGTCCTTAGAGCCTCACCTTATTAAGAGTTCCATCTTGGTCAGGACATTGAGATCAGTGAGGAGGATCTGAGGACAGTCTTAGAGTTGGGAGATGATGGTTACTGCCCTACCAGACTGCATCCGCAGACAGTTCGAGGATGTTTTCTTCAGGCTAAGTACTTAGGGGAAATAAACGTAGGTGTGCTCTACAAGAGCAACTTGTGCCCCCACTTCAAATACTTAGCCCATGTGCTACTGAAGTGTATTGCCTTGAGAAAGGGAGGATTTGATGAGCTGTGTGGATCAAGAAGAAGGCTAATGCAACCAAAACTAAGTCACTTAGATAAATTTTGGTGCTGCATGCAAAGGCTTCCGAAGCTTAGCATGGAACTTCCGAAGGTTGTAGAGTTCTTCCAAAGACAAAGTGAAAGGTCAACTTCCGAAGACAGAACTCTACTTCCAAAGTCAAGTATATACTTCCGAAGTTCAAGCCTTAGAAGAATAAACTGAAGATCACTTTCGAAGTATGATGAAAAGAAGAAGTCTCCAAGCCTTGGAAAAAGCAGTCTCTTCTGAAGTATAAGTGGCTTTGGAAGCACTTACTCTTCCAAAGCCATTTAACCTTCGGAAGACACTGCTATGAACCAGTGGACACAAGTATGGTCTCTGACACTCCACTGTAGACCTCTGATACTGTATGGCTTCTTCCTAAAGAGCCATGCAGTTGACCATACTTTATTCTACTGTTCACCTTTTCATGATAGTACATGTTACCAACTTTAGTTGGCAACAAAAGGTAAGTCAGGGACATGTCCTGACTACCAAATCTCAGATGAAACTTTATCCGAGATACCTTAAACTTTAGTCTTGTATTATAGACTTTAGCTATAGGATCCCAGCTGATATCAAAGTATATTCGGCTATAGGTAGTATTATATATAGGTTCTCTTTGTAACTCATTGCAACAACTGCTTGTAAGAGTCTTGTATTATTGAGTTGAGAAGCAATATATAAAAGTACCTTGAAAATTACTTCTTGTGTACTTTACTACTTTCTATATTGTGATCAACTCTTACTGATTCTATCTTTACCAGAGTGTTGTTCTAAGTGAGTTTGAGAGAAAAACATAAGTGTTTAGTGACAAACATCGATCATGCAAGCTGTCTGATCAGATCCAAAACGTGTATGTAGCTCTGGTGCTGAACCACCTGTTCAGCTTTTCGAGGATGATCTTCACCTACTTGGTGGAGAACATACAGGCCAAAGGCAAGGAAGGCTTCTGCATGTACCCATGTTTCATTCAAATGATCATCGACCAGAAGCTTCCTTCGCTACCCAAGGAGAGAGAGGATGCAGTTACACTAGAGGTGACGGATGATACCACCCTAGGGCGGATGAAGGTATACAGGGGAAAATAGGTGAAGCCCCCTGTAAGGAGGTTGTTTCAGCATTTGGCCCGAGAGGACTACGTGGCGCCAGCTTGGAGGAAGTGGCGTCATGATGATAGTGACTCAGATCTAAGCCGATTGTGCTCCCATCCGATGATTCTGAAGTTGATGATAGTGGTGATGGTGGAGATACTGGCCCCACCCAATCTAGGGCCACTACCACAGATGCTACATATCCATCATCCACCCACGGAGGAGCTGAGACGAAAGGATTCCATCAGGACTTCCATCCAGATAAGGAGGAGGAGTCTGATGAGGAGCATTAGTTCGGACGGTGGACAGCAAGGTGGTTGCCATCGAGCGAGGGATTAGGGGGGTAGGTGGATGCCAGGGTGAGTCTGGGGAGGCTAATACTAATCCATTTTACACCCCAGACCAGCCCAACAGCCAAAGGGGAGCATCCTCCTCAGAGGGATCGAGGAAAAATAGGATGGCTCAGCCGCACGGGATGAAGAGTGAGAGACGCAGATTCACTTTGATCACCACCTCTACCACCACCACCACAGCTACCACCACCACTACCACACCACCCACCATTACTACCACACCTCCACCCTCCACTACTACAGCCATACCTCCACCAGTTATACCTATACCACCACCCATCTTTACCATAGCTACCACCACTACCACCACCCATCGAGCCTGGACTTCATCTCAGGTCCCACTGAGCTTTGGATTCTCTCTGCCCTTCGTTGGGTTAGAGGAGCAGCTGGCCAATCTAAAACGGATTGTGCTTAAGTTGCTTGCTACTAATGAGCAACAAGCTACACAACTAAACCAGCTGATGGAGCTCAATACTGCTCAGGCTCAGCAGATAGCAGCTCAGAGTCAGGAGATTGCTGAGCTTCGTGAGCTGCATACTTCTTCAGTACAGAGGATAGATGATCTTGAGGCGAACAATAAGAAGTTGATGCTACGACTCAAAGGCTCCAAAGATGAGCCCCTCAAGATTAGAGAAGCAAATGATGATGGTGATGATGATGATGATGAGGATGATAAGGAAGATGATGATGAGATGGATGAAGAAGGTGATGGAGCTGAAGGAGAGGAGAAGGGAGGAGATAAGGATAAAGGAGATGATGTTGTTCCATCAGCATCCACGCAGGCTAGAGAGCGACGGTCAAAGAAGGCTCAGGATCAGGGAGCCTCATCCTCAGCCCCTCCGGCTGATGAGCCTGCTATTCGGGGCAAAAGTAATGATTAGATATTTATGTATTTGAAAGCTTTTGTACTTGAATCATGTATTAAAATTTTGTACTTAATGTTTATATATATTTAATGTTTAACTGTCATGATTAATTACTAATGATTGATGTGTTACATGTTTAAATCATGCAGATCAAACATCTCAGCAAGATGAATATGATGTTGCTCCCCTTCAGCAAATCAAGTCTCAACTCACGATGATTCTTGATTTTCAAGGGATTGTCAGACTGTCAGTGAGCTATACTCCAAAGAAGGAGAAATCATTCATGACCTGACTGACGAGCAACTTGCTGAGATGTTCAGGCTGAACCCAGACGAGATCGTCAAGGATTCTTCTACTTTTGAGGTTACAAGTGATGATGAGCTCAATGACATAGATGAAATCGAGATAGAGGATGTCACTGCTGACCATTATGATAGGATCAAATGAATAAATCTGTGATGATTTGTAAACACAATTCAATGAAATTCACACAAAGTAATCAAATCAAAACAAGATATCAATAAAATTCAAGTTTTCATTAATATCAAGCTAAGACAATTACAAGAATGAAAGCAGATTTGAATATCTTGTGTATTCGTTACTACATACCTGCAAAACTAAGCTATTTATACAGAAAACAAAAGCAAAGGAACTAACAAATTACAGAAATAGTCCCTATACTATTACAACATATCAAAAGACAAATAAAGACAACATGTTAATCTTTTAGAGCACTTAACAATACTCCTCCTAAGATTTACATGGTCTTTAGTCTTCAAAATCTTCAAGCTTGACTGCGACTCTATCTTCAATTCTATCTTCAGCCTTGACTTCATCATTCAAAGAAATCTGCTGATTCTTCTTTGACTTTGAACATACGCTTATGTTTATACGTTTCTAACTCTTTCAAAACTTTTGATATAGCAGACTTGAATTTACTTGCAAGAATTCCTTGTTCTGGTTTAGCTTCATTTGTTTTAATCTCCATCTTGTCCATTCTTTCCAATGTATCTTTTGAAAGACATGAAATCAATGTTTGCATATAACTCAATAGGTTTATTACTGTCCTTTGAGTACACTTCTAAGACCCCTTTTCTTGATATTCTCATGAATTCAATATCTTTAATATCTTTCTTAACAATGTTGGCATACGCAAGTGCTTTTCTCAAAGAAATCCTTTCCATGGCAGCGTTCATCACATTGATAATAGAAATAAAATATTTCTTGTCTTGCTCAGCCACTTTAGGAGAAACCTTCTCAAATTTTGTACTGACAAAAATGAGATATAACTTGGATGTAACAATTTTAGCTCAAAAACTCCAAATAAAGTAATCATGTCCTCATCCTATCTTTCTAGATTTCAGACTAACTTTAGCTCAAATGTCTGAGTGTTGTAAAACCATCTGAGAATTGGCTTTGAGTTTTGATTACCGTCAATCACTTTAAGTCCTGGAGTTGTAACTTTTTCAAAGTATTATCACAAAATTCTATCAACGAATGTTCTTCTTCTGATTGAACTCCCTTAAGTTTCTTGTTTTTCTTCAAAGTAACAAAATACTCCTTGTCTTCTTGATCGCATCTTGTGTTAAGGAAATTACTTGATCTATCCAATCCACGTCTTAATAATTCTACAAACATCTTCCCACGTTTTGAATTAGTAGGATTGATCAGATGTAGTCTATTTAGCTCTTTTAAGTCTTGCACTGGAAGTTTTGTGATACTAGAGTAAAAATGATAAACATCACATACAACATTTACTCTTTTTATCAAGAAGGCATCAAACACTTCATCATACTTCAAATTTTCATCTTTGAGCTTTTGAATTTCTTTTTCACAAGCATTTATTATCTCTTTCATTTTTTCATTTTCAAATTTCAACTTTTGAGTCCCTTTTCTTGTTTACATTTTCTTCTTTCAATTTTTAATCACATCAACTTCAACTATTTCCTCTGTTTGTACAGACACATTGTCTGACATACTGACAGGAATTTCTTCTGCTCCTTCATTTTCATCAATTTCAAATACTGGATTGAATGAAATATCATTGATAAAATTAGAATCAGATGTTTGATTTTGAGAATTCCTTTCTGTTACAGCTTCCTCAACATTTTCTTCAATCATAGCCTGTGTCTCATTCTTAGTATTTTCAACATTCCCTTCTTTATTTCCTTCTTGAATTACTTCAGTGACATTATCATTTTCATCATCATCATCATCACTTTCTTCACTTGATGAACTTTCAGACATATCCTCATCACTTTCTTCATCAACTTCTACATCTTCAATCAGATCATTTGGATCTATTGGTTCTTCTTTAGTTAGATGAAAGTGTGGCTGAGTAATATCAACTTCATCCATAGATACATTTCTGATATAATCAAAAACTGGAATGTTTTGAGCACCCGTTATCATTGCCAGTCTTTTTTACACACTCTCTAACATGTGCTCTAACTGAATTCTATCACCAATAACTTTAGCAGCATACAAATATGGATTTGCATCATTAATGAGAAGTTGAAGAAATCTTGGGTACATCAGATACTTATGCCTTACTCCTCTTTCCAGATTAAAAATAAATCCATTCATTATCCACTTAGCCATATTGAATCTTCTGTTAGTAGATAAGGCTACAATTGGAGATGCAATGTCAACAGGGAATGAATCCCAACCCGCACTTCTTTTTGACATGCAATGTTGAAATATGTAGCATAAAAGCATCCAATGTTTAACTACACGAGCTCTGAAAAACTGTTTCTTCGGGAAATGATCTGGATGACCCATCTGTAGAAAAACTTCTCTACATTCATTAAATGTATATTCAGATAAATCTTCAGGATCATTATCTCCCAGTCTTAGAGCTTGTCTAATTGCTTCTTCAGAAACTTCAATCATTCTTTCTGAAGTAATGAAGGCTCTTAAAACTTTGTTTCCTTGATCATCTCTTTAAACTTTTGCAGTTCTCCAGAATTTTTTAATCATTCTTCCATTAATCATGGGCCTTGCACACATAGCATAAACATATTTTGTTCTTAGTAAGAATCTGATAATATCTTCATATCCTGTAGCTTCTCCGTTTTCATCATTTAAGAAAGCAGCTACATTGTGTTTTGGCTCAAATTTTAATTCTGCCATCTGCAAAACACAACAAAGAATTATGAGAACATTGTAATACATCAAAAATTAACATTTCAATTTTAACATTTCAATTTTGATTTAATTTTAATTTTAATTTATTTTTGATCAAAAATTAATTGTCTGTTCATCTTCTTCTTCTTCGACTATGCAAAGTCGACTGATTTCTTAATAAAAAAAATTTCACTTTAACATCAAAACAATACATCAACAGACTCGCAAATGTGATCTTATCAGTAATCCATTATCAATATTTGATATGATTCTCATTTTATCAGATTAAACTAGGATTATATATGTTCGAACACCCAAATAGCATTCAACCGTCTCTTTCAAATCACTGATTTAATCCAAAATTTATGTATTTGAATCACAAACTTACGTTTATATATCCAAATGCAATGTATACTGAAAGGATTTGATTGATTTCAGATGAAATAAGGTTGTGTTTATGCTTGACACACGTAGTTCAAGGGTTTTGGTTCTGAGAATTTTAAAAAGTGAATGAGAAATACGCATAAGTGTTCAATATATATAAGTGAAATTTTAGGCATATGAGCCCTGTTTGGACGTATAGTCCCTGTTTGAGCGTATGAAAACCTAGAATTCACTTATTTTGTTAGACGTATGAGCACTGTTTTGCATTTTAAGTCAGATACATGAGAACTGTTCAGACGCATAAGCACTGTTTAGGCGCTTTTGCACTGTTCAGTCGCATGGACTTTGTAAAACGTCTAACACTTGAAATTTTGAAACTATTTAGACGTATGAGACATGACAAATGTCTAACACACTATTTAGACGCATGGGATTATCACAAACGCCCAATACTTGAAATTTTTAGATGTATTACAACTGTTTAGACGCATGGGAATGAATCAAACGTCTAACACTTGTAATTTTCATAGATGTATTACAACTGTTTAGATGCATGGAAAACGTCCAACACTTGTATAATCCTGAAAATTTCATCATGCTCCTATTGAGACGCATGTGCACTGTTTAGGTGCATGAGATGAATTTCAAACACTTGTGATTTCTAATTTCTTCACTTTCACATTTTTTACCATTAGATCCCCAAATTTTGAACTTTTTGCATTTTGCACTTTCAATTTATAAAATTTTTATTTTTTATTTTTATTTTGTATTTCTTTTTAAATTTCTTTTTAAATTTCTTTTGTCCCTTCATTTTAGTCTCATCATAACATCAAATATCATCTAATTGTCAACTTAAAAATCATTTTTAGTTTACACAAATACTTTGAACACAAAGCATCATCCTTTCAATTCAACATTTCAAATTTTGATTATGATTATTGAATATTTTCTGAGAACAACTCTTTCATTTATTACTCCCCCTAAACTTTTAAGTTTGAAAAACTTATAAGTTTCTTATGAAAGAGAATAAGATCACACATCACATTGAGACATTGCCTTCACACACAAAGACATGCATAAAAAAATGAAAATAGAATTAAAATTTAATATTTAAACAAAGAATAAATGTCTGCAGAGAGATCATATTAATGAAGATCAGCACATTAAAATAAAATGAATATGGATAGACATAGACAATGAATAAATCCTGATCAAGTATGTTCCAGGTCAGTGATATCACAGCAAAGGAGATACAAGATCTATGGACAGACAATGAGTGTTTTTGACACAACTATCAACTCACTTACTTTTCAATTCTTGGATTGATTAGTGTTGATTTAGATATGACATGATGTAAAGCATACAGAGACTAAGAGAATTCAACTATCATCATGAAATGTAAGAAAGAACACATGCTCAACTTATTACCTGAAACATAGATATCACCAGAGTTCATGTTACTTAGTTAATAGAGGATGATCATGGATAACCATTTGATCAGCTCTGACTATTCTTTTGAATAGGTTGTGCACATTGGCATCTTTTTGCATCAAAAAGAGAATCCAGGTCTGTAATGACTTACAACAGAGGATATCTCAATACTTCAGGTCTATGATAACTCATAACAGAGAAGTGAAATGATGCTTTGTAACAGATCTCATGATTTCACATAGCTTCAACAGGTATGAGAGATGTATCTTAACAAACAT
Organism: Flaveria trinervia; assembly: GCA_025506515.1. Classification (NCBI taxonomy): domain Eukaryota; kingdom Viridiplantae; phylum Streptophyta; class Magnoliopsida; order Asterales; family Asteraceae; genus Flaveria; species Flaveria trinervia. Next base: position 54,902,122 of record CM046455.1, read on the forward strand.
TCATTCTGATAAGCTAAAGCTACTCAAAAGTACTCAGATGAATACACACAAGCATGTACGTTTAGTTTGATCACAAGAATTTACTTTTTAGCATAATAGTCAGATATTAGCTACACATCATATCTCATCATGTCTAGACTTTATGAATGAATGAAGTATGCAATTGATCTCACTAATGTACTATCATTTCTCACATATTGCAAAACATAATCCTTTCCAAAAAAATATTTTTGTATTTTTGATATATATTTTTGTATTTGATTTTTCTATGAAAAATATAAAATCACACACACACAAAAATATAAACAGGCGATTCACAATGAGAGTATCACTTATTATGATCTTTTGATTTAGGGAGATCACATATGATTTATAAGACCAATTGATTCTACTAAGTACTCAAACCGTCCTGGTAGGAAGGCTTTAGTAAATAGATCTGGCAATTGTTTTTCTGTTGCAATTTGAATCAATATGATTAATCCTTTTTCAGAGTTATCTCTAAGAAACTGATATTGATTTCGATATGTTTTGTTTTTGAGTGTTGAATAGGATTAGCTGTTATGAACATAGCAGCTGTGTTATCAATATAGATTGGTGTTTTAAGAAAGTTGAATCCATAATCTAGTAATTGATTTTGCAACCAAAGAATTTGAGAACATCCTGTTGATGCAGCAATGTACTCAGCTTCTGCAGTTGAAACAGAGACATTTGTTTGTTTCTTGCATTGCCATGAGACTAATCTGGGACCAAGAAATTGACACCCACCCGAAGTAGATTTTCTATCTTGACAACATCCACCATAATCACTATCAGTATATCCATATAGTTCAAAGTTACCCTCGTAAGGATACCAAAGCCCTAAGGCTGGTTTACCTTTGAGATACCTGAATATTCTTTTGACAGCAATTAAGTGAGATTCTTTCGGGTCTGATTGATACCTGGTACATACACAAACAGCATACATAATGTCTGGTCTAGATGCAGTAAGATACATCAAAGAACCAATCATTGATCTGTATAACGTTTGGTCAATAGATTTTCCTTTTGGATCAGGTTCAATCTTGGTGTTAACATCTGCTGGAGTTCGTATGGACTGACAGTCTTGCAACTTAAATTTCTTTAAGAGCTTGTCAACAAACTTTTCTTGATTGATGAAAATTCCATCTGTAGTTTGCTTGACTTGAAGTCCAAGAAATAAGTTAATCTCTCCCATAGAACTCATTTGAAATCGAGATTTCATTATTTCTTCAAATTCATTGCACAATTTTGGACATGTAGAACCAAATATGATATCATCAACATACACTTGTACACATAAAAGATCATTATTGTCCTTCTTTATGAATAAAGTAGGATCAATTTTCCCTCGTGTGTATCCATGTTGGATTAAGTGTTGTGATAACGTCTCATACCAAATTCTAGGGGCTTGATGAAGTCCATATAAATCTTTACTCATTTTATATACTCGATGTGGAAATTGTGCATCCTCAAAGCCTGGAGGTTGCTTCACAAATACATCATCAGTAATTGGACCATATAAAAATGCACCCTTTACATCCATTTGATACACCTTAAATTTCATGAATGAAGCATAAGCCAGAAAAACTCGAATAGATTCAAGTCTTGCAACTGGTGCAAACACTTCATCATAATCTATACCTTCTTCCTGTGTGTATCCTTGTGAAACAAGTCTTGCTTTGTTCCTTATTACAACACCACGATCATCAGTCTTATTTCTAAATAACCATTTCGTGCCAATTACATTTTCTCCTTCAGGTAGATCCACCAAATTCCACACTTCTTGTTTGCGGAACTGAAGTAATTCTTCTTGCATGGCTTCTATCCAACCATTGTCCTTTAATGCTTCGGTAACATTTTTAGGAACAATTTGAGAAAGAAAAAAACAGTATAAGCATACGTTTGCTTGTTCTACTTTACTCCTTGTTGTTCTCTCATTCAATGAACCAATAATCTGAGAAATTGGATGATTCTTGTGAATACGAGATGTAGTGATCTCATCACATTGAACATTAACATCCAAATTTGTTTGATTCAAGTTGGACAACTCATGTTATTAACGTAGAAAATGTGGATTGAAGTTTGGAACTTGATTAGGTGAGTTGACAAAGTAATAAAAGTTACCTGTATCAACTACATCACCTGAAATGGATGATGTGCCAGACTTAGGTATCACAAACTCATTACCATCATTAGGAATATTTTGTGATTCTTCCTGATTAATTGACTCGAAATGATCTAAAACTGTATTATCATAATTTTGTATTGTTAAATCCTTAACAAATGATAAAAATGGGTAGTCTAAGCTTGAATCATCTGGGTCATCAGAATCTGAATCTTCACTGAAAGATCTGATAGGACCTGGTATTTGACCGAAATACATAGAGATTAACGTGTAAACCAGATCAAATAGTGCGGAATCCTATTTGATTGGCGATCCAATCAGTGAGAACACACGAAGAATCAATCAAGAATTGAAACTAACGTTAGAAATCGATTGGGATCGATCTAATGTGTTCTATGAACTTGGAGAACGAATTGGGAGGTTTCTGGATGGCTAGGGTACGTCTGGAATCGTAATTGATCGAGAGTCTCCATTTTTCACGAATTGAGTTGTATCTATAGGTTGGTATTATTCAATCCTGCGACTGAACCATTAGTATGGTTCAGTCGTGCGATTGAACCATGCGGTTGATTCATTCGTACGACTGAGTGTTTAGTCGTGCGACTGAGCCAATCTTATGTTACAATCGTACGACTGATCCAGTCTCCTGGTTCAGTCGTGCGACTGAGTCAATTGTGTGAAGTTATTCATGTGTATGGTTCATTCGCATGAGCCATTTGCATGAGAACTTCATTATGTTAAGTTTGAATGTATTATTAATAAACATTATGTGTAATCATTCAAGCAATCACTAACCTAATTAACCATTCAATGTCGACTCATTAATGAAACATTAAACATTTTAACTAACAAACAATCAATATCATTTCATTAATTATACCAAACAAGATCTATTACATCACATATCATGATCTAGGGACATACATGTATCAACAAACTCCCCCTTGGACCTAGATCTCTCTAATGTCTTGTTTTCTTCATTACCTCCTCATATTTCTTGTACTTGTCCTCTTTTGTGACTCCGCGTGAATATCAAACGCGAAGCAAAGTCTTATGACATTTGGAACTGGAGGGCCTGTAAAATATCTTGCGTATCATAGAACAGTGGCCACTTGTGTATAGTGTATAGACATCCTTTTCCGACAAGTTGGTAAGCCACATCGGGTCGAATACTCTGATTGTATCCATTTGGTCCTCTTTATTTAGAACTATGACCGCTTCTGCTGTTCTCCAATCGTAGTACCACCACTTAAAGTGTGGTGTGAAATCCTTTGTCATTTCCTGGAGTGGGATTCTTGACATTGTGCGCGGAGGATTCCACTTCAACACTATCTTTGGTTTCCAGTAATGGCATCCATCTCAGACCTTCTAATATACCTTGTAGGTTGTTGAGGTCTGAAGTTAATCCACCTGGTGTGGTACTCTTTCTTTAGGGCAGCCACAAACCAGCCTGACATCTTTCTCGGGTCAGCATACAACAGCTTCAATTTGGCTAGCTGGTTGAGCTCAAAACCTGGTAGAGTCTTTAGATCATGTGGAAATCTAAAGTACTCTATGCCCTTCTCCCTCTTAACGGCATATAACGTTAAGATCATCAAAATATTCCCATGCTATAATCCTGCTGACACCTTAAGATGTTTCTTGACTCTGTAGATCTTGGTGTAGGCATCCTTCTTCGGTGCAGCACGTTGGGCTCTAACTTCTTTAAAACATGCAGCCCATTCAGCCTTACGGATATCAACAGCATCCTTTGAGGGTTGGGACATTCCCTCTGTCTTCTCTGACTCTTGCTCCATTTTGTCTAGCACCTCAAATGTATCACCGACAAGGGATTCACCCAGATTGGGAACCACATTGCCCTCATTGTCAACATACTGAGGATAGTGCTCTGCAGTGACATCTTCTATCTCTATTTCATCAACGTCATTTAGCTCGTCATCACAGGTAGAATTACATGTCGGAGCATCTTTCACTATTTCATCAGGATTGAGCTTGAAAATTTCTGCCAGTTGCTCGTTTGATAGATCTTGAATTATTTTCCCTTCTACAGGGTATAACTCACTGACCTTCTGACAATCCCTTGCAGATCAAGAACCATTGTGAGTTGAGACTTGACCTGCTGAAGGGGAGCAATATCAAACTCATCTCTTTTGTAATTTGGATCTGTTTGATTTACACATTTCACACTCAAATCATTAGTAATTTATCAACGAAATCATTAACTAATATAAACATTTAATACATGGTTTTTCAATACAGAATACAAAAGTAATAAATACATAAACATCTACTATTTACTTTTATCCTAAATACTCGGCTCATCACATGGAGGTGCAGAAGCAGAAGCTAGCAGATCTTGTCTGTTCTTTGATCTTTTCTCTTGCCCTGGAGCTGAGACAGATTCAGCTGCTTCTCCTCCGTCAGTGTCATCATCTTCGTGCCATTCTTCAGTTTTCTCTTCGTCAGTTTCACTCTCATCATCATCATCATTGTCTCATAATCATCATCATTTCTGTCCCCATCCCTTATCTTTAATGGCTCCTCCTTCGATCCTTTCAGCTTTAGCAAAATGGTCTTTTTAGCCTTTTCCAACTCCTCTATTTTCTCCCTGAGGTGACGCTTTGAGCTTGGAGAAGGGCTATCTCGTTGCTCTGGGCAGTCATCTGTCGGGCCTGCCTTTCTATCACTTGAGCCTGCTCTGCAATTTGGTGAGTTTGTGCAGCAGTCAGGTCAGTAAGCTGGCGGATTTGGGAGGCCTTTTCCTCATCGGTAGCCAGCAAACGCATTACCATTCTGTTTAGTGCCGACAACTGTTCTTCTACCGCAACTGTAGGTAGAGGTGATCTGTAAGTGAATGAGAGATAGGCTGAGGGCTCGGTTTGGTGGCTAGTGGTGGTGGTGGCTATGGTGAATATCGGGTCAGGTCGGGATGATAGTGGTGGTGAGTGAGGGTGAATGATGTAGTGGTGGCTGGGATCTGTATTGTGGTGGTCGGTCTGGTGGTGTCTGTGGTTGCTGTGGTGGCTATGGTGGGTGGATGGTGGTGTCTGAAGAGGTGGTAGTGGTGGTGGTGGTGGCTTAGTGGCTGAGGTAGTAGTGATGAAGGTCAAACGACGCTTCTTCTTTGGTTTCTGCCCATGGGGTTGAGCCATCCGTTTTCTCCTCATTCCCTTCGAGGTGGATGCTCCCCCTCCTACCCTGCCGATTGACCCTGGAGCACATAGGTCGGGTCGGTCTTTGTCTCTCTAGAGTCTCTTGGGTGCTCACCAACCACCCGAAGCCCATGTACTGTGGGAACCACTTTTCTTCCACAGTCCTGGTAAGGGGCTCCTCATCAGACTCTTCTTCTTCTACTTCTGTCTCAAGGACAAAATCATGATGAAACCCAGCTGATTCGGTAACTTCTGCAGCCGGGGCGGATGCTGGAGGCACGACATCAGACGTAGTGCCTCTTGTGGAACAGGCATATTGTCTCCAGCACCCCACTACATATCATCATCATCTGAATCATCAGTGGGTAGGACAATTTGCTCCACGTCAGAGTCACTATCCTCGTGACGCCATTTGCGTCTCCCGGTGCCACATAACTTTCATCTGCTAAATGGCCATCAGCCTCTTTGCCTGGGCTTCACTTGCTTGCCCCGGTACACCACCATCCTACCCCAAGTAGTGTCATCCATAAGTTCCAAAGTCACTGCATCGTGACTTTCCTTGGGGAGCAGAGGCAGCTTCTCATTGAATATCATCTTAAGAAACCTTAGATACATACAAAAACCTTCTTTCCCTTTTGCTTCAATGTTCTCTACCAAATAAGCAAAGATCATATTTGAGAAGCTGAAAGGGTGGTTCAGCACCAGAGCCACGAAGGCATTTTGTATCTGATCTGATAGGTCATCGAAACCACCCCTTCTCGAAGCAATGCACTTAAGAATCACATGTGCCAGATATTGTATTGTGGGCACAGATTGCTCCTATTTAGCACCCCCGAGTTAATGTCCCCCGCATACTTGATTCGGAGGAAACACCTCTCACTGTCAAAGGATGTAACTTAGTGGGGTGAGTGGAGTCATCCCCAAACTCAAGGATTCTTTTGATGTTAGTAGCGGTAATGTCGATAGCTTGACCCATAATGGTGCTTCGGATGCTGTATGGCTCACGAGAGCGATCCACTGAGGCATTCTCCCAGAATGCCTGGTGTAGTGATTTGTAAGGCGTGCACGGTGTAGATATAGCCTTATGTATCCGTGAGCGTTTGAGGAAGACTATAATCTCAGAGAACTTGGCCTCGTTCCGAGTTGTGTGGTCCAAATAGGCACATATGTTGTGCTTTGGATTAAGAGACCATCTGTCAGCCATTTTTTCCTGAACACACAACACATGATCATTAGTACATAATACATCAGAATTCAGTTCTAAGTGTAGTGTTTCACTTCCATTCTGATTCATTCATTCGAATGAATCATGCGACTGGAGTCATTCGGTTGTTCTTAAGTACGACTGCGTTCATTCTTTGAATGAGACATGCGATTGAGTTCAATGTGCCGACTGAGTCTTCGATGGTCAGTCGGCCGCTGAACTCATTCGGGTGGTTCATTCGGCCGAATGACCAATCGCAAGGTTCAATCGTGCGATTGGAGTTCATTCGAACGACCAGTCGCTTGCCCCACTGTTCGATCGCCTGTGAGTCGAATCTTGACCAATTTAAGTCATTTAACAGTGTTTAATGGTCCTTAGACTCGCTTACTTGTCACTAATAACCTATTAAACTTAATTTTAACATTTTGCTTAGTTTACGGAGGTGATTAGGTCATTTCACAGTTTGATTCTTGATTCAATCGAGTGTCTCTTATGTAGGTTCTTTAATCTTCCGATTTTGGTAAGATTCAAGAGTAATGTACCTGTAAAATCGTCACTCGAATGTAAGAAACTCAACAGCAATGTAAATCAGGATCTGTAGCAATTTTTGGCAGAGTAACGGGAAGAATGCGATTTGGGTGCGATTTTGGTGTGATGAGGAACATGCGATCGACTGAGGCCCTTAATATTGAACCAAGTTCAATCGGCCGACTGGCCTCATTCGCTCAGTTCATTCGGGCGACTGAGTCTCAGTCGTACGATTGGCCTAGTCAATGCATTCAGTCGGCCGACTGAGTCTCAGTCGGTCGACTTCCTCATCGGTCTCTTTCATTTCGCATCTCAGTTGACCGACTGAGCCTCAGTCGGTCGACTGCTTCATTCTCCCCCTTCTATTCGGTCGAATGGATCATTCTCATGTCCATTCGGCCGATTGGAGCCATTCGCATAGCTGGTCCATAACCATGATCCAATCGTGCGAATGGGTCACACTTAGTAAGTTTATAGTCATTTGAACATTTTACTTTTAAGACCCTTTAACTTTTGACAATAACATTATAAGCTCTTAACCAATCAGTCACCTCAGACGTGACTCTTTTAAAACACGTTGTCACCTCTGACGTGACTCTTTAAACTTTGAAAAACATGTGGCCATCTCAGACATGACCCTTTTAGGTGAGTTAATTCCATTCTGATTTTCCTGATGTAGTCCAACAGACACACACACTAAAGATTAAACTAGAACTTAAACTAAATACACAAATAAAATTTGTTTTTGGACTTTTTGTGAGAGATAAAACCCTAAGATGGAAATCTACGGATTTGGTTCCGGAATCGAAAGCTTCAACTTAGATTGACCACACCTGGACCAATTCAATTTTGGAATCATACAGAACATCAAATCATTTGGGACTTGTTATCAAAATCTTTCGATGCTCAATTCTTGGTGTTCATCCAGAGTCATCAGTAGCTTTAGGGAATCATACTGGAACTCTTAGATTACCACATTGATTTGAACTTTCAAGAATTACAGCCACAATGATTGTCAATATGTTTGTCCACTTAAATCCATACACAGACTCTTGACTCAAACCGGTGATTGTTTTGGTTTATTTAATTCAACGAACATTTGTGGATCCCACACTTATATGGTAATCAACATCCCTCAGGAGCTTTTGAGCGGTCTACGGTATTGTTACAAGAAGAGACTATTCTTAGAGCTTTCATAGAGAACCAATCCTCAGGTCAGTGCCATCGCACAACAAAGAGGCGGCAAACACAATGAATTCTAGAATATCTAGGTTATGCTTATCCTCAGGTCAGTGCCATCGCACAGCAGAGAGGCACACAACCTATCTCCTTGTTAGAGTAGCTTTTATTTTGCACCAAATGCACCAACAACATAGGTCATTAGCTTGATAGCATTTTCTTTCATTTTTTTCGTGCTTTGCTCTATTTATGGTCATCCGCACACATTTGTGGCGTTTACATGCTCATTACCCCTTATTGGAATATTATTGATTGTGTTAACCAGTGATAAGATGGAAGCCCACAGTCAGTTGAACACTTAGTTTGATCTTGAGATCACCAGTCCGGTCTAATCATCTATTGTGTTGAATCTACCGACATATCAATTGTGGTCTAGCAACCTCTAGGTCTACTCTCATTGTGTTACCTTAGGAGTTACCAGTTTTTCTATCATCTTCCCTTTTATATTGCTTAGACTACACAGACTTATACTTTGAATTTTTTTCATCTTTTCTAAATTAGGATTTTAAAGTCCCTCTTGACTTGTTCCTGTGTACTATCATATTCCAAAGGGTTTGAATCGGTATCACAGATACGATCTACCTTGTATCAGCTTTCCACTCCTTCTCCCTCGGTTTTCCCTTTTTTTTATGTTGCTTGCTGACTTATTCTCCCCCTAAAACTAAAATCAAACTGGTTTAATTATTTTGGATTTTAATAAACAGCAGAATAACATGAGTTTAATTTAAACAGACTAAAATAAACAAATAAAAAATAAAAAAGAAAAATTAACTAAACTACATCGGACTACACATGATCATCATCAGGAAACATCACTTCTCTTTTTAACGTTGTTGACCTCTAGAAAATATTGAAAACGTGGTTTATCAAAGGCTTTAGTATAGAGGTCAGCGCGTTGAAAATCAGTATTAATTTTTACCACATCAATTAAGTTCTTTTCAAACAATCTCGTATGAAGTGATATTTAATACCGATATGTTTGGTCTTAGGATGTTGGACCGGATTTTTAGTTACTGCAATTGCAGCAGAGTTATCTACAAAAATAGGAGTAGAATAGAACGTTAAACCGTAATCCCGCATTTGCTATTGAATCCAGATGATTTGTGAACAGCAACTTGCAGTAGCAACATATTCGGCTTCACAGGTTGACAATGCAACCGATGTCTGCTTCTTACACTGCCAGGTAATTAATCTTCTCCCAAAGAATTAACACCCTGCTGATGTAGACTTGTAGTTCATCTTGCAGCCTCCGTAGTCCGAGTCACTATACGCTGTGAGCTCAAAATCATCATCATGAGGATACCACAACCCAAGTGTGGGTGTACCCTTTAGATAGCGAAAAATCCTTTTGACCCCGATCAGATGATTGACCTTAGGTTTAGCCTGATATCTAGAACATAACATGTCGCATACATGATATCAGGTCTAGAGGCAGTGAGATACATGAGGGATCCAATCATTCCTCGTACATCGTGGCATCCACAAACTCCATTTTCATCAGGTGCAATGTCGTGATTCGTAGCCAGTGGAGTACCGGCAGCAGATGCATTCTCCATGTCAAAGCGATTTAGAATGTCTCTTACGTACTTGGTCTGATGTAGAAAGATCCATTTGGTGTTTGATCCACCTATAGCTCGAGAAAGAACTACATCTCCCCCTATAGCACTCATCTCAACTCTTTCTTCTGCATAACTGCTTCGAATTCTTTGCATAACTCTTTGTTCTTTGAACCGAAAATTATGTCATCAACATAGATTTGTACGAGCAGTAGGTCGCCATCTTTTTCTTTAATGAACAGCATGCAGTCAATGACTCCCCTGCGAAAGCCATGTTTCACAAGATGAGTCGAGAGTTTCTCATACCAAGCTCTTGGAGCTTGATGAAGCCCGTATAAAGCCTTGTCGAGCTTGTAGACTCTATCCCGATGATAAGGATCTTCAAATCCTCGGGTTGACTGACATAAACTGTTTTCTCAATTTCCCCATGAAGAAATGCACTCTGCACATCTAATTGATAGACTTTAATCTTCATGTACGATGCATAGGCAAGGAAGATACGAATGGCTTCCATCCTTGCCACGGGTGCAAATACCTCATTGTAATCAATTCCCTCGACTTGGCGAAATCCCTGAACAACCAGTCGAGCCTTGTTCCTGATAATGATCCCTTGGTCATCTTTCTTGCATTTTAAAACCCATTTGGTGCCAATGACCTTAGCACCTTTAGGTCTATCAACCAGGACCATACACCTAACTTCTTGAATTGAAGAAGTTCTTCTTGCATTGCACTCACCCACGCCTCATCATTTAGTGCTTCACTGACATATTTTGGCTCAACCTGTGAGACAAAACACCGATAGGCACCATCATGGATATATCCCTTTTCCATAACAGAGGCATAATCAGCTGAGTACAGCTGATTTCGGGTTTGTACTCCTGATCGGACATCCCCAATGACATTGTCTAAGGATGATAAATGTTTAGACGTGATCCTGGAGTAGTAGGAACAGCTACCTCAGAGCCAAGATGATGAACATTGGTTCTTCATCTGAGGTAGTTGGAGTTTGAGGCTCCTAACGTTGAAGCATGCTTGTTGACTTTCAGGAACTGGAACCTGTTCCTCCTGACTGTTCTGGTTAGCTTCTTCAGCTTCATTTTCAGAGGAGGTGTCACTGTCTCGATTACTCCCCCTGAATGAGTAGATGATTCTCCCTGTGAGCTAGATGTTGGTGGATTCAAGCTATCATACATCATTCTTGTAGCTAATTCGTCCCAGGGAGAGAGAGGAATGTTGAAGGACTTGAAGAATGCATCATAGTCAAAGAAGTAGGCGGGTCCTTTGCCAGTAGGTGGTGTGGGAATCGCTGAACATCAACATTACACCATACTTCTACTAGACCAGTTGAGTTATTGTAAACTCGCTTGTTAGGTATGTTGTATCCTAGAAAGATGCCTTCATCTGCCTTCTCGCTGAATTTACCCTTCTTGTGTCTTCTTCAGAAGTGTGCACGGCGCCCCAAATGGTTCGAGATACTCCAAGTTCGGTTTGCGTCTTTTTAGTAGCTCGTAACATTTTTTCCGTGGCGCTTGACTATCAGGACTCGATTCAGTGGATAACATGCATTGCCACTGCCTCATTCCAGAATTGGATAGGCAGTTTCGAGTCTGCCAGCATAGTCCGTGCTGTCTCTATCAAGCTCCTGTTCTTTCTCTCAGCAACGCCATTCATCTGAGGTGTGTAAGCAGAAGTGAATTGATGTACAATCCCCTTTTCCTTGCAGTATTCCTCCATCCATGGTTCTTGAATTCCGTTCCGTTGTCTGAGCGTACTTTTCTAACTTTCAGCTTGTAGAGAGATTCCAGTGTGGTTACTAACTCCTTGAATGATTCAAATGTTTCTGATTTGGATTTCAGAAACATTACCCAAGTGAACCTTGAGTAGTCATCAGTGACCACAAAACAGTACAAGTCGCCTGCAATGCTCTTTGTACTGACTGGACCGAACAGATCCATGTGAGAAGTTCAAGAGGAAGTTCTATTGAATTAACTTTCTTTTCCATATGAGACTTCTTTGTCTGTTTACCTTTCTTGCAAGCTATACAGAATTCAGGAAGCTGAAAGTTCTTGACATTAACACCTCTCACCAGATCCTTCTATATCAAGTGATTCATCTTCCTTTGACTGATGTGTCCCATTCTCCTATGCCAGGAGATGGAGTCTTTTTCAGTTTTTGGATAGAAAACACTGAACCTCATGATCCATTGTATAAGCTATTGACAGATCCAAGACATAAAGATCTTTATATCTTGAAGCAGTCATTAAACTTGGTCCTCTTGGATCACGTAGTCTTTCTTCAGTACGTAACACCTCTTGTTGTCGAAGATGACTTTAAATTCCTTATCACATATTTGAGAAACAGAGAGTAAGTTTTTTTGAAGTTGCTAAACATAGTTCACCCTATCAAACTTAACTTTCTGATTTCCAACTTCTCCCTGAGCTGTGATATAGCCTCCCTTGTTTCCTGCAAACGAAACATGCCCTCCTTTTATTTGTTTGACATTTGATAAAAGAGCTCTGTTTCCTGTCATGTGCCTGGATGCTCCGCTGTCTACTATCCACGTGTTAGTTTCAGCACTGTATTGAACAACCTGCACATACAAGTAAAGGATTAGTTTAGGTTAGGAACCCAAGCCTTTATGGCTTGGGTTTCCCAGAGGCATCACACATCAGAAATTCAACCCATTGACCCTTAGAAGGTGAGGGTAGCTCAGGTTCCTTCTTGTTATCATTACCTGACATAGAGATTGACTTCTCTTTCCATAAGCCAGATTTGTGCAATGCCTGTTTGTGATAACAGTCGACTGGCTAACGGATTGAACTTTCTGTTCACTAGTTCTTCTAGGTGGAGTTAAAGAGCTCCTCTTAGAAGACTTAGGTTTTGAGTCCTGAAGTTCAATCTTCTTCCTAGGTGTCTGATAATAAGGACAGTAGGAAGCAATGTGTCCACATTCTCCACAGTTGTAGCACGCCCTGCTATCAACTTTATGATTAAACTTCTTTGTGGAGACGTGTGTGACACTCTAGTAACATCACTCACTTTAGGTTTTGACTCTGGTTCTTTTGATGTGTTTACTGGTTAACAAAATTAACTGATTTAACCTGTTGACATCCTTTTCTTTTTGGTTAATTGGTCTTTGACTTGAAGTATGTGAAAGATTATCCTTAAAAGCCCTTTTAGTTCTGATTTGACTTTGTTTGAACCTGACTTTAAGTCAACCTTTTCAAATTCCTTTTCCAGATTAACACAAGGCAAATTACCCTTTGCCTTTGACGTGGTCTCCTTTTGTTTGTTTCCAGTGTCAAGATGAACATAAGGAATCTGGATCACTAACAGAGGAGTAGACACTACATGATCCTTGATGGGATTACTATTTATAGGTCTAGTTTTAGGGTTCATCAAATTCTCAGGTGGTGGCGGAACCACTTTATAACCCAGTCCTCCCCGTTGTTCCTTTCTTTCACTAAGTGTTGGACTATGTGCGACGAACTAGTCCAACTATGCATTTTCTGTTTTAGTGAATTTACTTCTACTTCTAGAACTGCCTTTTGCTTCTTAGTGTCTTCTAGGAGTTTAGATAATACCTAATGTCATTAGCTTGATTAAAGGCAACTACTTCGGTTTCCCAAAGCTGTTTAGTCAAAAGGTCTATCTTTTCTTTATAACTGAGCTCATTTTGTTTTAATACCCTATTAGCCTTAGTGCATAGATCAAATATTTTATCAAGTTATCATTATGATCTAATAACCTAGCAAATTTAGCATCTATGCTATTCCTAAAGGCATCACAATCAGAACAAGCATGATTATTAAACATTGTGTCAGTAGTACTTACCTGAGCTGATTCAGAAGCGTTTGACATCAATGCAGTATCAGATGATTCTGATTCTTTTGCTTCTGTCTTTTCTATCTCTGACATGGTAGTCTCCACTTTTGGCTTGTAACTGACCTCGGTTGCAGTTGCTTCTTCACTATGTGACATTGCTATCTCAACTGCTAGATCTCCTTCACTAGCGGAATCACTGTCAATATCTTCTACATTTGCAATGTTTGATTCCCCTGGTGAGACAAACCTAAAGCTCCAATCTTGTCCTTCATCATCATGAGCAGTCAAGGCTTTTGAGTCCTTGTTTGAGGAAGTAGAACTGGTAGTTTGCTTTTGTCTAGACGAGTGAAGGATGAGAACGGGTTCCCGTTCCCAGTCTTCTTTGGCTTCACACATTCTCTCTTGAAGTGCCCCTTTTCACCACAGTTAAAGCATGTCACTTTACTCTTGTCGAAGCCAAAGGTGGTATCCTTAGTAGCAACCAAGTTCTGTCCAGTCTTTTTCACAAACTTCTTCGCCCTCCGAACAGCATTTGCTAAGGCCCACATTATGTCCATTCTCTCAAGCTCCATTTCGTCCACCTGCTCGTAGTCCTCGTCTGCCAGATGGCAGTTTCCAATCTTTCCAGCAACAAGTTCATCATAGGAATGGACCATTCCTGCTAATAGATCCATGTGCTCTCGAGCTACTTCCACAGTCACATTACCGAGGTTCTCGGTCTTCAGTCTAGTAGCATTTGCTTCAGATCCAATGTATTGGGATACGAAGACCCTAACATTTTCGAACCTGAAGAAGGTGCATGTGTAGGACTCGATGAGCTAGACACAAATGTAGTCTGGAGGGATGCTCCAGATGTCTTAGCTTGAGGAGTGGCATTGTATAAAGCTGGATTTTGATTGTACGTACACTTCTGAGCTCTGTACTTCATTCTAAGTGATTCTTCTCGCAACTTAAGAATGAAGTCATAATATCCAGTTTTGACAGCATTCCATTCTGTCTAAGATTAGACACGAATGAAACCCATTTTTCAGGCAATCCGTCTGCAAAATTATTAACTTTCTCTTCCATGGTAGTAGCCACCCCATGTGTATGCAGTTCACTCATCAGATGGTAGAATCTATCTATAACATCGTCCAAACTCTCGTTTCCCATCGATGAGAAGTTGTCGAATTCCTTCTTTAACTCCTTAGCCTTGATTGCCTTCAACGAGGCATTCCCGTCGTACCTCTTCTCTAGCTCATCCCATAGTTTCTTGGACTGCTTATTCTCTGAGTACTGGTGGAATATCTCTTTAGGGATAGACTGTGTAATCAATGCATAGACCCTCTTCTCTGCATTATATTTGACTTTCTGCGCGTCTGTCATCCCTCCTAAGGTTAACTTTACTCCATCGGCTCCCACCGGTGTACTATATCCAATCTCGATGGCCTCCCATAGATTCGGATCCACTCCATTGAGGTAGATCTCAAAACGTTGTTTCAGTGGGGAAACTCATCTAACGTTAAAAGCTTTGGTGGTTTATTATGATTACCCACCTCACTCTCAAGTAGCAGCAGGTTCTGGATCCTAGAGTCCTTCCCAGCAGTAAAGGCTGACATTTGATCTTCCATTGTAAATAACTTTAAGTCTAATAAGCAATTTTCACTCGGCCGACTGAAGGGTGCGAATGGACTAGGCGTGCGTATGAACACTCAGTCGTGCGTATGAACTCTACAACTGGTTCAATCGTGTGGCTGAACTAAGTGATTAGCTCAGTCGTGCGAATGAATCTGATGCGTATGAACCGTGCGACTGAGCAATGCGAATGGAGATACGTGCGACTGAGCAATGCGAATGAGTCCAGTCGTGCAAATGGCTCACTCGTGCGACTGAAGCTGCTGTTATGCGAAAATTTCTAGGTTAAACATGTTTTAGCCGTAAAAATTCGAACCTTCTCAAGGTTGAATTGCCTAAGTCCGTAGAAACCAAACTCTGATGAGCAGGGAACGTCCAAGATCACTTTTGACACAAAAGATTGCGTTTCTAGTGCAAAAACACAAACTTTTTATCAATCTTGATTGAATCACACTTAATCAAGAGCCAATGCTCTGATACCACTTGATAGGACCTGGTATTTGACCGAAATACCTAGAGATTAAGTGTAAACCAGATCAAATAGTGCGGAATCCTATTTGATTGACGATCCAATCAATGACAACACACGAAGAATCAATCAAGAATTGAAACTAACGTTAGAAATCGATTGGGAATCGATCTAATGTGTTCTATGAACTTGGAGAATGAATTGGGAGGTTTCTGGACGGCTAGGGTACGTCTGGAATCGTAATTGATCGAGAGTCTCTATTTTTCACAAATTGAGTTGTATTTATAGGTTGGTATTATTCAATCGTGCGACTGCGACTGAACCATTAGTATGGTTCAGTCGTGCGATTGAACCATGCAGTTGATTCATTCGTACGACTGAGTGTTCAGTTATGCGACTGAGCCAAATCTTATGTTACAATCGTACGACTGATCCAGTCTCCTGGTTCAGTCGTGCGACTGAGTCAATCGTGTGAAGTTATTCATGCGTATGGTTCATTCGCATGAGCCATTTGCATGAGAACTTCATTATGTTAAGTTTGAATGTATTATTTAATAAACATTATGTGTAATCATTCAAGCAATCACTAACCTAATTAACTAATTCAATGTCGACTCATTAATGAAACATTAAACATTTTAACTAACAAACAATCAATATCATTTCATTAATCATACCAAACAAGATCTATTACATCACATATCATGATCTAGGGACATACATGTATCAACAAAATCCAAGATCTCCTCTTGAGTTCTTCTTATCTGTAGAATTAAAACAATTTGATTGATTAAACAAATTATATTGAAAAGAGTTTGATAATGAATCTAGATCAAATAACCATGCAGGACCATTTGAAACTGATGGAAAAGAATTTTCCATAAATTTAACGTTGAATGTTTCAATGATTACATTTGTCCTAGTGTTGTAGACTCGATAGGCTTTTGAAACTGATGAATATCCAACGAAAAATCCATTATCAGATTTTGCATCAAATTTTCCTAATTGATCACTTGAATTAAGAATCATAACAGGACAACCAAATGATTTTAAAAAGTTTATGTTTGGTTTTCTACCAAACATTAACTCATATGGAGTTTTCAGTTTATCTTTTACAATTAAGATTCGATTCTGAACAAAACACGCAGTTGATATTGCTTCATCCCAAAAAGTGATAGGAATTTTTGCATCACTAACATAGAACGAGCAGCTTCAATCAATGTTTATTCTTCCTTTCAGCAACTCCATTTTGTTGAGGAGTTCTGGGAGCACTGAACTGATGAGCTATCCCTTTCTGTGCACAAAACATTTCAATGTTAGCATTTTTGAATTCTGTTCCATTATCACTTCTTAATATTTTCACTTTGTTGTCTAATTGATTTTCAACTTTAATGATAAATTCTTTTAATAATTTAGCTGTTTCAGATTTGGCATATAGATAGAAAACCCATGAAAATCTTGTAAAGTCATCAATGATAACTAAACAATATGATTTTCATCCAATACTCTTGAAATTTGTTGGTCCAAAAAGGTCCATATTAAACATCTGAAGAGGTTTGGATGTTGAGTTTATAGGCTTGGACTTATAAGACGCTCTGTGTTGCTTTCCCTTCAAACATGCTGAGCAGTGATCATTAGTTGCAAACTTCTTGGATGGAAGTCCAATGACATGATTTCCTGCTACAAGCTTGTTCATATTCTTGAAATTTGAATGACTGAGACGTCTATGCCAAAGCTGGCTTTCATCATTTGATGCCTTTGCAATTAGGCATGTTGTTTAAGTTGAAGGATCAACTTGAGACATATCCAATTTGTATACATCTCTGTCTCTCTCAGCTGTAACAATAACCCAATCTTTACTTATCTTGAAACCTGGCTTCAAAACATAACAGAATGAATTATCAAACAGAACAGAATAAGATTTGTCACAAATTTGAGATACGCTTAAAAGATTAAAGTTCAACTGTGAACAAAAGTTGACTTTATCAAAACTTATTATCCCATTGGATATTGTTCCTTCTCCAGTTATTTTTCCTCCAGCATCACCACCAAAGGCGACGTGAGTTTCATCTTTTGAATTAAAATCTTATAACAAGGCAGTATTGCCTGTCATGTGCCGACTACACCCACTATCCACATACCATGTATTGATTGGTCTTTTTGGGCGTACCTGCACTACAAGAAAGTTAAGTTCAAATATATACCCAAGCCGAAATGGTCTTGGGCTTTCCAAATTTGTCAACAATTGTAAATTGTTTATAATGGAGATTATTCAAATCAGGTTTATTTTTGATGAATTTTCCAATTTTATTCTGAAAAATGTTTGATTTATTTTTATGAACATTTATACCATTTGATTTATCATCTTTTGAAATGTATTGATGTCTAACATTTTTATTAGTCATCCTTACAGATCTTGGTATAAAGTGTTCTTGCATGTTGTGTTTTGAGCTCATGTAATTGTTCTTAGGAAAAAATCTCAAACCTACATTAGGTTGATTAATGTCTCTTTGAAATCCATTAGTTTGATCTCTCAAATACTGTGGATTAGCAAATCCTTTGCTCATGTTTGATTTTGCAGTGTTGTGAGTCTTTTCATCACAATAAGTACAATATTTGTTATAAGAACAATCTGCTGTCGAATGATTTCTCATGTCACATATGTGACAGTACTTGTTAAAGTAGCACTCAGCAGTATTGTGATTTTTCATATCACAAATTTCACAGTACTTATGTGGCGTTAAAAACAACTTTTTGTTAACTTTTGACAATGACATAATGTTTGATTTTGGTTTCATATAGTTAAACTGTTGTCTTTCATTTTTCACAGTTTGATTTTGTGTCAGATTATTGTTCATTTGTTTAACATGAATTTCCTTCTTGAATGTATTAGAAACAAATCTTTTTGCTACAGCGGAAGTCTTTGAATCTGAACTAGATTTCAGATTTGAGTTTGATTTGTTCATAACATTTGATTTATTATTTGAAAGAGAATTCATATTTAACATACCTGCTGACACAAATTTAATTGGTTTTAGTTTTGATGTTTGATTTGTTGCTTTAATCAATTTTGTTGAACTTTTGTTTTGTTCAGATGTTACTTTTACAGATTTCTTTCTTCTTCTTTGATTCTTTGATTTAGAAGAGCTTGTTTTATTTTCAGATTGAACATCATGAGAAGAAGATTCCTTTTCTGATTGAAATTGTTTCAGATTGATGGTGTTTGAATCTTCTGATGTTCCTATCTGTTGTTTATCCTTGTTTTGAACTCTGACTTCTTCTATTACATTGTGAATTTGATCAGAATAGATATTTTGTTTTGGTTGTTTTGGTTCATATGATTTTATCTTGATTGGATGTCCATTTTTGATTTTTTCTTGATCTTTTTCAACAAACACTTGAACATTTTCTTTTTCCTCTTCTGCATTCTTGGTTTTGATCTGAAAGGCTTTAAGCTTTGCTTTGTTTTCTGGTGAATAGTCATGAGTATTGAAATTCTCTGGTAGTGTGTTTGTGATAGATTCAGGCATAGGTTCATGAGTGAAACCTAATCCTGCTTTTTGTTTATCTTTCCTTTCACTGGTTAGTTTTTCTACTATCATTTTTGAACTCTTAACTTTGCTAGATCAACTTGAGTAGCAGCATGTGCTATTTTCTCTTGTTCAAGATTCTTGGTCATCTCTTCTAGTTGTTTTGTAACAATTTCTAAATCTTTGATTGTTTTGTTCCATGAATTTTGAAGAGAGATAATCTTTTGATCTGCAGTTTTATGATCAGATTTAAGTTGGTTATGCATAGATTCCTCTTGTTTTAGCTTTTCACAGATTTTGAATGAATAGTTTCTGTAGTGTTTAACATGTTCAAAACATGATTTGGTGCAAAGCTTTTCTCTTACTTTTGATGGTATTTCAGGAAATTTTGGAACTGTGGTTTCAGATGATGAAGTAGAAGATTTAACCTTTGGTTGATCAGACTGAACCATTAGAGCTACTTCCTCTGTATCCTCTCTAGGATCAGACTTGTCACTCCAATCATAGTTATCTTCCTCTTCATCACTTTCCCCTTTCGGGTCATTGTTTTCTGACCAATCTTCCTCTTGAATTTCTGCAATAAGAGATAAACTTGATGTTAATTCATTTGTAAATTGATCTGCATATGCACTCCAATCATATCCATCTTTTATGTTGACTACTAGTGCTTTCTTTGTTTCATCAGATGGTTTGGTTTCATCTTTAAGCTCTGGCATGGGAAGACTTTGATATGGCTTTTGAAAAGTCTTCTGAGCTTGTTGAAACCTTTAATTATTTGAGCTTGAATGAGCACTTCCTCCATTATTCCTTGGAGCTTTACATTCTCTTGAGAAGTGTCCATAACTATTGCAGTTGAAACATCTGGATTTTGACTTGTCAAATCCAACAGTCTTGTTTGCACTAGGCTTGTATTTCTTATTGACATAAGAATGTTTTTGAGTCCTGTTGGCAATCATCACCATCTACCAGTTCAGGTCCATCTCTTCAACATCTTCAGGATCTATCTCAAATATATCCTGTAAAACAAAATCTAGTTGAGTTAAATGGCTACCTTGATATGCTTGAAAGCTGGCAATAAAAGCAAGAAATGCAGTTTTGGACTCTTCATCCTCTAATAGGATGTTAATCACATCTTTAACTTTGCTAGATTTAGCAGAGTTAGATGATGAAGAAATCTCTGTCTGAATATTTGATAATTGGGACTGTGTTTTAGGAGGAGATTGAGAATGAGATTGTGTTGTATATGCAGGTGCACTGGTAAATGATGAGTCAATGAAAAATCCTGCTTCTACAAACAGATCTCCTTCTTCTTCAGGACTTTTCTCACTCTTTGCCATGAATGCATTTTCTATGGTGGTTGCAGGAGAAGCAACAAACTGATATTGAGACATTGATGCTGCTCTATCATTGTTCCTTGAGCTTTCATCAATCTCCATTGATTCTATTTTTGCAATAAGAAGATCTAGATCCATTGGAAACTTCTCAGTATGCTTTAGTAAAGTTACAGTTTGTTTCCATGATGATGGTAAAGCATTGAGTAGTCTGAGATTTAAATCTTCAAGATCAGGTTTGATACCAGCTTTCGACATCTCAGTTATGAGTTGAACAAATCTGTTCATCATTTGATTTATTGTCTCTCCAGACAAATGTTGAAACAATTCTAATTGTTTTTTCAGCTTTTGTTTCTTTAAATTTTGAATCTCTTTACCTCCTTCACAAATGATCTTCAATGCTTTATATAGTGTATATCCAGTTTGATATGCATCTAGCCTTGTAAGAACTTCCAAAGGTAGTCCTTTACACATTAATGAATAGGCTTTATTATCATTCTTAACTCTTTTTAGATCATCTCCTTGAAGATCATCTTCTGGATAAGGTTCTGGAGAATCTTTAGTATACACAAATCCTCTGTCTGGTCCATCAGTTATTATAGGAATGTATGGTCCTTTTCTAGATTTCCAGAGATGAGTGTCAATAGAATTAAAATGTTGTTTTAGTCTAAGAGACCAATTTTTGAAATCAACTCTATTTTTAAGCTTTGGAACTCTGTTTTCAGAATCTTCTGATTTTACCATTCTTATATTTTTAAAAAAAAATCTAAGTGTCAAGGTTAAAACGTCTGAACAGTATTCAAACGTCTCAACAGTTGATGCGTCTAAGTTGAGAAACGTCTAAGGGAATGCCTTAGAAAAATTTTCAAAATGTCTAAGTATTAATGCGTCTGGAAGGTTTCAAGTGCCTAAACAGTTGTCAAACGCCTGAATAGTTGTCAAACGCCTAAACAGTTGTCAAACGCCTGAATAGTTGTCAAACGCCTAAACATTTATCAACTTAACACAGGTGATACGTCTGGGATTCTCTTCAACAGTACTCAAACGACTGACTAAAAACGTCTACACAGTGTTAATGCATCTAACACTTAGACAAATTCAGTCAATCTCAGCTCATGCGACACATTCATCATCTTCAAATGAATGTAACAAACTCAAATCTTCTGAATCTTCAAATGTTGATGAATTCGATTGAAACTTTTCAATTAGATGAGTTTTATGCCGATAAACATTCTTCTTAATATCAATTTCTTCAATTTCAACAACAAATCAATCATTTTTGAAATTTCAGTCGAAACTTCAAGCTATTTTCGAACAACAAATTCAACAGTTTACTTGAATTTGATGAATTGATATGCTAATTGTGATTCAAATCATGTTTCTGATGATGAAACACAACTGAAATTAACAAATTTTCAATTGAATTGTATCTCAATCACAGATTCAGTGAGATTTTTAGGTTTTTAAGTTCGATGAACTTAAAACGAAAATCAATCACTAACAGCTTACCAACAGCTCTGATACCATTTGATAGGATCAAATGAATAAATCTGTGATGATTTGTAACACAATTCAATGAATTTCATACAAAGTAATCAAATCAAAACAAGATATCAATAAATTTCAGTTTTCATTCATATCAAGCTAAGACAATTACAGGTATGAAAAGCAGATTCGAATAACTTGTGTATTCGTTACTACATACCTGCAAAACTAAGCTATTTATACAGAAAACAAAAGTAAAGGAACTAACAAATTACAGAAATAGTCCCTATACTATTACAACATATCAAAAGACGAATAAAGACAACATGATAATCTTTTAGAGCACTTAACACATTATCCAAAGTACACTGACCGAGTGGGAAATGTAATCCCTAACTTGGGTGATACTCTCGGTAATGATATGTTTGACAAGCTGGATGAGATGGAGAAAGAAACTGAGAAGAACGAGGGTCAAGCCCAAGCCTTAGACGCTGATGTTGACATCAAAAAGGCTGAATGGACGGCCTGTTTTGCTGAGATCCGAGCCATGCATACTGCATAAAAGCCTAATGTCTACACCAAGCTATACAAAGTCAAGAAACACTTAAAGGTGTTAGGCAAGATCATTGCAAGGGCTTATTTTGAGGATCTGAATGTGTATGAAGTGAAAAGAGAAAAGGGCATAGAGTACTTTAGATTCCCACACGATCTAAAGACTCTCCCTGGTTTTGAGCTCAACCAGCTAGCACGCCTAAAGTTGTTGTATGTTGACCCGTGAAAAATGTCAGGCTGGTTTGAGGCTGCACTGAGGAAAGAATACCACACCAGGTGGGTTAACTTCAGACCTCAACAATAGAAGAGGTACATCAGATGGCCTGAAGTTGATCCCATTTCTAGAAAGCCTAAGGTAGTGCTGAAATGGAGTCCTCCGTGTACAATATCCAAAATCCCTCTAAGGGAAATGTCACAATACTTCACTCCACACTTCAAGTGGTGGTACTACGATTGGAGAACAGGTGAAGCGGTCATAGTTTTACAAAAGGAGAGCCAAATGGATACTATCAGGGTATTATATGATTCACAGGATATTGTACAAGCCCTCCAGTTTCAAATATTATACGACTCTGTTTTGCGTTTGAGATACATGCCGGAGTTACAAGAGAGGAAAAGTACAAGAAATTCGAAGATCTAAAGAAGGATGTTAGACAATGATGTAAACTAGGTCCAAGGGGGAGTTTGTTGATACATATGTACCTAGCTTAGGAGCTTAATGTAAAATGTCTATCAAGTCTTACATATATGTAATTGAATGGGTATAGATGAAATACAATGTGTGGTTGATGCTTATAATGTTTAATATTTCATTGTTTATTGTGTAATAAAGTATATTGAACTAACTATATTGGTTTGAGGTTGTTGACCATAATTCTTAGTGAATAATGATTGAGAAACATGTTCAAACTTGATCGTGTGAAGTTCTCATGCGAATGGACCATGCTAATGGACCATACGCATGAATACTTCATGCTAATGGACCATACGCATGAATACTTCATGCTAATGGACCAGTCGCACGACTGAACCAGGAGACTGGATTAGTCGCACGATTGAGACATAAGATTGGCTCAATCGCACGACTGAATCTTCAGTCGTGCGTACGGATCAATCGCATGATTCACGTACGACTGAACCATGTTAATGGTTTAGTCATACGATTGGAAAACCCTAACCTATAAATACCACCTAATTCGTGGAAAAACATAAGAATTCGAATACCTACGCACATAATTGTACCCTAGCCATCCAGAGACTTAAGAAAACCTGTTCCAAGTTCATAGATCACAGGTGATCATTCTCTAATCATTCTTAACATTTCATTAATCGTTAGATTGATCTAAACTGTGATCTCCCTGATTGGATTGCCAATCAAATAGGATTCTGCACTATTTGAGTGGGTATACGAGTAGAATCAGTTAGTACTCCGTACGTAAACAGTCCTAACAGTATGATTGTGTTTCTAAGGCTTAGAAGGTAAGACTTAAGCTTAGAACATGATGGATGGTGATTGGGAACTGAAATCTTATGTTTAAGGCTCATATGTTTAAGTTTTAGAATCTACCCAAATGTTCAAAAGGAATGAGGATGAGTAATGGAAAGTCAATGCGGATAAGTAATGGAAATTCGATGCGGATGAGTAATGGAAGTCAATGCGAATGAGTAATGGAAGTCAATGCGGATGAGTAATGGAAGTCAATATGGAGGAGTAATGGAAGTCAATGCGGATGAGTAATGGAAGTAAATGCGGATGAGTAATGGAAGTCAATACGGATGAGTAATGGAAGTCAATGTGGATAAGTAATGGAAGTCAATACGGATGAGTAATGGAAGTCAATGCGGATGAGTAATGGAAGTCAATGCAGATGAGCAGTTAATATGGATGAGCATTAACTATTAAGTAAGTCAATGCGGATAAGTAATGGAAGTCAATGTGGATGAACAATTAATGCGGATGAGCATTAACCACTTAGTAAGTCAATGCAGATGAGTATTGGATGAAATGCGGATGAACATTGACTAAGTATGGGAAATGCGGATGAGTAAGGTCAATGTGGATGAACAGGAACAAATGCGGATGAAGTAAAAGAAATATGGATGAACACTTAGACTTTCTGGGGAAAAAGTTAAATTTAGGATTTGACTTGGGATGTTCCCGGGGGGCTATGTAAGTGGACTTTTGAGGTCATAGATGTTATGTTGGGCAAGTTATGATGTATGTTGATGCTTCTGCATAATGGTATGTATGATGTATGTTATGTATGTATGATGCCCTGTATGATGATGTTGACTGTTTATGTTCCTTGTTGTATGATTATTTTCTCGTGGCTTTACGTTGAATTATATAAATGAAATGAAAGTATTATGTAACGTGAAGTGGAAGATAATGAAAGAGGAACATGATGAATGAATGCATGCATTAATGAATGATGGAAAGTAAAGAAAGTCTTGCATGCCTTGTATGTCGGGACATGCCCCATTGTAGGGTGTTAGCCTAACGGTGTGTGGGTTAGCTACCTCAGAAGGATGCACACCGGGTTCTTTCTTTGTTATTGACCATATGTATAGGACCTTTGTCGCTTACCCTAGATACCGTGACCAGGCTGCTGTGTGCCATGACGGGGGGTCAATGATGGACCTCGGCTTAGTATCAGCTTTATGCATGATAGCAGGTATAGCACATGACAATGGTACACCTGAACTTACCCTAGGTATTGTGGCCAGGCTGCTGTGCGCCATGACGGGGGGTCTATGATGGACCCCGACCCAGTACCAACTTTATGCATGACGGTAGGGTAAGGTTCATGGTTCTGATGGAATGAAATGAAGTAATGATGAACGAATGAATAAAAGTAATGAATGTGAATGATAATGATGTACAATGAATGAAAGTAATGAATGTGAATGATAATGATGTACGATGAATGAAAGTAATGAATGTGAATGATAATGATGTACGATGAATGAAAGAAAGTTAATGAATGAATGATGAAGATAATAATGATATTATCTATGTGTACGTATGATGCATGGTCGCATGTAAAAGTAAAGAACGGTTTTAATGAAAGCAAAGTATGTTTTATTATAAAACTAGAACTCACTCAGCAACGCTGACTTTTATGTATTTCCAATTGGCAGGTAATGTTGCTGAGGATGGCACGGGGCGAGTACTCAACTCTTTTGGATGGCATTCGTTTGTTTAATGTTTTTGCATTGTAATGCGAACGAATGATGTTTTGAAAAGAACAATTGTTTTAACTTGCAAAAGCATTTATAAGGAAATGAAAAGTATTTTAATGTTTCGCTGTAATGTTTATGAATGTTAAATGTAAAGTTATGTGTTTTATGTGCAATGATTTACCAGCTGTAAGCATCCCGGGAACGGGGCCTTACATTCTCAGAGTGTAATAGAGCAACCTGATTGTATTGCCTGTGTAACTGCATGGAGAAGTTTGGGTCATTTCTACGGTTGAGGTTAGCCATTTGAGAAAGCTTAAGAGGTGAAGGAACTGAAGAACAAAGGTGGTTTTAGAGAGAGGTTTGGGAATTTAGGTCTGGGAGAATATGAAGATGATAAAAAAGAGGGAGAACCATTGGGTTTATATGTGAAAAGGATTTCAGACAAAGATAATCAAAGATGATAACGTTTGAAATCCGGATGTCGGTCCCACCTCTGAAAAGGTAGTTTGCTTTTTGCTCAAAAGGTAGTTTTCTTGGAAGTCGAAAATCTTCCGAAGGTAATTTGTCTTCGAATGTTTTGATAAAAAGCTTCCGAAGCCAAAATGACTTTGGAAGATATTTCTAAGAGTTTTAAAAATTTTGCTTCAGAAATTAAAGCTTCGATACTTCAGTCAACTAAGAATAAAGGTTCTGAGAGTTAATTTGCTTCGGAAGAAAATTGACATTGAAAACATTCAAGTACTTAAGAGAAATGTTAAGCTTCGGAAGATTTTTTTTAGAAATTTCTTCCGAATGCAATTTTTCTTAAGCAGTTGTTTGTTTTGAAGGAAAAAGTTTCTTCCGAAGATAAAACTATATCTTCCAAAGAACAGATGCTGAACCGGTGAAGGGTATACACTTACAACACAATAACACAATGAGGAGAGTTGCTTAGAACACTTAACAGATCAAATAGGGAACTAGTTAACCTTTGGTAAGGATGCTAAGAACACAAGTAAATATGAGACAGAACAAGATGGCAAAACACATAAGTAGTTGGTTTTCAAGAATGTTGTATATTGCTTCTCAAATTCTATTACAAATGTTACAAAAGCATATTAGAAAGTTACAAGTACTTGAGATACATAAACTACATCCTATAGCCGGCCATACTTTAAAGGCAAGTTGGATACAGTTGACTAGACAACTACAAAATCAAATGTAGAGTCAAAAGGAAAATTGCCTTTTGACTAGTGACTATTGTTGGGTTTTGTCACATGTAAAACCAAGCTAGTTTAACCATTTTAAACTATTAAAACGCAGCGGAATATAGGTTTAAGATATGGTTAGTAATCTGAAATTTTTCACCATTTAAAACACAAACAAAACCCAAGAATAAGGATCATAATAATATGTGAAATAGTGTGCTATCAAACAAATCAAAACAACCATAGGGTGTTCATAGAAACAACCTTTCTTGAACAAGTGTTGTAGATGTTTAAGATGAAGAAGATGATGTTCTTGAGTGGCTAGCCTTCAAAGGAGAAGACCTCAAGCTTGTAATACCCACAAGCTCTTCAAACACCTTGCTTGTTAGGATGCAACACCAAAGAAACCTCTTCTTTAGTTCCTCCAAAACCCGAAAATATTCAGCACCTTTTTCAGCTTCTAAGATCCAAGATTTTGCCTAGCTTTTGGAGGTTCTATTGCTTGTGATGTATGAGAGAAAAGTGTGAATAATGAAAGAGTGTAAGAGAGGTGTAAAACTTGCAAAGACCAAGATAAAAAGATGGTCCCAAAGCCCTTTGGGCGGCCGAAAAAAACACATCCAAAATGGGTTTTCCCCCCATTTTAGTTTTTATAAAAGGTTACTCTCTTAACCCTTAACTTTACAAAATTAAAACCTCTTTTAATTTTATAACAATAACACACTTTTATTTGTTACTGTTTAACCAACTTAAATAATAAAACAAATAATACCTCATGAACAAATTATCCATATAGTATTGTTCTATTACAAAGCAATGTTTTAGAGAACCCATTTTCTAAATTGGTGTCAATGTTTATTTGTATGATCTCATCAACAAATAACATTTATTGGTGTTGTTTAGCTTGTTATTGGGTATGACCCGACTTGGACATAACGTACTAACCACATCAATCTTGTATGTGTCTTGGGCATACAAGATCCAACAATCTCCCACTTCCATAAGATTCATAGAAGATTGACGCAAGCAGTAAATACCACCTAACAACGGTTCACTACCCTTAATACGTATGACTAGGTGCCATTCAATAACATCATCCCCTTCAAGTACCATACTTGAAAATTTTTAGGTGAATCAATCATCTATCCTTTTGTCGCAGATGTCATGTTAAATCCTAGAGACATAGAGTTATCATTCTCCATTGATTTAACTTTATCTGGCCTTAGACATCTTACTCTAAACGAATAAGAGGGACAAATCCCATCTTGACAACATACGTCTCTCACAAGTACCTTATATCATACCTGAACTCAGACTTATGTACTGTCATGTTTCAGAATAGCGAAGAGCTAAGTCAAAGTATAATATTTGGTAAATATCAAGACCCAATATGTATCTCAGGTCAAAGGATACCAAATGATGTTCGCCTTTACTCAAAATTACTTATGATCAACCAGGAAGATTCCATGTAGTAATGTTTGAGATGCAGGTCAGTCCAATATTTGCATCCCACAAATACCTATGAACTTTGGCAGCAACCTTTTGCACTATATATTCATCCATATGAATATCTACCAATCCAAGTTCATAATAGCATTACCTTCATGCTTGTTCCCATATGCATGAACAACTACAGACGTTCTGAGTAAATAATTTACTCATG
The DNA here is from genome assembly GCA_025506515.1 of Flaveria trinervia. Lineage (NCBI taxonomy): Eukaryota > Viridiplantae > Streptophyta > Magnoliopsida > Asterales > Asteraceae > Flaveria > Flaveria trinervia. The sequence continues at coordinate 54,930,783 of CM046455.1, forward strand.
GATTTAAACATGCAAAATAGGAATATTAGTTGAATCATTATAACTGAATAATTCATTCAAGTAATAAAGGGTTACAATATCTTAATACAAAAATTAAAGATCAAATCCAGTCACTAGAATAATGAAGTCCCATGGCACAAGCATGACTTTCATGCTTTGCCTTTTCAAGAAGCTTCGTGAGTGGATCCGCAATGTTTTGATCCATGTGAACTTTGCGAATACATATCTTTCCCTTTTCAACTTCATCCCTTATGTAGTTGAATCTTCATTCAATGTGCCTAGTCTTTTTATGCGCACGGGGTTCCTTGATTTTAGCAATCGCACCCTCGTTATCACAAAGAATTTCTAAGGGGGCTGAATGGAAGGGACCACCCCTAGATCGGAAATGAACTTCCTTAACCATGCAGCTTCCTGAGCTGCTAATGAAGCGGCGATGTATTCTGACTCTGTAGTTGATAATGCCACCACATCTTGCTTAGAGCTCTTCCAAGAGATTGCTCCTCCATTCAAGATGAAAATGTAACCTGATTCTAATCGTGAATCATCCTGATCAGTTTGGAAACTCGCATCCGTGTAACCCTTTACTACGAGTTCCTCTTCACCAGATCCATAGATTAGGAACATATCTTTGGTCCTCCTTAGGTACTTAAGTATGTTCTTAATAGCCATCCAATGATTGTTTCCAGCATTTTGTTGGTATCGGCTTGTCATGCTCAAAGCGCATGACACGTCCGGTCTAGTGCATATCATTGCATACATGATGGATCCTATAGCAAACGCATACGGGATTCCTTTCATTTTGTCTTGCTCATCCTTTGAGCTTGGACATTGAGTCTTACTCATATTGTTCCTCTTTGAATAGGTACGGTACCTTTCTTAGAGTTTTCCATCTTGAACCCTTTCAAGATCTTATCAATGTATGCACTTTGATTCAAACCTATCAACTGCCTTGATCTATCCCTATAGATCTTTATTCCTAATATATAGGCGGCTTCACCAAGATCCTTAATGGAGAAACAGCTTCCAAGCCAGGCTTTTACACCTTCCATGATTGGAATGTCATTTCCAAATAGTAGGATTTCATCGACATACAATACTATGAAAATGGTGATTCTCCCACTAGCCTTCTTATATACACATGCTTCATCAGTGTTTTTGATGAACCCAAATTTGGTTATCTCTTCATCAAAATGGTGATTCCAACTTCTTAATGCTTGCTTCAATCCACAGATTGATTTTCTTAACTTGCATACTTTATTAGGATGTTTTGAGTTGAGAAAACCTTCAGGCTGAACCATATAGACATCTTCCTCAAGATATCCATTTAGAAAAGCAGTTTTGACATCCATTTGCCAAATCTCATAATCATAATGAGCAGCTATGGCAAATAGTATTCTAATAGACTTTAGTATTGCAACTGGTGAGAAGGTCTCATCATAATCAACCTTTTGAGTTTGGGTGAAACCTTTTCCTACAAGTCTAGCTTTATAAGTATCCAAGTTTCCATGCATATCGGTTTTCTTCTTGAAAACCTACTTACTTCCAACTATCTTGGAGTTAAGAGGTGGTTCAACCAAGTCCCACACTTGGTTGTCATACATGGATTGCATCTGTACAGTCATGGCTTCAAGCCATTTGTCACAATCCAAATTGGACATTGCATCATGATAGGTGGTTGGTTCATCGAATCTACCACATAGCATCCATCTATGAAAAATCCATATCTTTCGGGTGGATTACTAATTCTACCAGATCTACGAACATTTTGTGTATATTGATCAACCACTTGATCATTCTCAACATCCTCATGATGAGTGCTAGTGTTAACCAAACATGTATCGGTTTATGGTTCTTGATCCTCCTCAAGATCCACAGTTCTACTGCTAGTTCCTTCTATAAGGAACTTAGCTTCTAAGAACTCAGCCTTCTTGGCAACAAACTTCTTTTGTTCCAATGGATCATAGAAATAGTATCCCATAGAATCTCTGGGATATCCAATGAAGATACACTTAGTGGAACGACTTTCTAGCTTGTTTGAAGTGGGAGTCTTAACATAAGCCTCACAACCCCATACCTTTAAATATGATAGTGATGGAACCCTTCCATGCCATATTTCAAAAGGTGTCGTTTCCACTTTCTTGGTTGGGGCCATATTCAAAATACGGGCCGCATAGAGCAAAGCGAAACCCCAAAATGATAGAGGCAGTGAGCTTCTAGCCATCATAGATCGAACCATATCTAATAGCGTTCGATTTCTCCTCTCGGACACGTCATTATGTTGTGGTATTCCAGGTGGAGATAGTTGTGAGACAATACCACAACTTTTAAGATGGTCTCTAAAGGCATCACTCAAGTATTCACCTCCTCTATCGGTGCGGAGAATTTTTATTTTCTTTTTGAGTTGATTTTCTACTTCATTTTAGAAGATTTTGAACATTTCAAAAGCTTTCTCTTTGTGTCTTAACAAGTACACATAACTGTATCGACTATAGTCATCAGTAAGGTAATAAAGTATCTTTCATGGTACCTAGTCATTGGCTTAAAAGGACCACATACATCCGAATGTATGATGCCTAATAAATCTTTTTCCTGTTCGACTTGCCACTAAAAGGTGTCTTAGTCATTTTACCTTGTAAACAAGATTCACATACATCGAATGAATCATATTCATTTGCTTTTAAAAGACCGTTCTTTTGAAGTGTTTGTATGCGCTTCTTGTTTATATGACCAAGACGGCAATGCCAAAGATAGGTATCACTCAAACCCAATTTGAGTTTCTTAGTGGTGGTTTGATACAATGAGCTATCATATAATGTGTTTTCATGAACCAATTCATAATAACATTAATGGGATTAGCTTTAAAATAAAACGTGCAATTTAAAGAAGCATGAATTTCATTCTCAATAAATGACAAAACATAACCATATTGTCTTAATTAGGCAACAAAAATAATGTTCCTAGTCAAACTAGGAGCATACAAAATATTGTTCAAAATTACTTCCAAACCATTTGGAAGCTTCAAGATGTAGTCCCCTCAGCCTTCCACTTGAACCTTTGCTCCATTCCCCATGTAGAGGCTCACATCCCCTTTCTTGAAGTCCTTACTTCTTTTGAACCCCTACAATAAGTTGCAAATATGAGTTCCACATCTGGTATCCAATACCCATGTGTTAGACGATATTAAATTTAGACCAATATGGATCATGAAAATGTACCTGAGGTTTGCCCGGCATCCCTCTTTGCTTGCAACTCTTTGAGATCGACTGGGAAATTTCTTGCCCAATGTCCAATCTCCCCATACTTAAAGTATGGGTCATTTGAAGCAACCTTTTGCTTCTTCTCCGCTGGTTTTGGTGGTGGCGCTCTTACCACTCCCGTTCCCTTTCCCTTAATGTGCCCTTTACCCTTGGCAACATTTGCCTTGGGTGCGGGGTGAGGCCTCTTCTTGTTCCCACCTTCATTGATGGTGAGAACGGGTAAAACCCTTTTACCCATGGCCGCCTCGGTAATTTTGAGCATAGAGTGAAGCTCACTTATGTTCTTGTCCCACCCGTTCATGTTATAATTAATGACAAAATTGTCAAACCTTTTTGAAAAAGAGTTGAGGATCAAATCCGTAGCTAACTCTTTCAAGACGGGACAATTCAGCCTTTCAAGGCGGTCAATGTGGCTTTTCATCTTAAGTACATAAGATGAAACAGATTGGGTGTCATCCATACGACACGCATGGAGTGCTCGAACCGTTTCGAAGCGCTCAACCCATGCTTGTTGTTGGAACGTTTCCTTCAACTGGATTATCATGTCGTACGCTCCATGATGTTCATACTCCTTTTGGAGATCTGGAGTCATACTTACCAACATAAGGCAAGAAACTTGGACTGAGTCCTCAATGTATTTCACCCAATTATTATAGGCCTCCTCATCATCCTCACTAGGTTGATCCGGAATTGGATCGTCTAATATGTATGATTGTTTCTCTTGCTTGAGAACAATTCTCAAGTTTCGAAACCAATCACTAAAGTTATTATGGTTTAGACACTCCTTTTGGAGAATGGTTCTTAGTGATAGTGAGTGAGCGGTCGGGATTTCATTGTTATCATTATTGTTGGTGGCCATCTACAAAATACAGCAAAGTTCAATTTTAGTAGTTTCAATATTGTTCATATTTTAATAATTAAAACCCCTTTTAAGTGTCTTACACAATATTGAAATTTATAATCCAACGTTACGTTTAAATAGTGGTTAAGTGACCTTTATCCCATTATTTAAATTAACAAGGTAGTCAACGTTTTGACAATTGCAACCCTTTGCAACTTCTAGCGTATGGGATCGACTTTAAAACATCATATGTATAGTTGGAATGTTAATCCCATCAACACCTGTGTAAACCATATTGTAGGTGATCCATTTAACATGGTTTTCAAATCAAGTTACCCTACTTGCACACATGTGTGAGTTTTCCAACATAAGTGGTTAGGTGACCTTTATCCCATATATATGGTATCACCACCTCAAGTCACAAGTTCCCTAAAAGTGGTTAGGTGACCTTTATCCCATTAAGAGTTTCCAAATGACTCAAATGTTGTGCAAAAGGACGGTGTTAAACTTGTTATAAAAGAAATTTTAAGTTTTCATAATCTTGGTTTAGAAAACTCTATGTACCTTATATTTGCATGCTTTCAAATACAAGGTACCCTATGGTTCACTTTTAATAAAACCTCTTTTATTAAAACCATTAAGACCTTAGTAACCTTTTATTAACCACTTAATGATTAAGAACCATCAAATTTTCAGCTTGTTAAGTTGTTAATGAGTTTGTAATGCATATCTAAATATCAACCAAACAATCAAACAACAAACATCCAAACAAGCATAAACATACAAACATGGGTGCATAACCGTAGCCACTAAGTTGACCACACTTGTTTGCCATCACAAGTGTTGTCATAAAGTCTTTCCTAAGGTTGAGATGACACATCCAAATGTGTCCATGAACTCCCACTTGAAACCACATCCAAAAGCTTCAAGTGGCCATGTCTCTTGTGTCCTTCTTTGAGTCTTCATCTTGTGCATCTTCTTTTACAAAAAAACATATCCTAATACAATTTTTCTAATAAAAGAAATGCACCTAATCTATTTATTACATAACCAAATGAATAAATAAATTACAACCCAAAATACAAAACACAAAACTACAACCCTTACAAGAATCAAAACCAACATGACATACAACTATCAACCAAAACCAAAACCATAGGCCAAAGCTATGTTATGCACCATAATATGAAATATATTCAACATCCAAGAACAACAATCAATCCCTCATTTCAGCCCTAAAGTTTCAGCCAACATAAACTAAAACTTTAAGGGTGTCCAAACAACACATTCAACCATTTGATGTAAATCTTTCAAGGTTTAAACCAAAGCATGCAAGATTAAACCTTGAAATACAAGGGATTCATATATCCACAACAAAGCAGCCCCTAATGGGTTGAAAAAGTCCATGAAAACTAATTTTTCAAGACCTTTTGAAGCACATATTCCACATAACCGGCTCTAGATGCCATTGTTGGGTTTTGTCACATGTAAAACCAAGCTAGTTTAACCATTTAAACTATTAAAATGCAACGGTATATAGGTTTAAGATATGGTTAGTAATATGAAAGTTTTCACCATTTAAAACACAAACAAAACCCAAGAATAAGGATCATAATCATATGTGAAATAGTGTGCTATCAAACAAATCAAAACAACCATAGGGTGTTCATAGAAACAACCTTTATTGAACAAGTGTTGTAGATGTTTAAGATGAAGAAGATGATGTTCTTGAGTGGCTAGCCTTCAAAGGAGAAGACCTCAAGCTTGTAATACCCATAAGCTCTTCAAATACCTTGCTTGTTAGGATGCAACACCAAAGAAACCTCTTCTTTAGTTCCTCCAAAACCCGAAAATATTCAGCACCTTTTTCAGCTTCTAAGATCCGAAATGTTGCCTAGCTTTTGGAGGTTCTATTGCTTGTGATGTATGAGAGAAAAGTGTGAATAATGAAAGAGTGTAAGAGAGGTGAAAAACTTGCAAAGACCAAGATAAAAAGCTGGTTCCAAAGCTCTTTGGGCGGCCGGAAAAAAACACATCCAAACTGGGTTTCCCCCCATTTTAGTTTTTATAAAAGGTTACTCTCTTACCCTTCACTCTATATAATAAAACCTCTTTTAATTTTATAACAATAACACACTTTTATTTGTTATTATTTAACCAACTTAAATAATGAAACAAATAATACCTCATGAACAAACTATCCATATAGTATTGTTCTATTACAAAGCAATGTTTTAGAAAACTCATTTTCTAAATTGGTGTCAATGTTTATTTGTATGATCTCATCAACATATAAACATTTATTGGTGTTTGTCTAGCTTGATATTGAGTATGACCCGACTTGGATCATAACGTACTAACCACATCAATCTTGTATGTGTCTTGGGCATACAAGATCTATCAACTATGACATGCCATAGTTCACATCCTAATATATTACAAAAAGGATAAAGCACATAAAGTAGAAATTTACAGACTCAAGACCTCAATGTATAGTTACCAAAAGCATGGACCTTTCACCAACTTATGTAAAGTTGGTGTCTCATCAGAGTTGTAGCGGAAAGGGGTCCAACTTTATCTAAAAGGTACATCTGATAAAGCAAGTATTCAAAAAGTCTTCAGAAGAAATCTGTCTTCTAGTGTTGGCTTCGGAAGACTTTGTCTTTGAAGCTTTGGAAGACTTCCTCTTTGGCTTCGGAAGATATCGGTCTTGGCATCGGAAGATTTCACACTTAGAATATTTTCTGATGCTGGTGTGAAACTTCCGAAGCATTCTACTTTAGTACACGTGTGCATGCATGCAGGAGAGACTTTGGGTGTTTGGGTTGCATCAGCCTTATATTAAACCTTACAACAGAATAGATCAAGATTTTCAAAAATCTAAGGAAAGTCTTCTAAAACGATTTTCTTCCAAGAAAAATAAGAGCTTATGAAGATGATAAAATAGACAACTTATGACATATAGATGTTAGAAATAATATGAATTAGTTTTAAGAAAAAGCTACTCAAGGTTAATCATCCCATAGCTTATATGAGATATTTAAATCTCTGCTCATCAAAAGCTTTAGTGAACAAATCAACATATTGTTTATTTGTGTTAACCTTGACTAGTTTGATCAATCCCTTTTCAAAGTTATCTCTAATCAAATGATACCTGATATTGATGTGTTTAGTCCTTGAGTGATGCACATGATTCTCTGTAATAGAGATGGCACTATTGTTGTCTATCTGAATGGGAATCTTTTTAAAGTTGAATTCATAGTCTACCATCTAATTCTAAATCCAAAGCACTTAAGCACAACATCTTGCAACAATAATGTATTCATCTTCAACAGTTGTTGCAGAGACACAGGATTGTTTTTTTATTGCCATGAGACAACCTTACACCAAGAAACGGACAACCCCCTGATGTAGACTTTGCAGTCATATTGCATCCACCATAATCACTATCTGTATATGCATACAGATTAAAGTCAGAATTATTTGGATACCAAGGCCAAGTGTTGAGGCAACTTTGAGGTATCTTAAAATTCTATTAACAGTGACAAGATGTGACATCTTGGGGTTTGCTTGATATCTTGCACACACACATGTGGCATACATGATATCAGACCTGCTAGTTGTAAGGTACATAAGAGACCTAATCATTTCCCTGTAGAGATGTTCATCTAAATACTCCCTGCAGGTTTGTTGAAGGGTTATGGTTACAACACAACAACACAAAGAGGATATTAACTAAACTTTAATCAAACACTAAACTGGATTAACCAAGATAGGATACTAAGAACACAAGTAATGCAAGGGACAGAACACAAAGAACACAAGTATTTGGTTTTCAAGAATGCAGTATATTGCCTTCTCTATGTTCTATTACAAGTGTTACAAAGCATATTAGAAAGATACAAGAACATGAGATACTTATACTGCATCCTACAGCCGGCTATACTTTGAAAGCTAGCTGGATACAATTGACTAGACATAAACAAAATCAATTGTAGAGTCAAAAGGCCGATTGCCTTTTGACTTGTGACTATGACATGCCATAGCTCACATCCTTGTCTATTACAAAAAGGATAAAGTACATAAAGTAGAAAGTTACAGACTCAAGACCTCAATGTACAGTTACCAAAAGCATGGACCTTTTCACCAATTCATGTAAGTTGGTGACTTGCAGAGGAGCAACGGAAAGGTGTCCAGTTTTATGGAATAGTACATCAAATAAAGCATGTTACTAAAATTCTTTGGAAGAAATCTATCTTCATGATTTGAAGCTTCGGAAGACTTTGTCTCTGAGGCTTTGGAAGATTTCATGTTTGGCTTCAGAAGATATTGGTCTTGGCTTCGGAAGATTTCACACTTAGAGTGATTTTCTGTTTCATGTGTAAAACTTTCTAAGCTTCTTCTTTAATGCACTTGTGCAGCATGCAGGAAAGACTTAAGATGTTTAGGTTGCATCAGCCTCTTTATTAATCTCTACAAACTCCCCCTAGGCTGATGCTACCAAAACACTTTGAACACTTCAGATATTAACAGTCCTCATTAGTATGATCACCATTCCTTTCTTCATAAGATGATCAAGATCCTTCAGGCAGTCAAAGTGTCTTCTCATGTCAAAGAGGTCATGCAGAGGCAACTGAAACATATCTTGCTTTGTATAAATGTCTTCAATGCCTTGATCTCTAATAACATGCCATCTTTCTGGATTTGTGGTGTATGTCCAAGACAAGATGGGTCTTCCTGATGCTAGAGGAGCTATTTGAATTGGAGTTGGTGTAGCTTCCTCTGGCTGCACATCCTTGGCTGTTCTGATTCATCCTGAGGTTCTGAAGAGGGTGCAGGCTTCTTTTTCTTCTTAGGCTTTGGTCTAGAAGCCATCCTCTTCATTCTCTTTCCAAATTTTAACTGAGAAGACTGGCCTGCAGTACCAGATTGATCTCTGTTGTCTCTCTTAGTTGGGACTTCCTCTCTCTCAGGTTCAGATGGAGAGGGAGGTTGACCCTACTGTGGATCAGAAGATGAAGCTTGTTGAGCATTAGCAGGAGGTCCGGGTTGTGTTGTCTCTAGTTGTTCAACCTTAACCTCCACTTCAGGTAGAGCCTGACTTGGAGTGGAGTGTAAGTCAATGAGCTCTCCACTCTTAATCTTCTGCTTGATTACCCTGATATGCTCATCCATAGTGGATAGGGACATGGGTCCAAGTCTCTTTCCAGAGAATCCATACAGCTTCAAAAAGCTCATCATCCTCTGCCTATCAGCAGACTTCTTCATGCTCTTTTGGATGATGACTCTCGACTTTGCAGCTTCTTCCCTTAGCTTCCTCTTTGTTGTCTTTCTTTCCTTGACTAACCCAAGCTAAAGTTGTTTTTAAGTACTCAAACTCAATATAGTCATAAGGCAAGGGAAGGAGTGCATCTGCCTGATAGAGGCCTGTGGCACTCAGGTAGTTAATCATCTTGATTTTGTCTTCTTCTTTATCTACCTGAGGTTCTTGTTGAACCACATCCTCTTGTTCAGGACTTTCTTGAACTGGGGAGAGGGTAGGCATACCTTTGTACAATCTTTGTCTTCTTCTCTCTTCCTTGACTTGCACTAGGAGTTTTGCATCTTCTGCCTCCTTCTTCTCCCTTGACCTTTCTAAGTCAACCAGTTCATTCAGCTTATCTAAGGGAAGAGAAATGACATTGTCTATGTCATAGTTCCTAGTCTGCACATAGTTAATCCTGATTGCCCTTAACTCATCATTCTGAGTATCTGGTCTGGGGGCAGCTCTGATTGCAGACTCCATGAGTGTTGAAGACTCGGTAGAGGAACTTTCTCCCCTTAGCCTCCTATTCCTCTCTCTCTCTCCTCCTCAATCTCCTCAGATGTCATCTTTCTTTTCCCTTTGCCACTCATAGACCTTTGTGACTCAGGGTGGAGAGAGCTTTGGCCTTCATTGCTTGTTGCAGCATCTGAGCTCAGGCCAGAGAGAGGTTGAGAAGCACCTTCACCAGCAGGTGTCTCAGAAGGAATGTGGATCTCTACAGCAGTTGGAGATGATGAGATAGGGCTCTTAGGTTCCGTCCCTGGGCCTTCAGTCAAGGTTTCTCCTATGAAGCTAATCTTAGGGTCTGCCTCAACATCTAGTTGACCGATGACATTGCGTGATTGCCTAAGTCTCCTTCTTAAGCTGAACTCTGCAGTGATCCTGTCTTGGATTATTTTAGCCAGTCTGTCAGCTTGTCTTGATTGACGTGGGTTGACAAGTGACATCTTGACTAGATCTAGACCTTCATAGTAGTCCAAGGTCTGAAAATTGAAGACTTCTTGCTGTCCTTGAACTCTTATAATGATTAGGGCCTTCCTGTTGTTGTCATACCTCCACCCAATGATATGATTGGAAGATGGTGAAGGTGACATAGCCCTTGGTATCCCATCCTTAAACAAACCCTGTATGAAGGAGTCTGTCTAGTCCACATCAATGTGAACTAGAGGAGGTTGAGAATGCATAGTTGCAAGTGAGGATGGTGAGTCCTCGATGTCCATTCTCTCTAAAGAACTTCCAGGTTCTGTGATTGTTATGACTTTCTCCCCCTTTTTGGTAGCATCACCCACTTGCATAGGTGAGCTGGAAGATAGGTCAATCACATCCACAGGTTCTTGTGTTCCTAGTTGAGCTCTCCTTAAGGGTCTCCCCGTGAGTCATTCTCCAATGATAATCTAAGATCAGAGAATGAAACCAGTGTTAAGATCTCAACAAATAAATTGACTGATGGTCTAACTACTGAGACTCATATGAAGCTGAGTACTTCAGATGTTGTTCCTCAATGTACCCCAAGTACTGAAAGAGACCAACCATCTGAAAAGCATTTCAAATCAGTTGGAATACAAGGACTAACAACTGCTGAGGAATCCATCAAACAGTCTATTAGGACGGATGGAAAACAGTTGAATTACCAGTCTTTAGCTGTTACAAATCCTTTAGTACCTAGTACTGATAGGAGGAAAGTACTGAAGATCACACCTTCAGTAGTTTCCACTTCAGTAGTAAAGATTTCCAAGATGAAGAATAAACATGTGAAATTTGTGGTAAATTCAATCATCTATCTGATGAATGTTGGTACAAAAAGGATTTAAAGCTCCAAAGGGATGAGCTCATTAAACTAGAAATAAATAAAATGAAAACTGAGTTTGAGACCAAGTTTGTACCACAATCATCTCAACCTAATAAACCCAAGGCCTTACCCAAATCCACTAAGAAGGATGCGGTTTATCAGAAGACAGCTGATATTGTTCCTCATGATAAACATAAGACTAAGTCTGTGAAGTCTAAGAAGGAGGAAATGGTGGGTCACAGGAACTCTTAAAAAACAAGCTCTGGAGTGTCAAATGAACTGAAAGCTCGAGCTTCAAATCAGACACAGCTTGTTATGATGGTTCAGCATCTGTTGGGGAGAGTTAACCAACTTGAAGCCCATGTGATCAAACCACTGGAGAGGAATTCCAGCCCAAATCCATTTCAGCACCTTCTCCATCTTCATCAGCTGTTAATCATGAGAAACCAGCTATGGTTAAATCTGTTGATAAAGTCAGTCCCAAAACCAAAAAGGTTTGGGTCTCCAAAGCTAACTAGTTTCTTATGATTGTGCAGGGTTCTTCAGCATGCCAAAGAAGCATCTGGTATGTGGACAGTGGAGGATCCATGCACATGATTGGGAGCAGCTCTCTTCTTCATGATTACTCTCAAGGAAAGAAGGGATTTGTCTCATTTGGAAATGATGCTAAAGGTTACATCATTGAAAGGGATTTGTGTCTAATGGAGATATTAGATTTGATGATGTCAACCATGTGGAGAATCTCAAATACAATCTGTTGAGTGTCAGTCAGATGTGTGACAAAGGACATGTTGCTCTTTTCACAAGCCAGAATTGTAGGATTCTGTCTTCCAAGGTTCTGAGCCTGATGGATAAAGTACTGGATGATAATACTCTCCTGAAGGCTAACAGGATAGGAAGAGTACATGCCTTGGATCTGTCAAAGAAAATTGAGTTGAGAGGCCATCCATGCTTGTTCTCCAAGGCCTCTCTCCAAGAATCTAAACTGTGGCATAGAAGGCTGGGTCATGTTAATCTCAAAAACATGAATCAGCTGATCCACAAGAGTTTAGTGAGAGGTCTTCCAATAAAGGAGTTCAATTGTGATGAAATCTGCACTGCATGCTTAAAAGGGAAACAACATAAAGGTTCATTCCCAACCATAGAAGAGTCCAAGTCTAATGCCTGCTTACAACTACTGCACATGGATCTTTTTGGCCCTGTGAAGGTAATGAGTATGGCAAAGAAGAAATACTGTCTGGTAATTGTGGATGATTACTCTAGATATGTATGGACCTTCTTCTTGCATTCAAAGGATGAGGCTGCTCAGTCCATTATGAACTTTGTGTTACACGTTGAGAAGCAATATTCCCTACCAGTTAAGTGTGTGAGGAGTGACAATGGTACTGAATTCAAAAACCACACTCTTGATGAGTTTTACTTGTCAAAGGGAATCAAGAGGCAGTATAGCATCCCAAGGACTCTAGAGCAAAATGGAGTAGTGGAGAGAAAGAACAGGACCCTCATTGAGCTGCAAGCAAGTCATGTTGGCTGATTCTAGTCTGCCACTGACCTTTTGGGCTGAAGCTGTCAATACAGCCTGCTATGTATAGATAGAGCCTTATAAATCAGAGGTTGATGAAACTCCTTATGAAGTTTTACATCATTTAGCCCTTTTGATTTCATTCTTTAGAGCATTTGGGTGTCCCTGTTACATTCTCAACACAAAGGATCAACTCCAAAAGTTTGATTCTAAGGTGGATGCAGGGTATTTTGTTGGGTATTCATCCACTTGCAAGGCTTATAGAGTATTCAACTGTCGGACAAAGATAGTTGAAGAAACCTTGCATGTGAAGTTCAATGAATCCCCTAAGGATACAATTCCATAAAACCCTGTGGAGTTGTTTGATCTAGACATTCTGCAATATGTTCCTTATCAACCACCTGCTGTTGCAGATCATATTAATCCATCATCTTCTGTAGCTAGTCATCCATCTGGTGTTACTGATGATGATGATGATATCAATAATCACCTTTACAAGTTTAGTGATCAACTGCCTGATTCAGCTAGACCTGATGTTCTTGTAGCTTCAGTAGCACAATCCACAAAAAATGCTGATGAGATTTCTACAACTTCAACTTCCTTTGAATTACCATCTACTGATTGGTTTCAAGGAAATGCTTCACCATCACCATCTGTTGCTGCTGAGCCTGCTACAAACACTTGCACAGATCTTATTGTGTACCAAGATCTGAAGAATCATCCTATGTCTCAAATCATTGGTGATATCAATGCTGGCGTTTCAACAAGAAGTCAATTGTCAAATTTCTGCTTCTATGCTCTCTTCATTAGTCAGCAAGAGCCAAAGAACTATCACATTGCTTTAAGGGACAATGGATGGGTTGAAGCCATGCAGCTTGAGCTTCTTCAGTTCAAGAAACAGCAAGTGTGGGAACTGGTTCCTCCACCTCCAGGTAAGTGTGCAATAGGCACTAAATGGGTGTTAGGAACAAAACTGATGAAAATGGGCTTATTGTTAAGAACAAGGCCAGACTGGTTGTACAGGGGTTTTCACAAGAGGAAGGTATTGATTATAATGAAACCTTTGCCCCTGTAGCCAGACTAGAAGCAATTCGATTGTTTTTAGCTTATGCTGCTTATCACAACCTTAAAGTTTTTCAAATGGATGTCAAAAGTGCATTTTTGTATGGGAAAATTAAAGAAGAGGTTTATGTATGTCACCACCAGGTTTTGAGGACAATAAACATCCTAATTGGGTGTATAAGCTTGATAAGGCTCTCTATGGGTTGAAACAAGCTCCTAGAGCCTGGTATGAGACATTATCAAACTTTCTTCTGGAAAATAATTTCACTAGAGGCTCCATAGATAAGACTTTACTCTCATTAAGAAAGCTGGGCAGCATAATCTACTCGTTCAAATTTATGTAGATGATATTTTTTGCATCCTCTGATCCACAGTTGTTTGATGCCTTTACAAAGTTGATGAAACAGAAGTTTGAAATGAGTGCCATGGGAGAATTACAGTTCTTTCTGGGTTTACAAATCAAACTAAAGGCTAGTGGAATTTTCTTTCATCAGTCCAAATACACAAAAGATCTTTTGGAAAAGTTTGATTTACAAAAGTGTAAGCCCTGTTCTACTCCCATGTGCAACACCACACAACTGGATACAGATCAAAAGGTAAAGTGGTTGATGAAACACTTTACAGATGTATGATTGGGTCCTTGATGTACTTAACAGCTTCTAGACCAGACATTATGTTTGCTACATGTGTTTGTGCTAGATTTCAGGCTGCACCTAAGGAGTCTCATTTGATTGCAGTCAAGAGGATCTTTAGATATTTGCAAGGCACTCCATCTCTAGGTTTATGGTATTCTACTAGACATTTTGGTAAATTAGTTGCTTTTTCTGACAGTGACTATGCATGGTGTAAGTTGACAAGAAAGTCCACTTCTGGAGGATGCCATTCTTAGGCAACTGCTTGATTTCTTGGCAGAGTAAGAAGCAGACCTCAGTTGCTACATCAACTGCTGAAGCAGAGTACATTGCTGCTGCAAGCTGTACATCTCAGGTACTCTGGCTTCAAAACCAATTATTGGATTATGGCATAACAGAGACTAAGACCCTATTGTTAATGGACAGTTCTTCAGCTCTTTGTATTGTCAAGAATCCTGTCCAGCACTCTAGGACTAAACATATTGAAATCAGACACCATTTTATTAGAGATTGTTTTGAAAAAGGTCTGATTGATCCAAAATTTGTTCCTAGTGTTGATGAGCTTGCAGACATTTTCACTAAGCCCTTGATAGCACAACTTTCCAAAACCTAGTACTAAGGCTTGGTATGCTGCAGCTAGAATAAGTGACAACTACTGATGATCTCAGCTCACAAGTACTGATGATCATAGTTTATTATTGTCATATATAAGTACTGAAGTTATCCTCCCTTCAGCAGTTTTTAAAACTACTGAAGCTTAAGTAACTTCTCAGTACTCAAGTACTTTATTTGTTGAAACAGCTGATGTAGTTACAACAGCTGATGTAGTCACAACAGCTGATGTAGCTACAACTACTGTTGTCAGAAACAAATACATACTGATGTCCTATGAACATCTGAAAACAAATGAAAACGTCTGATGAGTATGTTGAGGACAGTATGAAACAGCTGAAAAGAAATGAATTGACGACAACTACTGATGAGCCTTTTTGTCTTCAGTAGTTCCTAACTGCTGTTTCTTTCTAAACAACTGAAGCAAAACCATGTCTTCAGTAGTTTCACAACTACTAATAACTAATACCAAGTCCTCAGTTGTTTCATCACCTGAAGTCACAACTGTCTTCAGTAGTTTTATAACTACTGATGACTAAATCTTCAGTAGTTTTATAACTACTGATGACTAAATCTTCAGTAGTTTTAAACTACTGATGACTAAATCAGAGACTTCAGCTGTTTCAACGTCTGACGGTTAAAACCAAGTCTTCAGTTGTTTTATAACAACTGCTGATCACACTAATACGGTCAGTCATTCCAAACCTATGATAGTTAATAACACGTCATCAGTAGTTTCAACAACTGATGACTAACACCAAAACCTTCAGTCGTTTTCTAACCCTACCCTTTAAATACCTTATCCCACCTTCAGAGTTTTTTACTTTCTTCTCTTCTCAAACCTAACATTCAAAAAAAAACTCTGTAACCTCTCTTCATCAATGGCGACCATGCAACTAAAACCTCGACACAACTGTGTCGCACATCTCACAAAATCGCCATACTAGACCAAGTTTCACAACGCCATTGATTTAATGGTTCAGTCACCTTACAAAACGGCTTTTCTGTTAAATCCCACCATATATGCCGAATCTCTTAACCAATTCTGGACAAACGTCACTCTTGTCTCTGAGGAGAATGACACAGAGTCTCTTCAATCGTTTGTCCATCGTCAAAAAGTGGTCATTACTCCAGACTCTTCGCCAAACCCTCAATCTGGATGATGCCACTTTCCCAACTGGTTATCCAAAGGGCACAATCGATCAATCATTTGCCCAGCATGGATACCAGGGTAACCTGAGTGCATCTACCATATTGAAGAAACATTTCCAGGATGCCGAACGTCTCATCTTTCACCTGGTAAATGTCTGCCTTGCCCCCAAGACTCATCATGGAATCAAATGTCCACAAAGTGGCAACAGGTAATGTACTCCATCCTTGAGCAACAACCTTTAAATTTTTCTGAAATACTATTTTTAGAGCTCAAGGATATGGCCCAAAAACAACTTGCTAACCGATGGATTATATCCTCGGTTCATAATGGCCATAATTGAAAACCAGCTTCAAGCTGAGGGACTTGTTGGCCTGGGAGTCCCTACTACGGCTGTATTGCCTGAAGTATACTCCCGGCACAACTCTGACCAATCACTAAAAATGGCTGCCAAGCTGCGCAAACCCACGCAGCTGGAACCACACAGCCACCACTCCAAATCCAAAGTCCCCACCAAACCCACTAAAAAGAAGACAAAAAAGGCTACTCAGGGAAATGAGTCCCCTGAGGATGCCCCTGCAACACAAACGCAGGATATATCCACTGGTTATAACCCCCTAGTGGATACAAGGACTTCATCAGCCACAGCCGCTCAGGTTTCCTCCCAAAAGGAGCCTGCAGCAACCAAAGAAGGGGTATCCACTAATCTGGGATCTTCCTCATTGAGGAGATTGCCATTGAAGAGCACCATTCTCCGCAGGTGCATACTGCTTTTATCCCATCTCCCACTGCAAACCACCCACAAAGTCCTACTCTCATTATTGCAAACGTGCTGACTCAGCTGCATGCCTCTCCTCCTCCCCAACAAACACCAACAAGGGGAAAACCACAGCAATTGAGGAAGAGGATCAACATGCTTCTGACAGCCCCAGCACAAGGGTTTAACTGTTCTATCTCCTGGTGTGGATATGGAGACCAGAACATCTGGTGAGGCTGCCCACTTCTGAATCAGCACATGATCAGACTGAGGCTGGTAACATAGCTCAGACCTCACCAGAGGCAACAGCTGATGAAGGACATTATCCTGAGGCTGGAAGTCCCCAATTCCAAGAAAAAAGGCACATGCTAAAACTGGTCTACACCCAGTGCATGTACATCCTGCTACAAGTAGGAGGTCAGGTGATTCAGCATCTGCTGATGATGACCTGGGCTTCTTTTATGATGTTCTGGCCCAGAACACAATTCTTGAGGAAGAAGTCAGTAGACTACAAAGACTACTTGACCAATTCTCTCACACAGCAAGTCCATCTGCCACCAACATAAACCCACAGATGGCACCTTCACCTGAAGGTCTCCCACACACTCAGCCACTCAAAACTTCCGAGCCACCAGTTTCTATTTCTGGCACTGCTTCTCAGGGACAGAACCCCTCTGAGCAAACAGCTGCTATCTTTCAGCAATCCCTACCTCTCATCACCCCAATAATCACAGACATTGTGATCAAAACCATGGATGAGAGGCTTCCCTCAATCATACAACCCCTGGTGGAGGAGATTGTGAGCACAAGGCTTTCTGCTACTCAAACCCTTGCAACCAATGCAACCAAAAAGGGGGAGAGTCAGTCAGTGAAAGCAAAGAGGAAGAGCATAGAGGGGAAGAAAGAAAAGGAGACTGAGAAGGAAGAGGAGTTTGTGAAGGGAGCTGACATTGATCAAGTGGGTGAAAGTCACAAAGACTTTCATGTCACATATAAGAAGAGGAAGTTGAAGGAAAAAAAAAAGAGCTCGAACTCGATGAGATGATCAAAATGGCGAATGCTACACACAGTAAATCAATGGACTCCATTATTTATCAACTGTATAGACAGGGGTTCAATACTGCACAGCTTGACTCAGAGATTAGGAGACTTGAAGTTGAAGAAATTAACTCAAGATGGGCAAGTTATGATGCATTAGAAAGAGAAAGACTAGAGATCATGATCAGATTCATTGCAAAGTACCTTGGGAGATCATTGATCGAGATTAAGTCATGGACCAGGGACAGTATCTTGGCAATAACCACCAAGATCTGTTCGTTGAAGCATACACTAAGGGATTGGTGATTGAAGCACTAAATGAGGCAGGTGCTGGGAACAGAAAGGAACTAGCAAAACACTCAAAAGCCTTCACTCACTACAAGAATGCTAGAACAACCTGCAAAACCTCCCACTTCAAAATCACCACTACCACAACCCACTAAACCAACTCCTTTACCCTCAAAACCAACAGCCGATGATGCACCCAAGAAGAAGAAGAGAAGGGTGTTGAGGCTAGAAGAAGAAGAAGAAGAAGAAGAGGAGATGAGGAAGAAGATAGGTTGCCTCTTTCCGCAGTCCTAACTTTGCCTAAAGCCAAACATATGCCCATCACTCCCACCTCACAGATGGAAGCTGTGAGAATGAAGATAGAAGAAGAACAGCAGCAAAAGCTTCATGATGATGAGATGCTGAAAAGCATAGACAAAACGTATGTTGCGTCTTCATCAATAATCAGTATGAAGAAAGAAGCTCTGAGATTGTACACCCTTGCTAACACATTTCAATATCAAAAGGAAAAGGTGAGAATATGGCCTGATCCTAGGGTGGCTCACAGAATTGTGAAGAAAGACATTCCTTCGAGATACAAGGGCCAAGTAAAACGGATCGTAGATGAAGAGATCACAGTGGTCCTTGTAGTATCACCCTGGGAAATTGTAGAAGATTTCAAGAAGGCCTATGAAACTAAACAGCCACCCCAAAAGATGTTAGAGAACAGAGTAATTAAAAAGGGGTTAGTCTACAAGAGGCTTGAGAACTTCAACCAAAATGAGCTCAGTCTGTTACTTGAAGGGACTCACCCAGATGAGTTTGCATACAAACAGATCACAACAGTTGAGCTCAAAAATGGCAAACAGGCTAAGTACATTTCAGAGTTGTATGGGCGTGAAGGATTGTTTGATGGTGGAGCTGAAAATCTCACCATGGAAGAACAAATTATTTTCTCAGAGCATACACTAGAGAATCCTACAGGCTTATACATGGGAAGTAGATTTCATGGATAGGACCACAACCCTGTGTCCAGTTCCCCAAAGTCAGGGTTCTTATCCATACTATGCCAACCAAATTTCAGAAATCTATTCCCAGGCCAGTGCTTAATTGGGTCATCTTCTTAGCTGATCAAGAAGGAAAAAGACCAATCTTATCGCCAACAATAAGTGGGACCTCAATAAAGTTAAGGTATTGGCTGCATTGGTTCAGGGGGAGTTTGTTGGACCAAAAGAACCAATGAGCCGGGTCAAAAAACCTTAAGTCCCACAGACGTCACACAACTGCTGAAGTCCACAACAGCTGAAGATAA
Organism: Flaveria trinervia; assembly: GCA_025506515.1. NCBI lineage: Eukaryota > Viridiplantae > Streptophyta > Magnoliopsida > Asterales > Asteraceae > Flaveria > Flaveria trinervia. The sequence continues at coordinate 54,950,327 of CM046455.1, forward strand.
GTGCTGAAGACAAAGTCTGAAGACAAGTCTGAAGACAAAGTCTGAAGACAAGTGCTGAAGACAAGTCTGAAGACAAGTGCTGAAGACAAGTCTGAAGACAAGTGCTGAAGACAAAGTCAAGACAAGTGCTGAAGACAAAGTCTGAAGACACAAGTGCTGAAGACAAAGTCTGAAGACACAAGTGCTGAAGACAAAGTCTGAAGACACAAGTGCTGAAGACAAAGTCTGAAGACACAAGTGCTGATGACAAAGTCTGAAGACACAAGTGCTAAAGACAAAGTCTGAAGACACAAGTACTGAAGACAAAGTCTGAAGACACAAATGCTGAAGACAAAGTCTGAAGACACAAATGCTGAAGACAAAGTCTGAAGACACAAGTGCTGAAGACAAAGTCTGAAGACCAAGTGCTGAGACAAAGTCTGAAGACACAAGTGCTGAAGACCAAGTATCAGACGTTGTCACAACAGCTAAAGAGGTCTTCTTCAGTAGTTGTGACGGTTTTCTTTCAGTAGTTTTATGTTTTTCTTTTCAGTATTTTTGTAAAACGACTGAAGAGCTTGTTCTTCAGTCGTTGTAGTTTCAGTAGTTTCGTAGCAGTAGTTTTATGTTTTGTACTTAGCACTCTGATATGTTCTCAGTAGTTGTGAACATTTCAGTAGTTTGTTAAGTTTTAGTTATTTTTGTAATAAATCTGCCAGATGTCACTATCCCGTAATATCAGCAGTGATTGCACTCTATATAAGGAGTGTCAACCTATTTGTAATCGGTGAATGATTAAGCAGAAACAGTTGATATTATTAAAACATTCCTTTTCACAGAAATATATTCTCTCTTTACAACCGTATTTGTTCTTAATGCATACGAATATCAAATTCTTGCTATAATTTGTCTAATTCTTGTTCTTATTCCGCTGCGTTACACTCTAATCCATCAAACTTGAGATCACTGATCCTGTCAGTAAGTGCATGTTTTAGATATTTTTTGCACCACTAGTCTCAAATTCCCCTCATCTTCATCAGAAGATTCATTAGGGGATGAGATGATTGGACCAGAGTCCTCTCTCTCACCACCAGCTTGAGGTTCTTGCCTACTGGTTTTCCTCTGCTCACTGGCAATCTCAGTGGAGATGTCAATGGGCTAAGTTGTCATGGTTGAGGTCTTAATGATGTAATCACTTTTAGAAGTGAGAGTCTCTTTGATATGTACATCCTGAACAGGTTCAGGAGTGTCCACCTTAGTTGTAGGTCACTGATATGGGATAGATGTAAGAGACTCAGGAGTACTCATCTCTCTTTGAGTAGGGGAAAGAAGAGAGATTCATTATACTCACTGAAACCTATATCTTCATCAGTATAGAAGTCAAGGTTGGGAATTGTTAGTTGAGATCTATAGATTGGGGATGGTAACTGTCCCCTGAAGGTTCATCACTTAAGTGTTTAGACTCAAAGTGATGGCTTAAGGCAGTTGGGCTAATGAGCTCATCAAGCTGAGCATGAGGAACCTCAGCACTGATTCTTGAAGAAATGGGAGTGGTTTGCTCCTCAGGAGAAGTGGGAGCTCCAGTGTCCACTTCTTCCTATATGGTTGAGTATTTGGGGGCCTCCACAGACTGAATAGCCTGAGCAGGAGTTCATTTGGATTTTCTTTGGTAGGTGATGGAGATTTGAGGCTATGTGGGTGGTTGGGAAGTAGCAGGTGTGGGTTCAACACTAGCTTGTGCTGCTAGGTTGTCACCTTGAGCAATGAGCTCTAACATTTTTGGGACTAGGGCTGTATCTACCCCAGAGAATCCAACAGTGGGCTTTCTTAGTATTTTAAAGATGCCGAGCTTCATCTGTCCCAATTTAAGAATGTTACCTGTTTCCCTCAATTGTGAGCCCCGTTCACAGTTAAGAATATACCGGACATATCTAGGAAACATGTAATGTTCTAAGGAGTCTAAATTTGCAAGTAAATTAGTATAGACAAATTAAGAATACCTAATTTGACCCCTTGAACCATTCCATGGATTATGAAGGAGAGATCCTCAGGAATCTGGTCCCATCCACCGTGCTTGTTTGATAAGCTGTGGATGACCACATGGAGCAGGAATCTCCACTGGGATGAGACCTTCCCTTTCCTAAAGGTCTTTACAGAGAAATCTCCCTCATATCCCATCTGCTCAAAAGAATGATTGATAGCTTCCTTTGGTAAGAACACCTCACCTTCTTCATCATCCAGCTGAAGATGTCTATTGATGATGGCCGGAGTGATGAAGATTGTTCTCCCCTACACTATGGCAGACAGTGCCTTCTCCCCATCCATAATGACCTCTGGTAGGTCTTCCAGAATTCAAGCAACTGATCCTCATAGAGTGGAGGATCAATGGTTAGGGAGGTGAAGTAGTTTGACAGAGACAAGAAACGGCAAACCTCTGAGAAATGAGGATCTTTCTCAGAGCTTAACAGAGCAACCTAATTATGTTGTTTGTGTAGTTGCATGGTAAAGTTGGGATCATTTCTATGAGCAAGGTTTGCCATTTTGAAGTAGCTTAAGGATGAAGAAAGAGGAAAGAAAGAAATTCCAGAGAGAATTTGGGTTTTTAGGTATGGAGGAAGAACAAATGATAGAAAGAGGGGGAAACCGTTGAGTATATATGTGAAAAGGATTTCAGATAAAGTTTAATGAAAGAGGATAAACTTTGAAATCCGGATGTTGATTCACCTCTGAAAAAGTAGTTTACTTTTGCACAAAAAGTAGTTTACTTTTTGCTCAAAAAGTAGTTTTCTTGGAAGTCAAAAAGCTTCCGAAAGTTAATTATCTTCAGAAGTTTTAATTAAAAAGCTTCCGAAGCTAAAATGACTTCGGAAGAATTTCCTGAGAGTTTTGAGAATTTTGCTTTAGAAGAGAAATTAAAACTTGAGCGCTTTGTATATAAAACAACAAAGCTTCCGAGAGTTACTTTTGCTTCGAAGTAAATGGTCCTTCAAATAAGTAAGTGTCTGAGATAAGTATTTAAAGATCGGAAGATAAATCTAAAAGCTCTCCCGAAGGTAAATTTCTTTGACAATTATTTATTTTGAAGGCATGATTTGCTTCCGAAGTTTAAAGCATAACTTTCGAAGTATCAGAAATTTTCAAAAATCTAAGGAAAGTCTTCAAAACGAAATTTTCATCCAAAGAAAACATGAGCTTATAAAAGTGATGAACTAGACAACTTAGGACACACATATTTTAAGAAATAATAAGAATTAGTTTTAAGAAAAGCTTACTCAAAGTTTATAATCCCTATAGCTGATATTAGATATTTAAATCTCTATTCATCAAAAGCCTTTGTAAACAGATCAATGTATTGTTCATCTGTGTGAACTTTGACTAGTTTAATTAATCCCTTTTCATAGTTATCTCTTATTAAATGATACCTGATATTGATGTGCTTTGTCCTTGAATGCTGCACATGGTTCTCTGTGATTGAGATAGCACTGTTGTTGTCTATGTGAATGGGAGTCTCCTTGAAGTTTAACCCATAGTCCAACATCAGATTTTTTGAATCCAAAGTACTTGAGCACAGCAGCTTGCAGCATCAATGTATTCAGCTTCAGCAGTTGATGCAGAGACACAGGATTGTTTCTTGCATTGCCATGAGACAACCCTTCCACCAAGAAATTGACATCCCCAAGATGTAGAATTTGAAGTCATGTTGCAACCACCATAATCACTATCTGTATAGGCATACAGATTGAAGTCAGAATTCTTGGGATACCATAGGCCAAGTGTTGATGCACCTTTGAGGTATCTTAGAATCCTCTTGACAGTGATAAGGTGAGACATCTTAGGGGTGGCTTGATATCTTGCACAAAAGCATGTAGCAAACATGATATCAGAACTGCTAGCAGTAAGATACATAAGAGACCCAATCATAGCCCTGTATAAGTGCTCATCTACACACTCCCCCTCAAGATCAGGACCAAGGGAGTGGTTTCTAGCTATGGGTGTCTTAGCAATCTTACAATCAGTCATATTGAACCTCTTGAGTATGTCCTGAACATACTTTGACTGACTTATGAAGATGCCATCTTCAACTTGCTTCACTTGAATTCCTAGAAAGAAATTGAGTTCCCCCATGGCACTCATTTCAAATATGTCTTTCATCAGCTTCTCAAAGTCTTTGCAGAGCTTTGGATTGATTGAACAAATATGATGTCATCTACATAGACTTGAACTAGCATCAAGTCATTTCCTGTTCCTTTAATGAAGAGAGTTCCATATATAGTACCTATTATGTATCCATGCTTGTAGAGATACTGAGATAGAGTCTCATATCACTTCCCTGGTGCTTGGTGCAGCCCATAAAGAGCCTTATCAAGCCTACAGACATAATCAGGATGATCGGGATACGCAAAGCCAAGTGGTTGTTTGACATACACCTCTTCATTAATCACCCCATAGAGAAAAGCACACTAGACATCAAATTGATGGACCTTGAAGTTCTTCTATGTAGAAAATGCCAAGAATATCCTAACAGGTTCCAGTCTTGCTACAGGAGCAAAGACATATGTAGTCAATTCCTTCTTCTTGTGTGTACCCTTAAACAACTAGTCTAGCTTTGTTTTTATGACAAGTCCTCTATCATCCTTCTTATTCCTAAAAACCTATTTAGTTCCTATATTAGTCTTCCCATGCGGAAGTGGACATAGGTTCTAAATATTCTACCTTTTGAATCGAAGCAGCTCCTCTTGCATAGCTTCAACCCAACTTCCATCCTTTAAAGCCTCATCAATTTTCTTAGGCTATATCTGAGATAAGAAACAAGAGTGATAACAAACATTTGCATCATGGGTTTGTCCTTTTGTTCTTACCCCTGACTCAATATCTCTAATGATGTTTGTGGTGGGATGAGACTTGTGGATCCTTAGCTGAGGGATCACAACAAGTTGCTGACAGAGATCTAAATTAGAGAAATTTAGATCTGGCATTGATGTTTCTCCCAGCACATCAGCACACTTATCAAGAGAGACTTGATCCAAAGAGTGTGTGACATCATTGATGTTGTCTTTTATGGAGTCATTGTTAGAATCAAGAAATTCTTGATCACTCTCACCACCACCATGATCCTCTACATTTGAAGCTTCTTTATCTGGTTATTGAGCTTTTAAGCTGGAATTTGAAGGCATCTCAGATGTATGAGCTGAATTGTCATTGTTTTGCTAATAGAAACTTCATTTGCAGAATTAGTTACAACTGGAGCTAAAGTTGTATAGCTTGAAGGTCTTGTCAGCTCAAATCTTGGATAAGGATCATGTGTTGGTAGAATATTTGTAGACCCTGAAACATTCTCACAAGATTTGTTAAAATAGATGGTAACTAAATCAATATCAAATAGCCAATCAGGACCAATACTAGTTAAACTGGGTGTGTGTTCATTGAAAGTCACATTGGCTGACTCCATAACAACCATGGTTCTAAGATTGTATACTCTTAAAGCCTTAGCTTGGGAAGAGTACTTAATGAAATGTCCATTATCTGATTTCTTATCAAATTTGGCAATTTGATCTTTGGTATTCAAGATGGTGCAAGGACATCCAAATGACCTGAGAAAACCATGAAAGGTTTCCTTTTGTGCCAAAGTTCATAAGGAGTCTTACCATGTGTCTTAACCATGAAAACTATGTTCTACACATAGCAGGCAGTGTTGACTGCCTCTGCCCAGAAGGTGATGGGCAGTTTAGAGTCAGACAAAATAGTTTTTGCAACTTTAATAAGTGTCTTGTTTCTCCTCTCAGCACTATAGTCCTGGGAGTATTATATTGTCTTGTAATACCCTTTTCATCACAAAATGTATCAAGGATTTGTTTCTTGAATTTAGTTCCTTGATCACATCTTATGGTTTTGACCTTGTCATCAGATTAATTCTCAATCTTTAAGATGAAATTTTTCAGAATCTTAGGAGTCTCATCCTTAGTTCTAAGGAAGAGACCCAAGTGAATCTTGTAAAGTGATTTGTGATCACTAATAGTAAGAGGTCCTTCCTAGACTCATTACACTGGTGGGGCCAAAGAGATCCATATATAACAAGTGTAGGGGAGTAGTGATGGAGTTTCTTTCCTTTGGCTTGTGAGATACCTTGTGTTCCTTCCCTTTCAAGCATGAAACACAATGGTCATCACTTGTAACTCTTTCTTTGGCATTCCAGTTACCAAATCATTCTTAATTAGCTTATTCATGTTCTTAAAGTTTACATGGCACATTCTTTTATGCAAGAGGAAAGACTCATCATTATTTGCTTTAGATAGAAAGCATGAAACTTCTCCCGAGGGAGATGTTTCTTGCAAATCCATCTTGTACATGTTCCATTTCATAGGGGCTCTAAGCAGAATATGCTCATAAGGAATGACCACCCCGGGCTTGTGAACAATGCACTCATGCTCAATGAAGAGCATGTTATGACTCTGATCATAAAATTAAGATACACTCAAAAGATTGTATCAAAGCTCCTTTACAAAGTTTACCTTCTCAATGTTGAGCTTACCGTTTGTGATCTGGCCCCTTCAAGATATGTAACCACCCTCATCTCCTCCAAAAGCAATTGGCCCACCATCAATTCTTTCAAAGTTTTGGAGTAGTGACCTGTTGCCTGTCATGTGCCTGGAACAACCACTATCAATGATCCAGCCATTCTTGTTTGTCCTGAGTTGTTCCTACACAAAAGAGATGGTTAGTTACATTTGGAAACCCAATCCTTGCTTGTCTTTGTATTATCAAAAGAAGTTGAAGGTAATGAAATAGTAATAGATCTTATAGTAATATTTTGAGGATCCTTTGTTGTTGTTGATGGAGAACTTTCAGTCACTTGGTCATTCTTGAACTTCCACACCACCTTTGAAACTTTAGACTTGACCTTCAATACTTCAGAAGTTTTACTGACTTTTGAAGTTTTGATGACTGGGCCTTTGAAAGATCTTGCTATCACTACAGCAGGCTTTAGTGCTTCGGAAGTTTTCCCTTCTTCAGAGACCAAATTTTCTTTCGAAGGCAATTTTCCACTTGCCATCATATTCATTTTGGAGCTTCCGAAGGAAACAAATTTTCCTTCGAAAGTTAGTTTCTTCTTGGAACTCTTAGAAGTCTCTTACTTGGTCATATGGAGAGTACTTCTTGGATTCTAGAACAATCCTTAGAAAGATAAGAAGTACTCCCACACATAACACAGTTCATTTTCTTCTTCATAAGAGCCTTCTTTTGAGAACAAGGCTGAACTTGATCACTTTCCCTTTCCACCTTCATCTTCACAGATGCTGAGAAAGTTCTTTTAGGGTGAGAACTGCACTTGGAGCTGGATGGTGTAGGCTGTGTAGCAGTGGTACACAACTGGTCAGTCTTCTTCATGATACTAGGATGATTTGATCATGAACCGGAACTCTTGGTACTAGAGTTCAAATTGATGTCTCCGGTCTTAACCACTTCAAACGATGTAGAGATAAAGACTTGTTTTTGCTTTGAGTCAAAAGTGGCCTTGATCTCTTGAGCCTTCTTTTCTTTTCTCTTGCTCTTTCTAATCAAGTTCTTTCTCATAAACTTGGTCATCACAGACTTCGTACTCTCCTCAAAAGGATAGTGAAGCTTTTTAGAATCCTTTTCTTCACTCTTCTTAGAGGCATTCTGCATTATCACTTCTTCATCCTTTTTAGTCAAGGGGTCTATGAGTTGAAGTTCATCTTCACAAGTTCCACACCTAGGAGATCTTACAGACAAGATTGTGTGTGGAGGAGCTATCTCACTAAATCCCAGTCCCTGCTTATTCTGATAATAAACTTTTGCATGCAAGGATGAGGATATAATGTTCTTGAATGTCTCTTCTTCAAGAACATATTTTTCTACCCTGGCTTTGCTGATCACAAGCTTAGCATGTCATTCAGTCAACTTGGTTATGAGATATTTGATCTGAGTCCTGTAGTTGGTGTGTTCATGTTTAAGAACTGAAATGGTTTTCTCTAAGTCCTCTATTTTTAACTTATAGTCATTTTTAGATATTTTGAAATCTGATTTTAAGATATTTAAGGACTCAAGATCATATCTCATCTCTAAGTTATAGGACCTGTATCTATTAACTTTAGTAATACATTCAAGTGTATAGAGATGTTCCAATACCTTTGCTTCATCATGGTCAGCCATCAGTGCTTGGTTTGGAGATCATCTTACACTTGAAAACACCAGTCAAAGCCTCCTTCTTCAATAGCAATTGTAGCTTGCTGCTTTGGCTTCTTAATTTGGGTGGCTTTCTCAATGTAGTTTGGCCTGGTTTGTGCTTGGCCACCATTTGTCCTTGGTGCCTTGCACTCCCTATCAAAGTGACCCATCTAGTTATAGTTGTAACACTTGACTTTGCTTTCATCCAGCCCAAACTTTCCACTAGCTGTATTGCTAGGGAACTCCTTCTTATCCTCTTGTAGAACTTCTTGGCTCTATGAGTGAGAAGAGCCATCTACTGGACTATTTCCATATACTCCAGGTCATCTGGATGGATATAGTCCAGATCTTCAAGGGTGAAAAAAAAATTCCTGAGCTTTCATCAAAGACACAAAGGCATGTGAAGAACTTGTCTCTTGGAATGGGCTTCCTTGAGTGTAGCTTTCTCTTGGTGTCTCCACAAAGGTGATGAAAGGACCCTTTTGTGAGTTTTCAGGGTAGCATATAAGATGATGTTGAGGTTCTATGCTATCCCTTTCAGTCACATGCAGGGCTAAACTCATTTGATTGCTAGAGTTACCGATGAGCCTTGCATTTTCATCTCCATCTAGTATTCACTGAGAATACCATACAACTCAGTCAAAGTGAGAGTCTTAAGATTCTCAGTCCTCTTGATAACAACACATAATGTGTCCATTGCCTAGGAAGAGAGGACATGAACTTCCTTATAATGTCCCTGTTTTCAAGAGTCACTCCAACATCCAATAGAGTATCCGCGATCTCAACATACCTGAATTATTGTTGAGTCATGGTTTCATCTATTTTAAAGGTGAAATTTTCAAATAGCTACTTCAGGAGATCCTTCTTGTTCTCTTTTGCTTTATTAGAACCCTAATACATTACTTTCAGTGCATCCCACAACTGTTTAGCTGTTTTGCATTTCTTGAAACCTTTGTATATAGAGTTAGGAAGAGCAGTTTGAAGTACTGTCATGGCTTTCTGATCAATTTTTACTCTTTTTCTATCTTTATCAAAGTAGTCAGCCATAGCATTTGGAATCATACCACCTCCAGTAGTAATTGAAGAGGTGCTTGGTATGTAAGGTCCTGAGAGAACAGATTCCCACATCCTAAAGTCTTGACACTTGATGAAACCTTCCATTTTTTAGCACCAAGTATCAAAGTCTTCAAGAGTGATCAGTGTAGACTTTGTCATGGTTCTAGTTTCCATATCAGCTTTAGTGATAGCTGCCATTTGAGATGTTAAGTACTTTGTGTGTGTGAGGGATCTTACGATTATGAGATCTTACTTTGAAGGCCTCATTTTCACCTGGTGAGTCAAACAGAGTTGAAACGAAAAGTACATAAAGCAAAAAGAAACAGACTCAAGACCTCAATGTATGGTTTACCAAAAGCATGGACCTTTTCACCAACTTGTGAAACTTGGTGAGTCAAACAGAGTTGCAACGAAAAGGTAGCCCATCTTTATGGTAAAAGATACATCAGATAAAGCATGTAGTAAAAAGTCTTTGGATGAAATATGTCTTCATAAATTGGCTTCGGAAGACTTTGTCTCTGAAGCTTTGGAAGACTTCATATTTGGCTTCGGAAGATATTGGTCTTGGCTTCGGAAGATATTGGTCTTGGTTTCGGAAGACTTTGTCTCTTGGCTTCGGAAGATTTCACACTTAAAATGTTTTCCAATGTAGAATGTGAAACTTCCTAAGCATTCTACTTTAGCATTTTGTGCATGCATGCAGGACAGACTGTTTGGATGTTTTGGGTTGCATCAGCCTTATATGAAACCTTACAAGTATTATTGATTGTTTATCCAAGATTGATGCATAGTCTCTCTAAATCATCATCAATACAATATACTTTATTCAAACCCTGATAATATTTGATCTAACAGGAAGAAATGAGAGGTGTGCATGTTATAATAATTGCCAAACCACCTTGAACCATAACCTATGGTGATCGTTTTTTGCCTTCCATCATCATTTAGAGAGGTCAGCTAAGTTTAATGTTTGAAGAGAGCCAAAGCCTAAACCTATTCTCTTTTAGAAAAGATGATTGATATCTGATTAGACTAATATGTCTGTTTGGTATAGTCATTACCACATGTAAGAAACGACTTCTGATTCACTCCAAAGCATTAATACCATGCCGTGGGCCCTCGTATAAGGGGAAAAATTTAGAATGATGGACTAGATAACACCGATTTGATTAGAGTTATTCGACCACCAAAAGACAATAGCTTAGCTTTCCAAGAGAAGAGTTAGGATTCAAAAGGATCAATGACATGCTTTTGATATTTAATATGGTTCATAATAGCTTCAACAAAAAGGACTAGATACATGAACAGACGTTTAGCAGATTGACAATGAAGGGACAAGATCATTTCAGCCAAAAAGGAAGGGTCCACACTAATGCCACAAAGACATCTTTTGAGTAGTTAACCTTTAGACAAGATGCTAATAAGAAGTAAGGAAGAAATCTTGTAATGTTTTTTGAGTTAAGTAAGGAACATTTACCAATGAAGCTAACATCATTGAGAAAGAAAAGATGTGAAAATGAAGGGCCATCGTTAGCGTCTTACTCCTATGAAAGATACCCAAAATAAGAAGATTCTTTTAATAAGCAGATCTAGGGATTCCATAGAAAGAATCAAAACAAGTATGGTGAGATTAGGTCTTCTTGTTTAACCCCTTTCTTGTTACTAAACTCCTTTGTCAGTGCATCTTGAAGTACATGCTGAGGTGAGACAACCACAAATCCAATTCTCCATCATAATAGAAAGTTCATATGTAACTAGGATCACATCAGGTTGAGTTTTACTGCTTAGATCAAAGCCCTAGTAATGTAGGTAAATCTTTTGTGACCTATTTAACATATGATTTCTGAAAACATAACTTAATGTTAAAAATAGAGTTGATCAGGTTCCTTCCTAACATACCATTAATTTTAGAATACCGTAACAATTACAGAAGATTTCTCAAACTAATAAAAGGGAACTCACAAATGATCAGAAAGTTAAAGGGATATGATTTCTAATAACCATTTCTAGTTCATTAGCCATGGATTTATTATGAAAACCAGTTTCGCGAATGGAAGTTGATCATACATTTTTCAACCGTGTATGACAATCAGAATCACAAACCACAAATTTATAACTTCCCATTCAAATATAGATGCTACCCATCAATAGTTTTTCCAAGACCACCATAAATTAGGATAACACATGAAGTTTAGCTCATAATGAGCTTGAAGATAACAACAAAAATAAATGATAGTAATGAAATCATTGGTAAATTAGAACAATCAAACCGATGATCCACAGTGGATGATGTTTAGACAATCCCAAGCTTCTTCTATGTGTTGAATGAACCTCCAAAACCTTCTAAGGACCTCAAAAGGCTGGGTTCCCTGGAGGGAACACCAACACTTCACCTCCCTAAAGCTACTCTCAAAGTTGCAAATGAAGTCCTATTTATAGGCTTTCTAGAGTGTTTAAGCATAGCCCTATGCCTAAAAGGCATGGCCCCGTGCTAGTACAATGTACGTAAAAGTTGGTCAGCTAGTACGCTTAGAGCTTGTCGGACACGGCCCCGTGCCTCCCGGGCCGCGCCCCCGTGCCCCCCGGGCCGCGCCCCCTGCCCCCCGGGCCGCGCCCCCTGCCCCCCGGGCCGCGCCCCCTGCCCCCCGGGCCGCGCCCCCGTGCCCCCCGGGCCGCGCCCCCTGCCCCCCGGGCCGCGCCCCCTGCCCCCCGGGCCGCGCCCCCTGCCCCCCGGGCCGCGCCCCCGTGCCCCCCGGGCCGCGCCCCCGTGCCCCCCGGCCCGCGCCCCCGTGCCCCCCGGCCCGCGCCCCCGTGCCCCACGGCCCGCGCCCCCGTGCCCCCCGGCCCGCGCCCCCGTGCCCCCGTGCCCCCCGGCCCACGCCCCCGTGCCTCCTGGGGGTCGGGGGACCGTACTTTTTGTCTTGTCAAACCTACAAACATGGGGGTGTGTTGATTTAAGCACGAGGGTGTGTTTCAGACTAGGCATGGGGGCGTGCCTCATGAAGCATGGCCCCATGCTTGAATTCCAAAACTTTGTTTTCTTCATTTCTTATTTATTCTTCTTTTGTTTATCTTGGTTTTTTCCAAGCCTGAAAACACAATATGAACGATTTAAGTATCAAATCATCATTTTTAGTAAGAGTTTATATAATAATTGATATGCAATTGATGTGTTTTATGTGCATAATTTGAAGCACATCAGAAAGGCTCTTAAAACCATCAAGCTTAAGATTTTTTTGAACCATATAGGTAAAATCAAACATCTTAAAAGAAATAAAAGTAAAAAATAAAAAATAAAAAACTCCAATTTTGATGTCGCAAGTTGAACACTTTTTTTTTGGAAAGCAAAAACTCCATAAATATACATGCTAGCAAGAAGCTAAAAACACGCAAAGGGTACATCAACTTTATACAGCAAAGACAAAGAGAAATAACAAAAATAGAAAGAAAGAAAAATACGCACTTTAAATACAAAACTTTACCCATCTATCCCAATCCAAATGATCATTGTTTGCCCGGCTTTTTATCCATAGGAATCCAGTACTTTTGATTTCCTCGATTAACCTGTTCATCGAAGGTGGTTGATTGCCAAACACCACACTATTTCTCGTCTTCCAAATGCTCCAAAAGGTAGTTATCACAATCAGATATATTGCATCTCCTCTTATAGAATTGGTTGTCTTATGAATTAATAGTAAATCTTTGATGCAAAAAGAAAATGTAGGTAGCAATTTACACCAAGTAAAAATATACGCCCAAGCCATGGAAGCATAAAAACATGAGATGAACAAGTGGTGAGTTGTTTCCGGGTATTGAGAACACAATGGGCATACATCAGATGTAAGAATGACATTCCTTTTAAGAAGGGCGACCCGAGTTGGGATTCGATCAAGTTTCGTTCTCCAAATTAGGATGTTTGCTTTTGCAGGTATCCAAGGACTCCATTCGTATATATATAAGTTTGTTTGAGGCGTAACCTAGTTCAGTAAGTTCCGAAGTGACTTCACAGAAAAGGATCCAGTGCTATCCCATTTCCAAACCCAATTGTTGTTCAAAGAACATATGAGCTGATCCAATATGATGTTTCTTGGGGACACGTTATTTTGGATTTTCACAATGTTGCACCATACCCCAGCCGAGGACATCTGTAGAGATTAATGAAGAGGCTGATGCAACCTAAACACCCAATGTCTTTCTGCATGTTGCACAAGTGCATTGAAGAAGAATGCTTAGGAAGTTTTACACATGCAACAGAAAAAATACTCTAAGTGTAAAATCTTCCGAAGCAAGATATGAAGTCTTCCGAAGCCTCATAGACAAAGTCTTCTGAAGCTTCAACTCATGAAGACAGATTTCTTCCAAAGACTTTTAATACATGCTTTATCTGATGTACTTTTCCATAAAGCTGGACACCTTTCCGTTGTACCTTTGTAATGTCACCAACTTACATGATTTGGTGAAAAGATCCATGCTTTTGGTAACTCTACATTGAGGTCTTGAGTCTGCAACTTTCCACTTCATGTACTTTATCCTTTTTGTAATAGATATGGATGTGAGCTATGGCATATCATAGTCACAAGTCAAAAGGCAATCTGCCTTTTGACTTTACAATTGATTTTGTTCTGCATCTAGTTAATTGTATCCAGCTGGCTTTCAAAGTATAGCCGGTTGTAGGATGTAGTATAAGTATCTCACGTTCTTGTATCTTTCGAATATGCTTTGTAACACTTGTAATAGAACATAGAGAAAGCAATATACTGCATTCTTGAAAACCATACACTTGTGTTCTTTGTTATCTGTCTCTTTCATTACTTGTGTTCTTACTATCTCAACTTGGTTAATCCAGTTTACTGCTTGATTAAAGTTTAGTTAATCTCCTCTTTGTGTTGTTGTGTTGTAACTTACACCCTTCAATGATACTGCATTTGGTATTAGAGCTTTTCAGGCTCTTGATATAAGATCTCACCATCTTAAGATTCCTCACACACAGAAATAGTAAACTTTTCAAATGACAGCCATTTCCAACACTGATATGGAAACTGGAACCATGAACAAGTCCCCACTAATCACTCTTGATGAGTTTGATACCTGGTGTTTGAGAATGGAAGGTTTCATCAGGTCTCTTGATTCAAGAATGTGGGAGTCTATTAAGAATGGACCTTTCATACCCAGCACCCCTTCTGCTACTAGTGCTGGTATGATCCCCAAAGATGTGGCAAACTACTCTGATGAAGATAGGAAGAGAGTAGAGACAGATAGAAAAGCCATGACAGCCCTTCAAACTGCCCTTCCAAACTCTGTGTACAGAGGTTTCAAGAAGTACAAAACAGCCAAGCAGCTGTGGGATGCATTGAAACTGATGTATGAGGGTTCCTCTGAAGCCAAGGAGAACAAGAAGGATCTCTAGAAGCAGCAATTTGAAAACTTCACCTTCAAAACAGGTGAAACCATGACTCAGCAGTATTTTAGGTATATTGAGATTATGAATACCCTAGTGGATGGAGGAGTTTCTCTTGAAAACAAAGACATTGTAAGGAAGTTCATGTCCTCACGTCCTCGGAAATGGACACACTACTGTGTGGTGATCAAGAGAACTGAAAATCTCAAAACTCTTACTCTGATAGAGTTATATGGGATTCTCAGTGACTACCAGATGAAGATGAACATGCAAGGTTCATCTGGCAACTCCAACAATCAAATGGGTTCAGCCCTACATGTGGTTGAAAGGGATAGCATAGAACCCAAACATCATCTCTTATGCTACCCTGACAATTCACCAAAGGGTCCTTTCATCACCTTCCTAGATACACCAAGGGAGAACTACACTCAAGGAAGCCCATTCCAAGAGACAAGCTCTTCTCAAGCTTTTGTGTCTTCTGATGAAAACTGTGGCAACTCTCTTTTCACTCTTGAAGACCTAGACTGTATTCACCCAAATGATCTGGAATGCATGGAAATAGTCCAGCAGATGGCTCTTCTCACTCACAGAGCCAAGAAGTTCTACAAGAGGACTGGAAGGAAGTTCCCAAGCAATGCAACCAGTGGAAAGTCTGGCCTGGACAAAGGAAAAGTTAAGTGTTACAACTGTAACTTGATGGGCCACTTTTCCAGAGAGTGTAAGGAACCTAGAGCAAATGGTGGCCAAATGCAGTTCAGACCAAACTACACTAACAAAGCTCTCCAAGATGAGAAGTCAAAGCAGCAGGCTGCTATTGCTGTTGAAGAAGGAGGCTTTGACTGGAGGTTTCAGGTGGAAGATGCTTCTCCTAACCTAGCATTGATGGCAGATCATGATGAAGCCAAGGTATTAGAACATCTCTGTACTCCTGAATGCATTGCTAAAGTTATAGATACAGGTCCTATAACCTGGAGATGAGATCTGAACTTGAGTCCTTAAACATTTTGAAATCCGATTTTAGAAAGTCTAAAAATGATTATAAACTGAAGATAGATGACCTTGAGAAAACCATTTCAATTCTAAAACATGAAGACACAGATTTTAGGACTCAAATCAAAGATCTCATAACCAAGTTAACTGAGTGTTAGGCTGAGCTTGTGATCAACAAAGCCATGGTAGAAAAGAGTATTCTTGAAGAAGAGACCTTCAAGAACATGATATCCTCATCCGTGCACAACAAAGTGTGCTATCAAAACAGGCAGGGACTAGGATCCAATGTGATAGCTTCTCCACACACAATCTTGTCTGTAAGATCTCCTACATGTGGAACTTGTGAAGGTGAGCTTCCTCTCATAGATCCTATGAGTGAAGAGGATGAAGAAGAGATAGTGAAGACTTCCTCTGAGAAGAGTGAAGAGGAGGATTCCAAGAAGGGTCATTATCCTTCTGAGGAGAAAAAGAAGACTGTGATGACCAAGTCCATGAGAAAGAACTTGATCAGAAAGAGCAAAAGAAAGGCAAGGAAGGCTCAAGAGATCAAGGCTACTTTTGATTCTAAGCAGAAACAAGTTTTTCATCTCTGCAGGGTTTAAAGTGGTAGGGACTAAAGACATCAACCAAAACTCTTCTGCTAAGATTTTTGGTTCTTGTTCAACTCATCTCAGTAACAAGAAGAAGATTGATCTGCTGTGTACCACTGTTGCACAGTCTGAACCATCAAACTCCAAGCACAGTTCTCAACCTAAGAGGACTGTCTCTGCATCTGCAAAGATGAAGGTGGAGAAGGGATGTGACCAAAGACAGTCTTGTTCTCAGGAAAAGGCTCTTGTGAAGAAGAAGATGAAGTATGTCATGTGTGACAGCATCACTCACATTGTAAGAATTTCCATACAATCCTAAAGGCACTATCCATATGACCAAAACAAAGACTTCAAAGGGTCTCAAGAAGATTCAAGCTTCGGAAGGAAAATTTGTTTCCCTCGAAAGCTCCAAATCTAAGAAGAAGGCAAGTGGAAAATTACCTTCGAAAGAGAAGTTGGTCTCGGAAGAAAGGAGTTCTTCCAAAGCACTAAAGTCTGTTTTAGTGTCTACAGAATCTTCCGAAGGATCAGTCATCAAAACTTCCGAAGTTCCAAAAGCTTCCGAAGTTTTGAAGGTCAAGTCCATGACTCCAAAGGTGGTGTGGAAGTCTAAGAAAGACCAAGTGACTGAGAATTCTCCATCAACAATAGCTCAAGATCCTCTTAGTACAACCGTAGGATCTATTATTGTTGTATTACCTTCTGTCAATGAGCCCAAGACAAGCAAGGCTTGGGTTTCTAAATGGAACTAATCATTTTCTTTGTGCAGGGACAGCTGAAGACTAACAAAAATGTCTGGATCATTGATAGTGGTTGTTCCAGGCACATGACAGGCAATAAGTCACTACTCCAGAACTTTGAAAGGATTGATGGGGGACCAATTGCTTTTGGAGGAGATGAAGGTGGTTACATTTCTGGAAGGGGCAAGGTCACAAATGGTAAGCTCAGCATAGAAAAGGTAAACTTTGTCAAGGAGCTTGGATACAATCTTCTGAGTGTATCTCAATTTTGTGATCAGAGTCATAACATGCTCTTTACTGAGCATGAGTGCATTGTTCTTAAGCCTGGTGTGATCATTCCTCATGAGCATATCCTTCTTAGAGTCCCCAAGAAAGGAAACATGTACAAGATGGATTTGCAAGAAACCTCTCCCTCTGGAGAAGTTTTATGCTTTCTGTCTAAAGCTAATAGTGATGAGTCTTTCCTATGGCATAAAAGAATGTGCTATGTAAGCTTTAAGAACATGAACAAATTGATTAAGCATGATTTGGTAACTAGAATACCAAAGAAATAGTTTACAAGTGATGACCATTGTGTTGCATGCCTACAAGCCTAAGGAAAGGAACTCTATCACTACACCCCTACACTTGTTACATATGGATCTCTTTGGCCCCACTAGTGTAATGAGTTTAGGAAGGACCTTATACTGTTTAGTGATCACAGATGACTTTACAAGATTCATTTGGGTCTTCTTCCTTAGAACTAAGGATGAGACTCCTGAGATTCTGAAGAATTTCATCTTAAAGTTTGAGAATCAATCTGATCACAAGGTCAAGATCATAAGATGTGATCAAGGAACTAAATTTAAGAACCAAATCCTTGATACATTTTGTGATGAAAAGGGTATTACAAGACAATACAGTACTCCCAGGACTTCTTAGCAAAATGGTGTTGCTGAGAGGAGAAACAGCACACTGATTGAAGCTGCAAGAACCATGATGTCTGACTCTAAGCTGCCATCACCTTTTGGGCAGAGGCAGTCAACACTGCCTGCTATGTGCAGAACAAAGTTTTAGTAGTTAAGACTCATGGCAAGACTCCTTATGAACTTTGGCACAAGAGGAAACCTTTCATTGGTTTTCTTAGGTCATTTGGATGTCCTTGCACCATCTTGAATACCAAAGATCAAATTGCCAAGTTTGCTGACAAATCAGATGATGGACACTTTATTGGATACTCTTCTCAAGCTAAGGCTTACATAGTATACAATCTCAGAACTAGAATTGTTGAGGAGTCAGCCAATGTGACTTTCAATGAACACACACCCTGTGTTGCTGGTTCTGGTCCGGATTGGTTATTTGATCTTGATTTGGTTACCAACTGTTTTAACAAATCTTGTGAGAATATTTCAGGATCTACAGAAAATTCAAACACAGGGGTAAGGACAAGAGGACAAACCCATGAAGCAAATGTTTGTCTTCACTCTTGTTTCTTATCCCAGATAGAGCCAAAGAAAGTTGATGAGGCTCTAAAGGATGGAAGTTGGGTTGAAGCTATGCAACAAGAGCTGCTTCACTTCAAAAGGCAGAATGTTTGGAACCTTTGTCCTCTTCCTTCTGGGAAGACTACCATTGGAAAAAAATGGGTGTATAGGAATAAGAAAGATGATAGAGGCATCATCATCAAGAACAAAGCTAGACTGGTTGTTCAAGGATACACACAAGAAGAAGGGATTGACTACACTGATGTCTTTGCTCCAGTGGCAAGATTAGAAGCTGTTAGGATATTCCTGGCATTTGCTGCATCCAAGAACTTCAAGGTCTTTCAGCTTGATGTGAAGTGTGCCTTTTTATATGGAGTGATAGATGAAGAGGTTTATGTCAAACAGTCACCTGGTTTTGTAGACCCTGATCATCCTGATTATGTCTGCAAGCTTGACAAAGCTCTCTATGGGCTGCATCAGGCACCCAGGAAATGGTATGAGACACTATCTGAGTATCTTTGTAAATATGGATACAGGAGAGGTACTATAAAAGGAACTCTCTTCATCAAAGAACAGGGATATGACATACTGCTAGTTCAAGTGTATGTGGATGACATCATCTTTGGTTCAACTAATCCAAAGCTTTACAAAGACTTTGAGAAGCTGATGAAAGACAGATTTGAAATGAGTGCCATGGGGGAACTCAATTTCTTTCTGGGAATTCAAGTGAAGCAAGTTGAAGATGGCATCTTCATAAGTCAGTCAAAGTATGTTCAAGACATACTTAAGACGTTCAACATGACTGACTGTAAGATTGCTAAGACACCCATAGCTAGGAACCACTCCCTTGGACCTGATCTTGAGGGGGAGTGTGTAGATGAGCACTTATACAGGGCGATGATTGGGTCTCTTATGTATCTTACTGCTAGCAGGCCTGATATTATGTTTGCTACATGCATTTGTGCAAGATATCAAGCCAACCCTAAGATGTCTCACCTCATCACTGTCAAGAGGATTCTAAGATACCTCAAGGTGCTTCAACACTTGGTTTATGGTACCCTAAGAATCTTGACTTCAATGTGTGTGCTTATACTGATAGTGATTATGGTGGTTGCAACATGACTGCAAAGTCTACATCTGGGGGATTTCAATTCCTTAGTGGAAGGGTTGTTTCATGGCAATGCAAGAAACAATCCTGTGTCTCTGCATCAACTGCTGAAGCTGAATACATTGATGCTGCAAGCTGTTGTGCTCAAGTACTTTGGATTCAAAAAATCTGATGTTGGACTATGGGTTAAACTTCAAGGAGACTCCCATTCACATAGACAACAACAGTGCTATCTCAATCACAGAGAACCATGTGCAGCATTCAAGGACAAAGCACATCAATATCAGGTATCATTTAATAAGAGATAACTATGAAAAGGGATTATTAAACTAGTCAAAGTTCACACAGATGAACAATACATTGATCTGTTTACAAAGGCTTTTGATGAATAGAGATTTAAATATCTAATATCAGCTATAGGGATTATAAACTTTGAGTAAGCTTTTCTTAAAACTAATTCTTATTATTTCTTAAAATATGTGTGTCCTAAGTTGTCTAGTTCATCACTTTTATAAGCTCATGTTTTCTTTGGATGAAAATTTCGTTTTGAAGACTTTCCTTAGATTTTTGAAAATTTCTGATACTTCGAAAGTTATGCTTTAAACTTCGGAAGCAAATCATGCCTTCAAAATAAATAATTGTCAAAGAAATTTACCTTCGGGAGAGCTTTTAGATTTATCTTCCGATCTTTAAATACTTATCTCAGACACTTACTTATTTTGAAGGACCATTTACTTTCGAAGCAAAAGTAACTCTCGGAAGCTTTGTTGTTTTATATACAAAGCGCTCAAGTTTTAATTTCTCTTCTAAAGCAAAATTCTCAAAACTCTCAGGAATTCTTCCGAAGTCATTTTAGCTTCGGAAGCTTTTTAATTAAAACTTCTGAAGATAATTAACTTTCGGAAGCTTTTTGACTTCCAAGAAAACTACTTTTTGAGCAAAAGTAAACTACTTTTTGAGCAAAAGTAAACTACTTTTTCAAAGGTGGGACCGACATTCGGATTTCAAAGTTTATCCTCTTTCATTAAACTTTATCTGAAATCCTTCTCACATATAAACCCAACGATTTCCCCCTCTTTCTATCATCTGTTCTTCCTCCAAACCTAAAACCCCAAATTACTCTCTGAAATTTCTTTCTTCCTTCTTTCTTCATCATTAAGCTACCTCAAAATGGCCAACCTTGCTCATAGAAATGATCCCAACTTTACCATGCAGCTACACAGGCAACACAATTAGGTTGCTCTGTTAAGCTCCGAGAAAGATCCTCATTTCTCTGAGGTTTGTCATTTCTTAGCTCTGTCTAACTACTTCACCTCCCTAACCATTGATCCTCCACTCAATGAGATCAGCTGCTTGAATTCTAGAAGACCTGCCAAGAGGTCATTATGGACGGGGAGAAGGCACTGTCTGCCACAGTGCAGGGGAGAACAATCTTCATCACTCCGGCCATCATAAATAGGCATCTTTAGCTGGATGATGAAGAAGGTGAGGTGTTCTTCCCAAAGGAAGATGTCAATCATTCCTTTGAGCAGATGGGATATGAGGAAGATTTCTCTACAAAGACCTTTAGGAAAGGGAAGGTCTCATCCTAATGGAGATTCCTGCTCCATGTGGTCATCCACAGCTTATCAAACAAGCATGGTGGACGGGACTAGATTCCTGAGGATCTCTCCTTCATAATCCATGGAATGGTTCAGGGGGTCAAATTTAGGTATTCTCAGTTTTTTTATACAAATTTACTTACTAATTTAGACTCCTTAGAGTATTACATGTTTCCTAGATATGTCCAGTACATTCTTAACTGTGAACTGGGCTCACAGTTAAGGGAAATAGGTAACATTCTTAAATTGGGACAGATGAAGCCCAGCATCTTTAAAATATTGAGGAAGCCTACTGTTGGCTTGTTAGGATCAGTGATCTACGTTTGATTGATTAGAGAGTATTGCAGAGGAAATCAAACAATGAATTAGACAGTTCACAAGAACACAATTGATATTCAATATAAGAGTAAACAGTTATAGAGAGAGAGAATTATGCGAAAGATATTTCATTCAATATGCGCTTTCGTGGTAACAGAATGTCACACGTACAATTAGGTCAACATCTCTTATATAGGAGATGTGACGTCTACTGATGTCACTTGATAGTGACATCTAACAGAATTATTCAAACTACTCATAGTTAACACAACTACTGAAGATGTCAAACAGCTGACATCTTCTTACAAAAATACTAAGTGTTAACTATCACTACAACTACTGAAAAGAAACTACTGAAAGTACAACGACTGAAGAACATGCTCTTCAGTCGTTTTACAAGTACTGAAATAGAAAAGAAACTACTGAAAGGAAACCATCACAACAACTGAAGAATGCTTCTTCAGCTGTTGTAACAAACTCTGAAGGCATCAGTACTTGTACTTGAACTTCAGCTGTTGTCATCAGCTGATGTCTTCAGCTGTTGTCTTCAGTCTTTGTACTTCAGTTGTTGATCTTCAGTACTTTAGTCTTCAGCTGTTGATCTTCAGACTTTGGTCTTCAGCTGTTGAAGTCTTTAGTACTTTAGTCTTCAGCTTTTGAAGTCTTCAGTACTTTAGTCTTCAGCTGTTGATCTTCAGACTTTGGTCTTCAGCTGTTGAAGTCTTCAGCTGTTGCTCTTCAGACTTTGTCAAACAGCTGATCAAGTCTTCAGCAGTTGTTGTGATGTCTGTGGGACTTAGAGGTTTTTCTGATCAGGCTCATTGGTTCTTTTGGTCCAACAAACTCCCCCTGAACCAATGCAGCCAAAACCTCTAAACTTATTGAAGATGTCCCACTTATTATGGCAGAAAGATTGGTCTTTTTGTCTTCTAGATCAGCTCAGAAGTGACCCTTGTAAGCACAGGCCTGGGAAGAAGTCTCAATGATCTGTTTGGCAAAGGATGAATGGTAACTCTATCTTGGGTAACTGGACACAGAGCTGTTACCCCATCCATGAGATCTACTTCCCAACTATGAGTCTGTATGACTCCCTTGTATAGGCCTCAAGGAAGGTTACTTGTTCCTCCATGGTAAGCTCTTCTGCTCCTCCTTTAAAAAGTGATTCTGGCCCATAATACTCGGATAGGTATTTGACCTGCTTCCCATTTTTGAGTTCCACAGTTTTTATTACTCTATAAGAAAATTCATCTGGGTGATTACCCTCTAAGAACAACTGGAGCTCATTCTTTCTAACTTCCTCAAGCCTCCTATACACTAACCCCTTTTTCACCATTTTATTCTCCAGCATCTTTTGTGGGGTCAGTTTAGCTTTATAGGCTTTCTTGAAGTCATCTAGGATTTTCCAAGGTGATACTACAAAGACCAGTGAGATCACTTCATCTACAATCTTCTTTACTTGGCCAATGTATCTCTGTGGAATGTTTTTCTTTTGAATCCTATGAGACACCCTGGGATCAGGCCAAATCCTCACTCTCTCCTTTTGATATTGAAAGGTATGTTTGAGAGTGTATAACCTGAGAGCATGCTTCTCCATGTTGATGATTGAAGATGTGGCAGCATATGCTTTGTCAACTCTTCTCAACAGTTCCTCATCATGTTGTTTGTGAAGCTCTTCTTTTTCTAACTTCACTTTCACAGTTTGCCTTTGAGACTCAGGAGTAACTGTTGGAGGGTGACTTGTGGCCTTAGGCAACTGTATAACAGCTGAGATTGGCAGCCTATCTTCATCTTCATCATTACCTTCTTCATCTTCTTCTAGCCTCAGTACCCTTCTCTTCCTCTTCTGGGGTACATCATCGGCTATTGGTTTTGAGGGTAAGGGAATTGGTTTGGTGGGTTGTGGTTGTGGTGGTTTTTGGGGTAAAGGGATTGTTTTAGTGGGTTTTTTTGGTGGTTTTGGTGTGGGAATTTTGACAGGCTGTTCTAGCATTTTGGATGTGAGTGCGGCTTTAGATTGCTTGACTAGTTCAGTCCTACTCCCAGCACCAGCTTCATTTAAGGCTTCAATAACCAATCCTTTGGTATATACTTCAGACGAACAGATCTTGGTGGTTATTGCGAAGATGCTGTCCCTGGACCATGCCTTGATTTCAATCAATGATCTACCAAGATACTTAGCTATGAACCTGATCATGATTTCTAACCTTTCCCTTTCCAACACATCATAACTTGCACATCTAGCTTGGATTTCTTCAATCTCCAATCTTCTGATTTCTGAGTCAAGTTTTTCAGTGTCATGACCTTGCCTAAACAACTGATCAATGATGTTATCCATTGATCGGTTGTGTTCGGCATCAACCTCCTTCACCATTATCTCCAAGTCAGTCTCCTTTTCATTCTTCCTTTTCTTGTATGTGACATGAAAGTCTTTAGTACTTTCAGTCACTTTCTCCATGTCAGCTTCCTTCTCCTTCTCCTTCTCAGTCTCTACACCCAACTCCTTCTCATTTTCCACTACTGTCTCTTTTTCTTTCTCTTTCCTATCTGTAATCCTCTTTCTTTTTGCTTTCACTGACTGAATCTCCCCCTTTTTGGTTGCATTGGTTGCAAGGGTTTGATTGTCAGAAAGTCGTTTGCTCACAACATCCTCTATCAAGGGTTGTATAACTGAGGGAAGCCTCTCATCAAGGGTTTTAATCACTATATCAGTGATAATTGGTGTGATGAGAGGTAAGGAATTGTGAAAGATAGCAGCTATTTGCTCAGGGGGGTTCTGTCCCTGAGAAATAGTGCCAAAAGTAAAGGCAGGTGGCTGAGTGTTTTGGAGTGGCTCTGTGTATGGGAGACCTTCAGAGGAAGGTGCCATCTGTGGGGTTTGAGGGGTAGATGGTCTTTGATCCTGAGAAATTTTGGCAAGCAGCTCTTTGAGTCTGCTCACCTCATCCTCTAGGATGTGTTTTGGGCTAAAACATCATAAAAGAAGCCCAGGTCATCATCAGTGTTTACTAATCACCTGACCTCCTGATAGAATCGGGATGAACATGCTCTGAGTGTAGATCAGTAGTAGCATGTGCCCCTTGGTCTTGGTACTGGGGACTTCCTGCCTCAGGACTATGTCCTTCATCAGTAGTTGCCTCTGGTGAGGTCTTATGAATGTTACCAACTTCATCCTGATCATATGCTGAAGCAGGAGAAGTGGCAGCCTCACCAAAAGTTCCAATCTCCTTTTCTACACTTGGAGATAGAACATTGTAACCCCTGTGATGTGGGTTATTAGAAGCACTTTGGTCCTCCCCCTCAATGGTTGAGGTATTCCCAGTTGTAATTGGTTTCTGGGGAGGGGGTGAGGAGTGCAACTGACTCAGCACTTGTGCAACAATAAGGGTAGGACTTGGAGGGGCGGTTGCATGTGGAGATTGGGTAGAAGCAGATTGCACTCGGGTTGAGTAGTGCTCTTCAATGGTAACCCTCTTAATTGAGATAGGTTCCAGCATTGTGGGATCCCCAATATTGGTTGCAACAGGATCCTGTTGAGAGGATACATGTGCGGCTTTGGCAGGCTGAGTCTTTGACATAACTGGGGGGTTAAAACCAGTATGTGTGTCCTGTGTTTGTGGTACAGGGGCATCCTCAGGGGACTCATCTCCCTGAGTAGCCTTTTTTGGCTTTTTGGATTTTGGTTTGGTAGGGACTTTGGATTTGGAGGTGGTGGCTGTGGGTTCCAGCTGCGTGGGTTTTCGCAGCTTGGCAGCCTGTTTGAGTGATTGGTCTGAGTTGTGCCTGGAGTATACCTCAGGCAATACAGCCATGGCAGGGACTCCAAGGCCAACAAGTCCCTCAGCTTTCAGCTGGTTCTCTATAATGGCCATGATGACCGAGGATATAATATCCATCGGTTAGCAATAGGTTTTGAGGCCATATCCTTAAGTTCAAGAAATATTATTTCAGAAAAATTTAAGTTTTGTTGCTCCAGGATAGAGAATAATACCTGCTGCCACCTGGTCGATATTTGATCCCAAGAAGAAGTCTTAGGAGCTAAGCATACATTCACCATATGAAAAATAAGGCGTCCTGCATCATGGAAATGCTTCTTCAGTATGGTAGAGGTGCTGAGGTTACCCTGGTATCCATGGTGGGCAAAGGATAGATCAGTGGTGCCCTTTGGATACCCAGCCGGGAAAGTGGCATCATCCAATTTTAGGGTTTGGCGAAGAATTGCCGGAGTGATGACCACCTGACGGTTGTTGAAGAACGACTGGAGAGACGCGGTGTCATTCTCCCCAGTGATAAGGGTGACGTTCGTCCAGAACTGATTTAGAGAGTCGGCATGAATGGTAGGATTTAGAAGGAAGGCCGTTTTGTAGGGAGAATGGACCATTAGATCAATGGCATTATCAAACTTTGTCCAGAAGGGTGATTTGGTAAGGTAGGCAACACAGTTGTGTCTTGGTTTAAGCTTCATGGTCGCCATTAATATGAGAGAAGATTTGGAGGTTTTGAACGTTAGGTTTTGAGATAAAGAAGCTCTGAAAGATTAGGTGTTTATAGGATAAGGGTTAGAAAACAACTGAAGGGTTTGGTGTTCATCATCAGTAGTTTTAAACGACTGATGACATGGTATTACCCTTTCAGAGGTTGAAACAACTGAAGTCTTGGTTTTAGGCATCAGCAGTTATAAAACTACTGAAAACCATGGTTTTGGCTTTAGATGTTTGAAAACAACTGAAGACTTGGTTTTAGTCATCAGTAGTTGTGAAACTACTGAAAACCTTGGTTTTGTCTTCAGGTGTTGTAAACAACTGATAACTTGGTTTTAGTCATCAGTAGTTGTAAAACTACTAAAGACATGGTTTTGTCATCAGTTGTTGTAAACAGCTGAGGACTTGGTGTTAGACATCAGTAGTTGTGAAACTACTGAGGACATGGTTTTGTCATCAGCTATTTAGGGTGAAACAGCAGTTGTAGAAACAACTGAAGAGAAAATTCTCATCAGTAGTTTTCGTCAATTCTTAGCCTTTCAGCTGGTTCATACTGTCCTCAACACTTACTCATCAGTCTTTTTGCTGTTTTCAGTTGTTTCATAGGGCATCAGTACTTGATCTATTTATACTGATATCAGTAGTTATAACTACATCAGTAGTTGTAACTTGATCAGTTGTTTTAACAGAATCAATACTATATGTGATATGGTTACTAATGATCATCAGTACTAATTTACTAAGATCATCAGTAGTTATCA
This sequence comes from Flaveria trinervia, assembly GCA_025506515.1. Classification (NCBI taxonomy): domain Eukaryota; kingdom Viridiplantae; phylum Streptophyta; class Magnoliopsida; order Asterales; family Asteraceae; genus Flaveria; species Flaveria trinervia. Next base: position 54,976,996 of record CM046455.1, read on the forward strand.
CTTATTCTAGCTACAGCATACCAAGCCTTAACACTAGGTTTTGGAAAGTTGAACTATCCAAAGGCTTAGTAAAAATGTCTGCAAGCTCATCAGCACTAGGCACAAACTTTGGATCAATCAGACCTTTTTCAAAACAGTCCCTAATAAAATGATGTCTGATCTCTATATGTTTGGTCCTAGAGTGCTGGACTGGATTTTTGACAATGCACAGACCTGAAGCACTATCCATTAATAATGGAGTCTTAGTCTCTGTAATGCCATAATCCAAAAGTTGGTTCTGAAGCCAGAGTACTTGAGAAGTACAACTTGCAACTGCAATGTACTCTGCTTCAGCAGTGGATGTAGCAACAAATGTTTGTTTCTTACTCTGCCAAGAAATCAAATAGTTGCCTAGGAATTGACATCCACCAGAAGTTGACTTTCTAGTTAACTTACACCCTGCATAGTCACTATCTGAAAAAGCAACTAATTTGCATGAGTGTCCAGTGGAATACCATAAACCTAGAGATTGTGTACCTTGCAAATATCTAAAGATCCTCTTGACTGCAATCAAATGAGACTCCTTAGGAGCAGCCTGAAATCTAGCACAGACACAAGTAGCAAACATGATATCTGGTCTAGAAGCTGTTAAGTACATCAAGGACCCAATCATACATGTGTAAAGTGTTTCATCAACAGCTTTACCTTTCTGATCTGCATCCAGTTGTGTGGTGTTGCACATGGGAGTAGAACAGGGCTTACAATTTTGTAAATCAAACTTATTCAAAAGATCTTTTGTATATTTTGACTGATGAATAAAGGTTCCATCAGCCTTTTGTTTGATTTGCAAGCCTAGAAAGAACTGTAATTCTCCCATTGCACTCATTTCAAACCTCTTTTTCATTAATTTGGTAAAATCATCACACAACTGGGGATCAGAGGATGCAAAAATAATATCATCAACATAAATTTGAACAAGTAGCTTATGCTGATCCACCTTCTTAATAAACAAAGTTTTATCTATGGAGCCTCTAGTGAAATTATTTTTATGAAGAAAATTGGAAAGTGTTTCATACCAAGCTCTAGGAGCTTGCTTCAACCCATAAAGAGCCTTATCAAGTTTATACACCCAATCAGGATGTTTATTATCCTCAAAACCTAGTGGTTGACACACATAAACCTCTTCTTTTATTTTACCATATAAAAATGCACTTTTGACATCCATTTGAAAAACTTTAAGATTGTGGAATGCAACATAGGCTAAGAACAATCTAATGTTGGCTTGTTAGGATCAGTGATCTACGTTTTATTGATTAGAGAGTATTGCAGCGGAAATCAAACAATGAATTAGACAGTTCACAAGAACACAATTGATATTCAATATAAGAGTAAATGGTTATAGAGAGATAATTCTGTGAAAGATATTTCATTCAATATGCGCTTTTGTGGTAACAGAATGTCACACGTACAATTAGGTCAACATCTCTTATATAAGAGATGTGACGTCTGCTGATGTCATTTGATAGTGACATCTAACAGAATTATTCAAACTATTGATAGTTAACACAACTACTGAAGATGTCAAACAGCTGACATCTTCTTACAAAAATACTAAGTGTTAACTTTCACTACAACTACTGAAAAGAAACTACTGAAACAACAACGACTGAAGAACATGCTCTTCAATCATTTTACAAGTACTAAAATAGAAAAGAAAACTACTGAAAGGAAACCATCACAACAACTGAAGAATGTTTCTTCAGCTGTTGTAACAAACTCTGAAGGCATCAGTACTTCTACTTGAACTTCAGCTGTTGTCATCAGCTGATGTCTTCAGCTGTTGTCTTCAGTATTTGTACTTCAGCTGTTGATCTTCAGTACTTTAGTCTTCAGCTGTTGATCTTCAGACTTTGGTCTTCAGCTATAGAAGTCTTTAGTACTTTAGTCTTCAGCTTTTGAAGTCTTCAGTACTTTAGTCTTCAGCTGTTGATCTTCAGACTTTGGTCTTCAGCTGTTGAAGTCTTCAGTACTTTGGTCTTCAGCTGTTGCTCTTCAGACTTTGTCAAACAGCTGATCAAGTCTTCAGCAGTTGTTGTGATGTCTGTGGGACTTAGAGGTTTTTCTGATCAGGCTCATTGGTTCTTTTGGTCCAACATGACTTCTCTGGAATAGAAACAGCCCTTGTCCCAAAAATGATAGAGCTCATTGCTCAAGGTGACAACCTAGCAGCACAAGCTAGTGTTGAGCCCACACCTGCTACCTCCCAATCACCCACATAGTCTCAAATCACCATCACTTACCAAAGAAAATCCAAACAAACCCTTGCTCAGGCTATTCAGTCTGTGGAGGCCCCCATATACTCACCCATACCAAGAAGAAGTGGACACTGGAGCTCCCACTTCTCCTAAGGAGCAGACCACTCCCATCTCTTCAAAAATCAGTGTTGAGGTTCCTCATGCTCAGCCTGATGAGCTCATTAGCCCAACTGCCTTAAGCCATCACTCTGAGTCTCAACACTCAAGTGATCAAGCTTCAGGGGACAGTTACCATCCCCAACCTATAGATGTCAACCAACTAATTCCCCACCTTGACTTCTATACTGACGAAGATCTAGGTTTCAGTGAGTATAATGAGTCTCTCTTCTTTACCCCTACTCAAAGAGAGATGAATGCTCCTAAGTCTCCTACATCTATCCCACATCAGTCACCTACAACTGAGGTGGACACTTCTGAACCTGTTCAGGATGTCCATATGGAAGAGGCTCTCACATCTGAAAATGATTACATCATTAAGACCTCAACCATGGCAACTCAGCCCACTGACATCTCAACTGAGATTGCTAGTGAGCAGAGGAAAACCAGCAGCCAAGAACCTGAAGCTGGTAGTGAGAGAGAGGACTTTGGTCCAATCATCTCATCCCCTAATAAGACTTCTCATGAAGATGATGGGAATCTGAGACTAAAGGTGCACAAACTGACTAAAACATGCACCTATTTAGTCTCAAAGGTTAGTCACCTTGAATCTTAGGTGACTACCTTACACAATAGGATCAATGATCAGCAACTTGAGATTTCATATCTTAAGGAAAAACTAGCTGGGAGACCCTTAAGAAGTGCTCAACCAGGAACACAAGAACCTGTGGATGTGATTGACCTATCTTCCAGCTCACCTATGTAAGTGGGTGATGCTACCAAAAATGGGGAGAAAGTTATTACAGCCATAGAACCTGGGAGTTCTTCAAAGAGATTGGACATTATGGACTCACCATCCTCACTTGCAACTATGCATTCTTAGCAACCTCCTCAAGTTCACATTGATGTGGACTACACTAACTCCTTCATACAGAGTCTGTTTGAGGATGGGATACCAAGGGCTATGTCATCTTCACCATCTTCCAATCACATCATTGGGTGGAGGTACGACAACATCAGGAAAGCCCTAATCATCATAAGAGTTCAAGGACATCAAGAAGTCTTCAATTTTCAGACTTTGAACTACTATGAAGGTCTGGATTTAGTCAACATGCCACTTGTCAACCCAAGCAAATCAAGACAAGCTGACAGACTGGCTCAAAGAATCCAAGACAATATCACTGCAGAATTCATCTTAAGAGGGAGACTTAGGCAATCAGGCAATGCCATCGGTCAACTGGATGTTGAGGCAGACCCTAAGATTAGTTTCATAGGGGAAAGCTTGACTGAAGGCTCAATGGCAGAGCCTGAGACCCCTGTCTCATTATCATCAACTGCTGCAGAGATCCGTACTCCTATTGAGACACATGCTGGTGAAGGTGCTTCTCAACCTCTCTCTGGCCAGAGCTTAGATGCTACAACAAGCAATGAAGGCCAAAGCTCTCTCCATCCTGAGTCACAAAGGTCTATGAGTGACAAAGGGAAAAGAAAGATGACATCTGAGGAGATTGAGGAGGAGGAGAGAGAGAGGAAAAGGATGTTGAGGGGAGAAAGTTCCTCTACTGAGTCTTCAAGACTCATGGAGTCTGCTATCAGGGCTGCCCCCAGACCAGATACTCAGAATGATAAGTTAAGGGCAGTGATAAATTACCTACAGACAAGGAACTATGACATAGAAAGTGTCATCTCTCTCCCCTTAGAAGAGTTAAATGAACTGGTTGATCTGGAAAGGTCAAAGGAGAAGAAGGAGGCAGAAGATGTAGAGCTTCTAGTACAAGTCAAAGAAGAGAGAAGAAGAAAAAGACTGTATAAGGATATGCCTATCCTCTCCCCAGTTCAGGAAAGTCCTGCACAAGAAGATATGGTTCACCAAGAACCTCAGGTAGACAAAGAAGAAGAAAGGATCAAGATGATCAACTACCTGAGTGCCACAGGCTTCTATCAGGCAGATGCACTCCTTCCCTTGTCCTATGACTATGTTGAGTTTGAGTACTTAAAACAGCTTGAACTTGAGATAATCAAGGACAAAAAGACAACTAAGAAAAAACTAAGGGAAGAAGCTGCAATATCAAGAGCTATCATCCAAAAGAGCATGAAGAAGTCTGCTGATAAGCAGAGGATGATGAGCTTCTTGAAGCTATATGGATTCTCCGGAAGGAGATGAGCATATTAGGGTGATCAAGCAGAAGATCAAAAGTGGAGAGCTCATTGACATAGACTCCACTCCAAGTCAAGCCCCACCTGAAGTGGAGGTTAAGGTTGAACAACCAGAGACAACACAACCTGGACCTCCTGTTGAAACTCAGCAAGCTTCATCTTTTGATCCACAGTAGGGTCAACCTCCCTCTCCTTCTGATCATGAGAGAGAGGAAGTCCCAACTGAGAAAGACAGTGAAGATCAATCTGGTACTATAGGCCAGTCTTCTCAGTTAAAACATGTTAAGAGAAAGAAGAGGATGGCTTCTAAACCAAAGCCAAATAAGAAGAATACTGCACCCTCTTCTACACCCCAAGATGAGTCAGAACATCTTGAGGTTGTGCAGCCAGAGGATGCTACATCAACTCTAATTCAAACAGCTTCTCTAGCATCAGGAATACCCATCTTGTCTTGGACATACACCACAAATCCAGAAAGATGGCATGTCATTAGAGATCAAGGCACTGAAGACATTTACACATGGCAAGATATGTTTCAGTTTCCTCTGCATGACCTCTTTGATATGAGAAGACACTTTGATAGTCTGAAGGATCCTGATCACCTTATGAAGAAAGGATTGGTGATCATCCTAATGAGGACTGTTGATATCTGACGTCTACTAAGTGTTTTGGTAGCATCAGCCTAGGGGGAGTTAGTAGAGATTAATAAAGAGGCTGATGCAACCTAAACACCCAATGTCTTTCCTGCATGCTGCACAAGTGCATTGAAGAAGAATGCTTAGGAAGTTTTACACATGCAACAGAAAAAATACTCATAAGTGTAAAATCTTCCGAAGCCAAGACCAATATCTTCCGAAGCCAAGACCAATATCTTCCGAAGCCAAATATGGAGTCTTCCAAAGCCTCAGAGACAAAGTCTTCCGAAGCTTCAACTCATGAAGACAGATTTCTTCCGAAGAATTTTAATACATGCTTTGTTAGGATCAGTGATCTATGTTTGATTGATTAGAGAGTATAGCAGCGGAAATCGAACAATGAATTAGTCGATTCACAAGAACGAAACGATATTCAATGAAGAACAAAGACGGTTATAGAGAGAGAATTTCTGCAAATATATTTCATTCAATATTCGCTTTCGTGGTAACAGAATATCACACTTACAATTAGGTCGACACCTCTTATATAAGAGATGTGACGTCTGCTGATGTCACTTGATAGTGACATCTAACAGATTTATTACAACTGAAACACAACTACTGAAGATGTCAAAACAGCTGACATCTCCTTACAAAAATGCTAAGTGTTATCAGTTGTTATAACTACTGAAAAACATAAAACTACTGAAACTACAACGACAGAAGAACAAGCTCTTCAGTCGTTTAACAAAACTACTGAAACTAAAAATATAAAACTACTGATATCACAACTACTGAAGAAGTACTCTTCAGCTGTTGTGACAAACTACTGAAACTTCAGTATTTGGTCTTTAGACTTGAACTTCAGATGTTTCATCAGCTGATGACTTCAGTAGATATCATCAGCTGATGTCTTCAGTCTTTGTCTTCAGACTTTGTACATCAGCTGTTGATCTTCAGCACTTGTAAACTCTTTAGCTGTTGTACTTCAGTACTTTGGTCTTCAGCTTCAGCACTTGTGTTCTTCAGCTGTTCAGCTTTAGTACTTGTGTTCTTCAGCTGTTCAGCTTCAGTACTTGTGTTCTTCAGCTGTTGTACTTCAGCACTTTAGTTCTTCAGCTATTGAAGTCTTAAGCACTTGATCTTTAGCTGTTGAAGTCTTCAGTACTTGTCAAACTGCTGATGAAGCTTTCAGCAGTTGTTGTGATATCATGTGGGACTTAGAGGTTTTCTGATCTTGGCTCATTGGTTCTTTTGGTCCAACAAACTCCCCCTGAACCAATGCAGCCAAAACCTTTAATTTATTTACTTTCCCACTTATTGTTAGCAGAAAGGTTGGTCTTTTTCCTTCTTGATCAGTAGAGAAGATGACCCATATAAGCTCCGGCCTGGAAGAAATCTCAGATATTTGTTTGGCAAGATATGAATGGGAACTCTGTTTTGGGGAACTGGACACAGAGTTGTTATCCCATTCATGAGATCTACTTCCCGTGTATGAGCCTGTAAGATTCTCTGGTGTAGGCTCTGAGAAACATGATTTGTTCTTCCATGGTCAGGTTCTCGGCTTCACCATCAAACAATCCTTCTCGCCCATACAGCTCTGAGATGTACTTGGCCTGTTTGCCATTTTTGAGCTCAACTGTTGTAATTGTCTGTATGCAAACTCATCAGGATGATTCCCTTCGAGTAACAGACTGAGCTCATTTTGTTTGAAGTTCTCAAGCCTCTTGTAGACTAACCCTTTTTTAATAATTCTGTTCTCTAGCATCTTCTGGGGTGGTTGTTTAGTCTCGTAAGCCTTCTTGAAATCTTCAACAATCTCCCAGGGTGATACTACAAGGGCCACTGTGATCTCTTCATCTACGATCCTCTTGACTTGACCCTTGTATCTCGAAGGAATGTCTTTCTTTACAATCCTGTGAGCCACCCTCGGATCAGGCCATACTCTCACCTTTTCCTTCTGATATTGAAATGTGTTGGCGAGAGTGTACATCCTCAGAGCTTCTTTCTTCATGCTGATAATTGATGACGAAGCAGCATAAGTTTTGTCAATGCTTTTCAGCATTTCATCATCATGAAGCTTTTGTTGCTCCTCTTCTTCGATCTTTACTCTCACAGCATCCATTTGTGAGGTGGGAGTGATGGGCATAGGTTTGGCTTTCGCCAATGTTAGGACTGTAGACAGAGGCATCCTATCTTCTTCCACATCATCCTCTTCTTCTTCTTCTAGCCTCAACACCCTTCTCTTCTTCTTCTTCTTGGGTGTATCATCGGCTGTTGGTTTAGATGGTGAGGGAGTTGGTTTTGTGGGTTGTGATTGTGGTTGTTTGTATTTGGGCTTTGAGATTGGTTTGGAGATTTGAGGGGTAGACTGTTTTTGAGTGGATGGAAGGGAAGGTTGTTCCAGCATTTTTGTTGTGAGTTTAGCCTTTGTAAGTCTTGCCATTTCAAACCTTTTTCTAGCCCCAGCCTCATCAAGGGCTTCAATAATAATCCCCTTGTGGAATTGCTCAGACAGACAGATTCTGGTGGCTATAGCCAGAATACTGTCTCTGGTCCACGCACGAATCTCCATCAAAGATCTTCCTAAGTGTTTGGCAATGAAACGGATCATGATCTCCAATCTCTCCTTTTCTAGTACATCATACCCAGCCCATCGGGTTTGAATCTCCTCCACTTCCAACTTCCTGATCTCACTATCTAATGTAGCTGTATCAAAACCTTGCCTGAAGAGTTGCTCAATGATTTTATCCATGGATCGGCTGTGTGTATCATCAGCATCTTTTACCAGCTCTTCCAAGGATTTTTCTTCAGCAGTAGGTTGATCATCAGCACTTTCTTTCGTTTATAGGTGATCAGTTGTTGCTTTTCTTTTTCCAACTCCTGGGCTTGCTCTTGGGCCTTCTCATCCTCTATTCTTTTCCTCTTCTTTTCTTTCACTGCAGTACTCTCCCCCTTTTTGGATGCATTGGTGGTAGGGGTTTGTACCGCAGAAAGTGTCTTTTGCACAGCAGCATCAATCAATAGTTGTAAAGTTGAGGAAATCCTCTCATCAATGGCTTTAGTCACGATGTCAATGATTATGGGTGTGATGAGAGGGAGGGAATTTTGAAGGACAGCAACTATTTGCTCAAGAGGGTTCTATTCCTGAGAAATAGTGCCAGAAGCAGAGGCAGGTGGCTTAGTTGTTGGAGTGGCTCAGTGTTTGGAAGACCTTCAATGAAGGTGCCATCTGTGGGTTGGTGGAGGCAGATGGTCTTTCTCCTTGAGAGAGTTGGTCAAGTAGTTTTTGCAGCCTACTGACTTCCTCCTCAAGGATTGTGTTCTGGGCAAGAACATCATAGAAAAAGCCCAGGTCGTCATCAGCAGAAGCTGAATCACCTGACCTCCTGCTTGGAGCAGGATGTACATGCACTGGGTGTAGACCAGTTGTAGCATGTGCCCCTTTATCTTGGAACTGGGGACTTCCAGCCTCAGGACTATGTCCATCATCAGCTGTTGCCTCTAGTGAGGTCTTAGCAATGTTACCAGCCTCATTCTGATCATGTGCTGATGCAGAAGAGGTGGCAGCCTCACTAGATATTCTAATATCCCTATCCACACCAGGAGATAGAAGTGGTAAACCCCTATGCTGTGGGTTCTCAATTGCACTTTGGTCCTCCCCCTCAATGGTAGAGGTGTTCCCAGTAGTAATTGGTATCTGGGGAGGGGGTGAGGAGTGCAATTGAGTCAGCACTTGTGCAACAAGTAATGTTGGGCTTTGGGGGACGGTTGCATGGGGTGAAGGATAGAAGCAGTGTGCACCTGGGGAGGATGGTGCTCTTCAATGGCAATCTCCTCAAGTGAGGAAGATCCCAGATGTGTGGGTACCCCTTGTGTGGTTGCTGCAGGCTCCTGTTGATAGGAATCCTGAGCGGCTATGGCTGGAAGAGTCCTTATATCCACTAGGGGGTTATAACCAGTGGATATATCCTGCGTTTGTGTTGCAGGGGCATCCTCAGGGGACTCATTTCCCTGAGTAGCCGTTTTGGTTTCTTTTTGTGGGTTTGGTGGGGACTTTTGATTTGGAGGTGGTGGTTGTGGGTTCCAGCTGCGTGGGTTTGCGCAGCTTGGCAGCCAATTAAGTGATTGGTCAGAGTTGTGCCGGGAGTATACTTCAGGCAAAACAGCCATAGCAGGGACTCCCAGGCCAACAAGTCCCTCAGCTTGAAGCTGGTTTGTAATTATGGCCATTATGAACCGCGGATATAATATCCAACGGTTAGCCGTTAGTTTTTGAGCCATATCCTTGAGCTCTGAAAATATTATTTCTGAAAAATTTAAAGGCTGTTGCTCAAGAATAGAATACATTACCTGCTGCCACTTTGTAGACATTTGATCCCAAGACGAAGTCTTAGGAGCCAAACAGACATTTACCATGTGAAAAATTAGGCGTTCAGCGTCATGGAAATGTTTCTTCATTATAGTGGAGGCACTAAGGTTGCCCTGATATCCATGGTGGGCAAAGGATAAATCAGTTGTGCCCTTGGGATATCCAGCAGGAGAAATGGCATCATCCAGATGTAAAGTTTGACGAAGTATTTCGGGAGTGATGACCACTTCTTGGTTGTTGACGACCGACCGGAGAGACGTTGTGTTGTTCTCCCCAGTGGTGATGGTGACGTTCATCCAAAACTGTTTGAGGGATTCGGCATGAAGGATTGGATTGAGAAGAAATGCCGTTTTGTATTGTGACTGGACCATAAGATTGATAGCAGTATCGAACTTAGCCCAGAATGGCGATTTAGTGAGGTAAGCTACACAGTTGTGTCGCGGTTTGATTTGCATGGACGCCATTTAGAAGAGAGAAGTTTTGGAGAGGAACTTTAGGTTTGAAGAAGATGAAGCTTTGAAGGATTAGGTCAGGGATATTTATAGGGTACGGGTTAGAAAACGACTGAAGGATTTGGTGTTAGTCATCAGTAGTTTTAAACGACTGTTGACATGGTATTACCCTTTCAGACGTTGAAACAGCTGAAGTCGTGGTGTTAGGCATCAGTAGTTAGAAAACTACTGAAGACCATGGTTTTGACTTCAGATGATGAAACAACTGAGGACTTGGTGTTTGTCATCAGTAGTTGTGAAACTACTGAAGACAGTGGTTTTGTCATCAGTTGTTGTAAACAGCTGAAGACTTGGTATTAGTCATCAGTAGTTATAAAACTACTGAAGACATGGTTTTGCTTCAGTTGTTTAAAATGAAACAGCAGTTGTAGAAACAACTGAAGAGAAAGTTCTCTTCAGTAGTTTTCGTCAATTCATAGCCTTTCAGCTGTTTCATACTGTCCTCAACACTTACTCATCAGACTTTGTGTCTGCTTTTTAGGTGTTTCATAGGACATCAGTACTTATCTGTTTGTACTGATTTCAGTAGTTGTAACTACATCAGTAGTTGTAACTACATCAGTAGTTTGGAACAGATAAAGTACTTCAGTACTTGTGAGGCATTTAGCCATCAGCAGTTATAAAACTACTGAAGGGGAAAGGACTCATTAGTACTTATCTGTGACATGGTTACCAATGATCACCAGTAATTATTACTGAAATCATCAGTAGTTGTCACTTATTCTAGCTGCAGCATACCAAGCCTTAACACAAGGTTTTGGAAAGTAGAACTATCCAAAGCTTAGTAAAAATATCTGCAAGCTCATCAGCACTAGGCACAAACTTAGGATCAATCAGACCTTTTTCAAAACAATCCCGAATAAAATGATGTCTGATCTCTATATGTTTGGTCCTAGAGTGCTGGACTGGATTTTTGACAATACACAGAGCTGAAGCACTATCCATTAATAATGGAGTCTTAGTCTCTGTAATGCCATAATCCAGAAGTTGGTTCTGAAGCCAGAGTACCTGAGAGGTGCAACTTGCAGCAGCAATGTACTCGGCCTTAGCAGTTGATGTAGCAACAGATGTTTGTTTCTTACTCTGCCAAGAAATCAAATAGTTGCCTAGGAATTGACAACCACCAGAAGTTGACTTTCTAGTTAACTTGCACCCTGCATAGTCACTATCTGAAAAAGCAACTAATTTGCAAGAGTGTCCAGTGGAATACCATAAACCCAGAGATTGTGTACCTTGCAAATATCTAAAGATTCTCTTGACTGCAATCAAATGAGACTCTTTAGGAGCAGCCTGAAATCTAGCACAACACATGTAGCAAACATAATATCTGGTCTAGAAGCTGTTAAATACATCAAGGACCCAATCATACATCTGTAAAGTGTTTCATCAACAGCTTTACCTTTCTGATCAGCATCCAGTTATGTGGTGTTGCACATGGGAGTAGAACAGGGCTTACAGTTTTGTAAATCAAACTTATTCAAAAGATCTTTTGTATATTTTGACTGATGAATAAAGGTTCCATCAGCCTTTTGTTTAATTTGCAAACCTAGAAAGAACTGTAATTCTCCCATTGCACTCATTTCAAACCTCTTTTTCATTAATGTTGTAAAATCATCACACAACTAGGGATCAGAGGATGCAAAAATAGTATCATCAACATAAATCTGAACAAGTAGCTTATGTTGATCCACCTTCTTAATAAACAAAGTTTTATCAATGGAGCCTCTGGTGAAATTATTCTTAAGAAGAAAAGTAGAAAGTGTCTCATACCAGGCTTTAGGAGCTTGTTTCAACCCATAAAGAGCCTTATCAAGTTTATACACCCAGTCAGGATGTTTATTATCCTCAAAGCCTGGTGGTTGACACACATAAACTTCTTCCTTTATTTTACCATATAAAAATGCACTTTTGACATCCATTTGAAAAACTTTAAGATTGTGGAATGCAGCATAGGCTAAAAACAATCTGATTGCCTCTAGTCTGGCTACAGGGGCAAAGGTTTCATCATAGTCAATACCTTCTTCTTGTGAAAACCCCTGTACAACCAGTCTAGCCTTGTTCTTAACAATAAGCCCATTTTCATCAGTTTTGTTCCTAAACACCCATTTAGTGCCTATTGCACACTTACCTGGGGGAAGAGGAACCAGTTCCCACACTTGCTGTTTCTTGAACTGAAGTAGCTCAAGATGCATAGCTTCAACCCATCCATTGTCTCTCAAAGCAACATGGTAGTTCTTTGGCTCTAGCTGATTGATGAAGAGAGCATAGAAGCAGAAGTTAGACAATTGACTTCTTGTTGAAACACCAGCATTGATATCACCAATAATCTGAGACATGGGGTGATTCTTCAGTTCTTGATAAACAATGAGATCTGTGCAAGTGTTTGTAGAACCTTCAGCAGCAGCAGATGTTGATGTAGACTCTTGAAACCAAGAATTAGATGGTAACTCAAAAGATGTAGAGAAAACAGAGATCTCATCAGCATTTGTTGTGGATGGAACTACTGAAGCTACAGGAACATCAAATTTAGCAGACACAGGCAGTTGGTCACTAAACTTGAAGAGGTTAGTATTGATATTATCATCATTATCATCAATACCACCAGGTGGAAGACATGCTGCAGAAGATGATTTATCCATAGGATCTGCAACAGCTAGAGGTTGATAAGGAACATATTGCAGTATGTCCAAATCAAACAACTCCACAGGGTTTTGTGGAATCTTATCCAAAGGAAATTCATTAAACTTCACATGCAAAGTCTCTTCAACTATCTTTGTTCTGCAGTTGAAGACTCTGTATGCCTTGCAAGTAGATGAATGACCAACAAAATACCCTGCATCCACCTTAGGATCAAATTTATGGAGTTGATCCTTTGTGTTGAGAATAAAACAGGGACACCCAAATGCTTTGAAAAATGAAATTAGAGGAGCCAAGTGATGGAGAACTTCATATGGAGTCTTCATCAACCTTTGATTTACTAAGACTCTATTCTGCACATAGCAAGCTGTGTTAACAGCTTCAGCCCAAAAGGTCAGTGGCAAACCAGAGTCAGCCAGCATGGACCTTGCAGCTTCAATTAGGGTCCTGTTCTTTCTCTCCACTACTCCATTTTGTTCTGGAGTCCTTGGGATGCTAAACTGCCTTTTGATTCCCTTTGAAAGATAGAAGTCATCAAGTGTATGATTTCTGAATTCAGTTCCATTGTCACTCCTAATACACTTGACTGGAAGGGAATACTGCTTCTCAATATACAACACAAAGTGAATAATCTTCTGAGCAACCTCATCCTTTGAATGTAGAAAGAAAGTCCATACAAATCTGGAGTAATCATCCACAATTACCAGACAGTATTTTTTCTTTGCCATGCTCATTACTCTCACAGGACCAAATAGATCCATATGCAGTACTGCAAGCAGGCAGTGGACTTAGGCTCTTCAATAGGAGGGAATGAGACTTTGTGTTGTTTTCCTTTTAAACAAGCAGTGCAGGTTTCATCACAGTGGAACTCCTTTATTGGTAAGCCTCTGACTAAACTATTGTGGGTAAGTTGATTCATGTTTTTGAAATTAACATGACCCAGCCTTTTGTGCCATAGTTTAGATTCTTGAGAAGAGGCTTTGAAAATAGGCAAGGATTGCCTCTGAGATCTATTTTCTTGGAAAGATCTAAGGCATACACTCTTCCTGTCCTGTTGGCTCTCAGGAGAGTGTGATCATCCAACACCTTATCAATCAAATGCAGAACTTTGGATGACAGAATCCTACAGTTCTGACTGGTGAAAAGAGCAACATGGCCTTTATCACACATTTGACTGACACTCAAGAGATTGTACTTGAGATTTTCCACATGATTAACATCATCAAACTTGATTTCTCCATTGGAGACAAAACCATTCCAATGATGTAACCCCTAGCATCATTGCCAAAAGAAACAAACCCCTTCTTTCCTTGAGAGTAGTCATGAAGAAAAGAGTTGTTCCCAGTCATGTGCATAGATCCCCCACTGTCTACATACCAGATGCTACTTTGGCATGTTGGAGAACCCTGCAATAATAAACAATCAGTTATTTTTGGAGACCCAAACCTTTTTGGTTTTGGGCCTGGTCTCATCAACGGATGGTAAACTAACAGGTTTATTGGAAACAACACCTGAGAGGAAGAAGATGGTGAAGAAGAGGAATCCTTTGGCTTGGACCTCCTTTTCTGTGGTTTCAACATAGGAGCATCTAATTGGTTAACTCTACCCAACAGATGTTGAACCATCATAACCAGCTGTGTCTGATTTTGTGATAAAGCTTTCAGCTCATCAGACACATTGCCAGTGAGTTTGATAAGTTCCTATGTTGCACCTTCTTCTTCTGAGCACTCTCAGCTGTCACCTGTTTAACCCCTTCCTTTTTGGATTTCTTTGAGGACTTAAGGGTTACAGGATTTGATGTTGCTGAAACAAATGTGGTCTCAAACTCAGTTTTCATTTTTACCATTTTCTCTTTAATTTCTTCTTTTATTTGAGTTTGGAACCTCTTTTGTACCAGCAATCATCTGTAAGATGATTGAACAAACCACATACTTCACATGGTTTCTTCTTCATCTTAGGTTGATCATCAACTAAAGAGGGTGAAGCAACTGAAGACTTGTCTTCAGTGCTTTGGAAGCATTGTTTGCTTTCTTGACTACCTCTTTAGTAGTCTTCAAACTCTTTCTACTGACATTTTTCTTCTTTTTAGTACTGGCAGTAGTTGGAGTTTGAACTTCAGGTGTTAAATCCTGCTCTCTTGTCCTTTCAGGACTTTCAGAATTAACTCCTGAGTTGATCAACTCATTGATCATGTGAGTGTCAGCATTTGAACCATCAACATCAGCTGATAGGTTCTGAGAGGGCTTGATACTGACTTCTACTTCTGATTGTGCTGTATCAGAAAGTAGATCACATGATGAGATGGATTGGTTATTACTCTCACCATCAGATTCTACCTCTGCTCTTGGAGTAAAATCTGTAGGTGGAGCAGTGTGATTGTAAACAATGCCAAACTTCACATTGGAAGCAGATTGCTTACTAAGAAGCATTTCAAAACCTTTGCATGATTGTACCCATCTATCACACTCTACCTGGGTAACTGCAAGGGTTTCTTTAAGATCTTTATACTTCTCTAGAAGTATCTCTTCCCTAGCCTTATCATCAGTTATTTGGCATTTCAGTTTGTAAATCTCATCATTTTTATCATTAAGCACAGACTCAAACTCAGCTTTGCTTTTGGAAATTATTTGTTCTAGCTCAATGTTCTTGTTGATTAAAGCTACATTTGCTTCTCTAATAGATGCAAATGCTGCTATGCATGGTTCAGAACATAATTTGGCTTTTGCCTCAGAGGATACCTGTGATACCTTTGATGTAGAGGCATTAGTGGATGAAGTATCAGCAGAATCCAAAGCCATAAGAGCTAGATTTCCAAAGGGACTTTCACCACCATGTTGACCAGCACCTGAGAACAGTTGTTCATGACCAGACAAGTCATCTGGTAAACTGCTCCAGTCAACAACTCCTGGGGTGAAGAAGCTGTGTTGTTGAGGTTGAGTTTGTTGATGAGATTGGGAAGGCTGTGGTTCAGGCAATGCTTGTGGTTGTTGTGCAATTGGAGCTTGAACAGGATTTGGTTGAGGCATATAATAGCAGGGATAAGGATATGACATTTGACCCTGGGGAACAAAGTATGCAGGAGATCTAGGATGTGAATGATGACCAGAACCAGCAGGATGCTGCCCTTTGTTTTGTGTACTAGTACTAGGAAAAGTCACAAAGGGTGCAGAAGAGTTAGATCCAGTTGATCTACACTCTCTTGCAAAGTGTCCCAGCCTTTGGCATTTGTGACACCTCAACTTACTCTTGTCAAAACCAACTTTGGTTTTGCCAGAGAGTCCAGGAAATTTCTGCCAGTTCTCTTATAGAACTTCTAAGATCTGATATTAATCAATGTCATTTGGCTCAGAATATCCATCTCTTCTAGATCATCATCAGCTATTCCTTTCAGATCATCCATGATGAAGCATAAATTGTCACTATTACTGCAAGAATGACTCTCAATACCAACAAATGCATGATCAGAACTATTTGAAGAGAAATCAATATGCTCATCATAATTACTTTCAGATGCAGCATATTCTGACTCATGACCAACCAAGGCAGTATTCCCTGGTACAAAGTCATCAGTGAGCTTTCCTGATGACAGTTTCCTCTTCTGCTCTATCTCTCTTTCAAATGTAAGCAGTTTCCCATGAAGTTGGGTGAGAGATAGGCCATCCAGATTTGCACCGGAGCGTAGGACAATAGTGTATGTGTCCCATCTCTCAGGCAGTGATCTGAGGAATCTGTTGTTCATCTGGCTATTGGTGTATTCCTGTTTCACCATTTTCAGCTCAGATATCAAGCAGGAAAAGCGCTCAAACTGTTGAGTCAGTGTCTCACCCTTTCTATGAGAGAATGTCTCATATTGTGGGCAAGGATTTCTCTATTGTTTGCTAAGACCTCATCTGTGCCACCGAATTGTTCCTTCAGGGCATTCCAGAGATCATGAGCAGTTTCATGATGCATAAGCCCGAATAGATTTCATTAGGCAGTGCCATGGCCAGAATTCCATGGGCTTTAGCATCAATCTCAAATAGTTTCCGATCTTCATCAGAGTATTGTTCCTTCTTCTGCGGAACCATTTGATTGGTTTCCTAGATTGTTCACCATAGGCTTATGTGGTCCATGTACCACAGATGTCCAACAACCTGAACTGTTAACAGATAGGTGATGAAGCATTCTTCGTTGCCATATGTTATACTCGGTCCTAACCAGCATCGGAGGCTTGGTTGAGGAACCGGTATTGTGAGGATCATTAGAAGGAGTAGTCATCTTAGATTCAATCAAATTCGTTTAAGCTAAAACAGATTTAGAACAAAACGCAACAACCAATTGAACCAAAAGAGATCTCAAAGTAAATGAACGAAAGCGACAGAAATTCAATAATCTATAACCAGTTCTTGCGAATACGCTAATTCAATCAAACACAGATATCAATTAGCAGTTTCAATGATCAATTGTTAGATCGATCAATGATTAACCTGCTCTGATACCACTTGTTAGGATCAGTGATCTATGTTTGATTGATTAGAGAGTATAGCTGCGGAAATCGAATAATGAATTAGTCGATTCACAAGAACGAAACGATATTCAATGAAGAACAAAGACGGTTATAGAGAGAGAATTTCTGCAAATATATTTCATTCAATATTTGCTTTCGTGGTAACAGAATGTCACACTTACAATTAGGTCGACACCTCTTATATAAGATGTGACGTCTGCTGATGTCACTTGATAGTGACATCTAACAATTTATTACAACTGAAACACAACTACTGAAGATGTCAAAACAGCTGACATCTCCTTACAAAAATGCTAAGTGTTATCAGTTGTTATAACTACTAAAAAACATAAACTACTGAAACTACAACGACTGAAGAACAAGCTCTTCAGTCTTTAACAAAACTACTGAAACTAAAATATAAAACTACTGATATCACAACTACTGAAGAAGTACTCTTCAGCTGTTGTGACAAACTACTGAAACTTCAGTATTTGGTCTTCAGACTTGAACTTCAGATGTTTCATCAGCTGATGACTTCAGTAGATATCATCAGCTGATGTCTTCAGTCTTTGTCTTCAGACTTTGTACATCAGCTGTTGATCTTCAGCACTTGTAAACTCTTCAGCTGTTGTACTTCAGTACTTTGGTCTTCAGCTTCAGCACTTGTGTTCTTCAGTTGTTCAGCTTCAGTACTTGTGTTCTTCAGCTGTTCAGCTTCAGTACTTGTGTTCTTCAGTTGTTGTACTTCAGCACTTTAGTTCTTCAGCTGTTGAAGTCTTCAGCACTTGATCTTCAGCTGTTGAAGTCTTCAGTACTTGTCAAACTGCTGATGAAGCTTTCAGCAGTTGTTGTGATATCATGTGGGACTTAGAGGTTTTCTGATCTTGGCTCATTGGTTCTTTTGGTCCAACATGCTTTATCTGATGTATTTTTCCATAAAGTTGGACACCTTTCCGCTGCACCTCTGTATGTCACCAACTTACATGATTTGGTGAAAGGTCCATGCTTTTGGTAACTGTACATTAAGGTCTTGAGTCTGCAACTTTCTACTTCATGTACTTTATCCTTTTTATAATACATAAAGATGTGAGCCATGGCATTGCATAGTCACAAGTCAAAAGGCAATCTGCCTTTTGACTCTACAATTGATTTTGTTTTGTGTCTAGTCAATTGTATCCAGCTGGCTTTCAAAGTATAGCCGGCTGTAGGATGAAGTATAAGTATCTCATGTTCTTGTATCTTTCGAATACGCTTTGTAAGAACATAGAGAAAGCAATATACTGCATTCTTGAAAACCATACACTTGTGTTCTTTGTGTTCTATCTCTTGCATTACTTGCGTTCTTACTATCTCAACTTGGTTAATCCAGTTTATTGCTTGATTAAAGTTTAGTTAATCTCCTCTTTGTGTTGTTGTGTTGTAACTTACACCCTTCAATGATCCTGCAACATCCTCCTAGGAATAAACAAGAGGTTTTTAGAAGAGTGGTGAAGGGAAGAGATGACACGTTTCCACAGTGCTGGACCCTCAGCCTTAAAACGCCACCACTATTTAGTTAAGAGACTTAGATTCAAGTCTTTTAGTGAGCCAATGCCTAAACCACCATTGGATCTTTTATCGCATATTTTTCCTATTTAATCCGATGTGTTTTGCATTACTATCATCTCCACCCCAGAAGAACCTTCTTCTAATGCTTTCAAGTTTTTTTGTAACCTTACCAGGGCCTTAAATAAGGAAAAGAAGTGCACTGGAAGGCTGTCCAAAACAGACCGAATCAACGTAACTCTACCTGCAATAGAGAGGCGTTTAGACTTCCAAGAGGATAGACGGGATTCAAAAGACTCTATAACCGGTCTCCAGTTTCTTGTTAACTTCATGTTTGCACCAACCAATAATCCCAAGTAGTTAAGCGAGAGAGTACCGGTCTTATAATGTACCATTAAGGCAAATTGGGCATTTTCTTCCTCCGAGACATTCAACCCCCCTAGAGCAACAAAATTCTTTAGAGGCGGAGCTATTTACCAATACCAACACTTTTGCAGACCTAAGTATATCAGAAATCCATGTCCTCCAACGTGAAGGGAAATTCATTGGAGCAAGGATAGAGTCAATGAATTTCATGAAATGGAATCAAATGCTTTATTCAGATCAATCTTGAATACAAGACCAGGTGTTTTGGATCTTTTTAACCATGAATTTCGTTCACAACCAATAGACCATCCAAAATATTACTTTTAACAAGGAATGCAGTCTGGGTATTAGAGATAATTTATGGAAGGACCATTTTTAACCGGTTAGTAAGGACTTTTGATATAATTTTTGAGATGCAGCCGATCAAGGGTGGGGCGGTAATCATCGAAGGTTGACGGATCGCAAGCTTTCGACACTAGAGTAATGAATGATGATGAACATAGCTCATTGGTTTTTTCATCAGTGAAGAAAGCACCAAAAATTTCAGCAAAATCTTTACCAAGGTATTCCCAGAAGTGCTTAATAAATGCAAAATTAAAGCCATCTAGCCCAAGGGCTTTATCCGAGCCATAGTCCCGAACCGCTACTTTAATTTCTTCAATAGAGAATGGCTTGTGACACCCTACACATATCCCATATCAGCCGTGGACAGAAGAGATTCCTAATTCATAAGAAATGTCTGGCCTCTAACATCAACAATGCGTTTTGGGCGTATTGGCTATGGATGAGAGGAGAACTCCACAGTTAAGCGTGCTCAGTTGGGAGCAATCCAAGGATGGGTGACCTCCCTGGGAAGTTTTCACCCGGGCAACCAAAAGCAAATCCGTGAGCTCCTCATGGGCAAAGCAGACAATGTTGTTGATGCGAGGGACCGGTGTTACAGGGCGGATAAGGGAGACGGAGTCATTAGCCAATAGCCTTTTAATGCCACTACATTCAATAACCGGCCTAGTTGCCCATCTTTCCTTTAATCTATCACCATAGTACCGACAAGCCTGCTTTTTAATTTCCTCCGGTTGCGTTGACCAGATTCCATCAATTAATATACCATTGATTTTGTTTGTGCCAATTCTTGAGTTAAACATGCCATGAAAGAATGAGGAATTTTCATCACCGTCCACAGCCCATCTTAACCGACATTTTTGTTTCAAGTCCTCAATTCTTTCCTTTTCTTTCTCCAGCAGGGCCTTTTTTACCTTGATTCTTGCTTTACTTTCATCCTCATTAAGCCCAAACAACTCAGCAATAGTGTCATGGGAATTCAGTTGATAGGTTAGTTCAATAATATGCCCCTCTCATTAACCTTCCTTGAACTATTCCAAGATTTGAAAGCAGTTTTAGCATTTTCAGCTTTATGGCAAGGCGGCCATCTAGCCTGATACAACAGGGATTTCAAGAGCCGCTTGTACTACATCGTCAACTCCATCACACAATAACCAGGAAGAAAAAAACTTGAACGCTTTTGGGCCAAAATCTGAGCATGCTCTACTAAGAGTGATTGGGCCATGATCGAAGTTTTTACGGGGCCAAGCTCTGAGGATTTAACCTGGCCACTTGTTGAAGAAGGGTTCATTCACCAGGAACCGGTCCAATTTTCTAGCTTTCGATCTATTGTCACTCAAATATGTGAACTTGTAACCCCCCATATTGTACTCGATAAGATTGCACTCGTGAATGAATTCATTGAAGATGTTGGCATTATAAGGGTTAAATTCCGAGTTGTGCCGCTCGTGCGGGAATCTAACCTCGTTGAAATCCCCAAAGATTACCCACATACCCGGGTAGGATGACATCAGATCCTTGAGATATACGTTCACAATGTTGAGTATATCTTGAGAGCCATTAATTCTGCCCAGAGTGACTAAACAATTCCTCTCCTTAATTGTCTAGTCATGTGGAAGTAGAAAGGATCCCAAAAGCTAATAATACCCCCGGATCTATCCAATGCAAGTTACGATTACCCCAGATGTCCACCACATGGATCTTGTTACCATCAAAAACCAATGATTCTTGGATCCCTAAGAAATTAATCTTGTGCATAAAGAGTAATGATTTAACCCACTTACTTTTTCTCGGATCATCGAGCCCCTTGATGTTGATGCTTAATATATCCATTACGATTCGAATTGAGCAGCATCCTCCACAACCAAGGATTTGACTTGCTCTCTAAAATTAGCCAAATCAACTTCGAGAATAGATCCAACTTCAATGGTGTTATTAACTTCATCTTTGATATGATTGCCACGGGAGTTGCTTGTACCCGGGGGTTCATTCAAGTCCACTGAAGGTGAAGCCACTAGGGGTTAATTGTCTGTGAGACCGGCTGATTAATGTGATTGAGGTTATGACAGCAGGTGCTATCATCCTCTGTTGTAGGGGCTTGGACACGGGGCAGGGCATGAGGAGGATCAACACGTTGGTGAGTTTGATCAGCAACGGGAAGTGATTGATTTCCTTTTCTTCGAACCCTTCTTCTTGATCCATTTACAGCTGGTGAAAATTTCAATTTAGGGACCGGAGAGCGGCCTTTACCTTTTCTCTTCTTGGTGTTGAACGCACCCATGTTAAAAATTATCTCATTTAAACCGAATGGATCGGAGGCAGAGCATTAAACCCATTTGGTTCATTTTGGTTTGGGTCAAGAAGGTTTACGTCCATATGATGGCCAGATTAGGCACTTTTTCAGCCTGCCCCAAAGAAGTGGAAGGCCCTATATTTTGTACAATTTCAGTCGCATGAAGCGTCATGTCATGGACAATGTCTACGACATTAATGTCGTCCGACATGTGGGTAGAATTATTGTCCCCATTTTCTTGATAATAAAAGGGATAATTTGCCGACCTTTCAATTGGCGACAACGCCAAGTGGGGACTTTCGACCCTGTTCCCGGTCGGAGTTGTCGGAGGATTAGAGCTGGATGAAACCGTCATGAAATCGGGAACCCATTGACGATCAATTTCAGATATGAATATCGGGAACGACGTAGTGGGAGTTACAAGGCTGATGGCCTAGCAATAGGATTTAAATCTTTGACTACAATAGCAACTTGATCGAAAGACAAATTCAGGTCGTTAGACGATGCTGCCGATGGGATAACCACCAACCCAACACTATTAGCAATCTTGTTAATCGTATTCGGCTCCCATAGCTGAATCGGAATGCCATGAATACGTATCCAGGCCAACCGATCATATTGAATGGGTTGACCGTCCCATAGGGCCAAAGAAGAAAATATTAGCTTCCATACCTTCGCCTTATCGTACAAGAATTTTTTTGCCTCGAATGTTGATTTGAAGGTGATTTGTACGCTCATGCCCCAAAGGTATCTTAGATCGAAGCTAGCTGATGCCTCTTTTATTAAGAGTTCCTTCAGGTTGCCAAGAGTGTTTATATGAATCACTTCATCTACGAGAGAATAACCCTTCCAGAATTTTGAAATCATTGATGTTTTATCAATCTTAACCTCTAGGGTTTTTGCATTAATCAGTATGTTCTTTTATGTGCCATGGGTGGAGGATCTGAACTCCAAGGGGGGGGGGGTGGAAGAATCTGCATGAAGGTGATTTGCGTGCTTGTCATTCATTGTCACCTCCTTAATAAGCCCATAATAGTCAATCCGACTGCCATTTTTATCGAACTTTGCCAGATTGACTGGAATTTTCAGGTTCCCCAACTTCAATCCACTTAGAGCATGAGATAGCTGATCGATGCTCTGAACATTGCCGAACCTAACAAAACCAAATCGACCCCATCTTTTCTCACCTTCTTGTTAGGAATAAAGGCGTCAACAAGGTGACCATAGTTTCTGCATTCAAGCCATAGCTCTCTGCTTGAAGTATCCTTCGGCAAGTTGGAAAGAAAAAATGTGACGATTCCTTTCCGCTTAATAAGAACTAACAAATTGTTTATGAATTTTCAAGATGCTTTTACACGCGAGACATCCTAGTCAAAATCCATAACCAATTTGCTATTCCTTGTGTTTCCAAATGAAATGCCTTAAATAACAAAAAAAAGGACAATAACAATGATTCATCTTTATTACTCCTATTTAAATTATTGGATCGTCTTTACCAAAACAAGACTCTCACTGTTAAGTCTTAACACCACCCACTTATTGACCTCACCTTCCGAACAAAAACTACCCTCTTCACTCTCTCTCCTTGTTCATGTCATAATCATCAAACCCCATTCAACAAGTTCCTTAATTTGTTATTCTATTCTATACATTTGTACTAAAGAACGATTTGGGGCTCGTCGGAATCACCCATGGCAGCTGCACTCGAATGCTGGTCCAGCCGTACAAGCACCGACGACGACATGGTCGAACAGGCCTCATGCGCACCGGCGACAGATCGGAGTCATCAACCGCCGCTGCATTCGATACATCTTCATCTTCTTCATCCCCTTCGGCATCCATTGGAGGCACCATTAAAGATAGTTCGGTGATGCAGAAGAAGTTGCAGAAGCTCACTCGCAATGTATCCGAAGCCATTGCTTCCCTCAAGAACTCTTTGAATCTTGACCCGGCCCGAGATTCCAACCCCACCCGGATCGATACTTGTCGGAAGCATGTGTGGGGTGGTGTCGTTCGGAGTTTGACTCAGCTTTACCCCGGAAGTCAACTGCCGGAGAAACTTGTGTCGAATATCAGAAAGCATTATGATTCATTACCCCTCAGGTATCAACCCTAATCGAAAGTTATGGTTTTTTGTTTGAATTTGTGTTTTGATTTCCATTAAACCCTTGATTAGAGTCCCTTTGATCTGATGATTGTGTCACTGTGATCGGTTTGACTCGATTGTTTTGCAAGTCAAACTTCATATTTGATATAGATCTTAGGGATTCAAGCGGTTTCGTTTGGTAAATGCATGAAGAAAAGTGATGATTTTGCTGAATTTATGTTGTTGATGATGTATGTGACAGTTATGCGCAAGCGGGATTCGAAATGAAGGATGTGTTTTTACATGTTAGATTGATAGAACAAGCATCTGCAGATGATCAACCTGCTATTATGATACAAGAGGTTTCAGAGGATCAAGTTCAAGGGTCTGTTTTCAAGCTCACATTCGCTTGTAACTCGTCGCTTTCATGGCCGACGATGTCAGGATCGTTAGATAGTGCTTCGATTTGTTGCAAGAAGATACAAATCTTTGAGAAGAAAGGGTTTACATTAGGGGTTGTACTTCTGCTAGTGCAACCAGGACAAGAGAAAACGTTTAAATCACAAATTGAGGTTGCATTGAAGTCAGCTTTAAAGAAGACGAACAAAACGAATTCTATGAAGCTCCCGTTTGGGCTTTGTGGGTGTCAAGAAGAGGGTACGAGAGGGAAAGAGTTTGGGGAATGGAAGATGATTGTAGCAAGCAGAACTACAGGAATGAGGTTGAGAGTTTAACTTCGAGTAGTGCAAAGTTGAGACTTCAACTACCTTTATCGAATTCTTCAATTGTAATATCGGTTGACGAGTGGCAAACTGTTCAATCTGGGGCGGATGAGATCAAGAAATGGTTGTTAAATCCTGATAGTCTAGAGTTTGTTGATCAGATCGGATTTGGGACGTTTAAAGGAACATATAAAGGGAAAAAGGTCGGGATTGAGAAGTTAAAAGGGTGTGAAAAGGGAAATTCATATCAATTCGAGATCCGAAGAGATCTTCTAGAACTAATGACTTGCGGGCATAAGAACATTTTGCAATTCTATGGTGTATGCATTGATGATGTTCATGGTTTATGTGTTGTGAATAAGTGGATGGAGGGTGGATCGGTTCATGATCGTATCATGGGAAAGAATAAAAAGATTCAAACAAAAGAGATCATACGAATTGCTTCTGATGTTGCAGAAGGGATCAAGTTCATGAATGATCATGGTGTTGCTTATAAAGACCTTAACACACAGAGGATTTTATTAGATAAAAACGGGAATGCATGTTTAGGGGATATGGGCATCGTTTCCGCTTGCAAGAATGCAGGGGAAGCTATGGAATATGAAACCGATGGTTACCGCTGGCTTGCCCCCGAGGTTAGTCCATTACCATAACCATACTATTAGCACTAGAACACACATGGATTCACATAGACTCACTTTCTTCTGTTAGCCAATTAACTGACCATAAATACAAATAACATGATTTAAACACCAAACAATATTCATTTTTTCGCATGGTGTAAAATCAAAGTGTCTTATCTTAAAGCAAAATTTTCACATGATTAGATAAGATGAACAGAATAACATCATTATCCTGCTTAACTTTTGGCTTTATTTAACAACATCCATCATTTTCTTTTGAAACTGATTGGTACCCAATTATTTCCATGATATGACTAATAAATTTACAAATTATTAGTATGGATTGGCACGCATGTATATAACACATGTTACTCCATTCGCCGTTCATATGTAATAAATATGTAATAAAGGAGTGGTTGTTTGTGCACAGATGATTGCTGGTGATCCAGAAACGGTGACAGAGACGTGGATGAGCAACGTGTTTAGTTTTGGAATGGTGGTATGGGAGATGATGACAGGGGAGGCGGCATACGCTTCACTATCACCGGTTCAAGCCACTGTGGGCATCGCTGCATGTGGGCTCAGACCAGACATCCCAAAAGACTGCCCTCAACATCTCAGATCTCTACTGAACAAATGCTGGCACGATACTCCTTCCAAACGGCCACCGTTCTCAGAGATTCTTTTGTTGCTGAACAACAACAATACCAGGTGACAGAAGAAGCTGATGTTTAGTTAGCATATAGAACTGCATGATTTGATTATGTGACATATAGATGGATGGATAGATATAAAGGTGTTTTTATTTTTTTGTTATGTTTTGGGAATTTGGAAATCATGAAAAGTAGGAAATTGGGGGAAAGGAGATGAGAATGTTGAAATTGGTGTGGAGTGATTAGTGGGATTTTGTCTTTAGTTTGATGTTTAGTTGTTTATGTTTCCAAAGTGGGTTGCTAGGATACACCAAAGTGGGTCCTTATGTCTCTTGTCTGTGCAAAGAATTCACACTGCTTTTTTGTACGGCAACTCTCACTTTAGCTAGCTCTCTTCAGTTTCACACAACTACCCTTTGCATACATATATGTATTATGCTTTAATAGAACCTTTTTAATTCGTTTTCAAATAGCGTTTACAAGATAGTTGTTATTATGGCTCCAAATTATTTTTTTATGGAATCAGGTTGCCGTGCAAATGACTCATCTGGTTGTAATCCCTCTCTTTGGTGACATGACCTCATTTAGCTTCCTCTTGGGTCATAATATGAGCTCCAGAAACTCGTTAGAGGGCCTTAAAGCTTGACCTCTAAGTGCATTTCAATTCTCAAGTCGGCTTGTATTTTTTTTTAAAATGAAGATAAGTGTATACATAAGGCATAAGCATAAGCTAGCCATTAGACGTTAATAGTAAGTGGAAAGAATAGGAAAGATAACTTGCCTTGTTGCGCCTATAAGTCCTTTAATTAACATATGAAGTATTGGGTTTAACCAGATGGAGCAATTGTAATGGGTTTGAGTTGTTAATTTTGACTTAAGTTTAAAGTATCGTTTACAAGTCCTACGGTCTAGTATGATGTTAAACCAGCTAGTTATGCTAGACTCGCAATTTGTTGATGTCAGTAATATTTCTATTCAAGTTATTAGTGACTTAGGTGATAATATGGTGCCTTAAGTGCGTCGGATGGTACCTGGCTTGATTGGTCTTGTATGCATGTTGATGCTTGGCACAACTTAAACCTTAACTAAAACCTGAAACTAAACCTGAACTAAAACTTACATTGAACATGGTTGATGAAACTGAAACTAAAACTTAAACCTGAAACTAAAACCTACACTAAAAGAAGCAATGTTCTAGATATGATCTAGAACACCAACATGAGTTTAGTTGTAAGAATAATGAAATCAAAAAACAAACCATAGGTAACGTTCAGAATCTTTACATTGAACATGGTTGATGAAAGAAACCACCACAAGTGGTATGATTATGAAAAGTCGCCTGCGGCTAGCAAGTTGTTTTTGATAGGGGACTTGTTTACGACAAAAATGATCAAGGGAAGCTTAGTTACTGCTCACATTAATAATTTGAATTTTATCCTGTCTAGAACAAGATTTGTGGGAATAAAATTCAATGATAAACTTAAGTTGTGGTGTTGCTATCTTCACAACCTGATAGTTGATCCGGTATAGTGATTATAATTAAGAGTCAATGTACAAAAAAAAGCTTGAACATTACTTTGAAGGATGAGTGTCTTGATGATATGTCATTGCTTGAAGCTAATAACAGTGTGGATTCTTGGATCATAGATTCTGGTGTTTTGTGTTATGCCATTACATAATAGGGAAACAACGGTGAATTTGAAACAAGGTAACTTTGGGAGGTTCGACTTGCAACAAGATGCTTGATGTAATGGGTACAAGTGATATCAATATGATGACTCTAATGGAAACTACATAAAACCTTAAGAATGTCAGGATAATTCCAACTCTAAAGAAGAAGCTAAGTTCTGTCAATCAGTTAGATGTACATGGACTGAAAGTAAGATTTGTGTAACATCTCACATCGGTTGGGAATAAAAACAAATATCTATTTAAAAGGGGTTGGATACATTCCCCTATCAGAGGTGTTTTAAACCCGTAATGGGGGTATTCTCTCGAAGTAACGGATAATAAGGTGCGATTTCCTGCTTATTACAGTTGGTATCAGAGCAAGAGTCGGACCGGTGTGCTAGTGAGGACGTTGGTCTTCGAAGTGGGGGAGGATGTAACATCCCACATTGGTTGGGAAGGGGAACAAAAGTCTCTTTCTATGGGGCTAGATACCTTCCCCTATCAGACGTGTTTTAACCCGTGATGGCGGTATTCTCGCCAAGTAGTGGACAATATCATGTGTGGTTTTGTAGAGATTAATGAAGAGGCTGATGCAACCTAAACACCTAATGTCTTTCCTGCATGTCGCACAAGTGCATTGAAGAAGAATGCTTAGGAAGTTTTACACATGCAACAAAGAAATGCTCTAAGTGTAAAATCTTTCGAAGCCAAGACCAATATCTTCCGAAGCCAAATATGAAGTCTTTCGAAGCCTCAGAGACAAAGTCTTCCAAAGCTTCAACTCATGAAGACAGATTTCTTCCGAAGACTTTTAATACATGCTTTATCTGATGTACTTTTCCATAAAGCTGGACACTTTTCCGCTGCACCTCTGTAATGTCACCAACTTACATGATTTGGTGAAAAGGTCCATGCTTTTGGTAACTGTACATTGAGGTCTTGAGTCTGCACTTTCTACTTTATGTACTTTATCCTTTTTGTAATAGATAAGGATGTGAGCTATGGCTTGTCATAGTCACAAGTCAAAAGCAATCTGCCTTTTGACTCTACAATTGATTTTGTTTTGTGTCTAGTCAATTGTATCCAGCTGGCTTTTAAAGTATAGCCGGATGTAGGATGTAGTATAAGTATCTCATGTTCTTGTGTCTTTCTAATATGCTTTGTAACACTTGTAATAGAACATAGAGAAAGCAATATACAACATTCTTGAAAACCATATACTTGTGTTTTTTGTGTTCTGTCTCTTACATTACTTGTGTTCTTAGTGTCTTACCTTGGTTAATCCAGTTTACTATTTGATTAAGTTTAGTTAATCTCCTCTTTGTGTTGTTGTGTTGTAACTCTACACTCTTCAACGATCCTGCATTTGGTATCAGAGCTTTTTAGGCTCTTGATATAAGATCTCACCATCTTAAGATCCCTCACACACACAAATACTAAACTTTTCAAATGGCAGCCATTTCCAAGACTGACATGGAAACTGGAACCATCAACAAGTCCCCACTGATCACTCTTGATGAGTTTGATGCCTGGTGTTTGAGAATAGAAGGTTTCATCAGATCTCTTGATTCAAGAATGTGGGAGTCTATTGAGAATGGACCTTTCGTACCCAGCACCCCTTCTGTTACTAGTGCTGGTATGATCCCCAAAGATGTGGCTAACTACTCCGATGAAGATAGGAAGAGAGTAGAGATAGACAAAAAATCCATGACAGCCCTTTAAACTGCCCTTCCAAACTCTGTGTACAGAGGTTTCAAGAAGTGTAAAACAGCCAAGCAGTTGTGGGATGCACTGAAACTGATGTATGAGGGTTCCTCTGAAGCTAAGGAGAACAAGAAGGGTCTCCTGAAGCAGCAGTTTGAAAACTTCACCTTCAAAACAGGTGAAACCATGACTCAGCAGTATTTCAGGTATGTTGAGATTGTGGATACCCTAGTGGATGGAGGAGTTTCTCTTGAAAACAGAGACATTGTAAGGAAGTTCATGTCCTCACTTCTTAGGCAATGGACACACTACTGTGTGGTGATCAAGAGAACTGAAAATCTCAAAACTCTTACTCTGACAAAGTTATATGGGATTCTCAGTGGCTACTAGATGGAGATGAACATGCAAGGTTCATCTAGCAACTCCAACAATCAAATGGGTTCAGCCCTACATGTGGTTGAAAGGAATAGCATAGAACCCAAACATCATCTCTTATGTTACCCTGATAATTCACCAAAGGGTCCTTTCATCACCTTCCCAGAGACACCAAGGGAGAACTATACTCAAGGAAGCCCATTCCAAGAGACAAGCTCTTCTCAAGCTTTTGTGTCTTCTGATGAAAGTTGTGGCAACTCTCTCTTCACTCTTGAAGACCTGGACTGTATTCACCCAGATGATCTGGAATACATAGAAATAGTCCAGCAGATGGCTCTTCTCACTCACAGAGCCAAGAAGTTCTATAAGAGGACTGGAAGGAAGTTCCCAAGCAATGCAACCAATGGAAAGTTTAGCCTGGACAAAGGCAAAGTTAAGTGTTACAACTGTAACTTGATGGGCCACTTTGCCAGGGGTGTAAGGCACCTAGACCAAATGGTGGCCAAACGCAGTCCAGACCAAACTATCCTAACAAAGCTCTCCAGAATGAGAAGTCAAAGCAGCAGGCTGTTGTTGCTGTTGAAGAAGGAGGCTTTGAATGGAGCTTTCAGGTGGAAGATGCTTCTCCTAACCAAGCATTGATGGTAGATCATGATGAAGCCAAGGTATTGGAACATCTCTGTACTCCTGAATGCATTGCTAAAGTTAATAGATACACTATAACCTGGAGATTAGATCTGACCTGAGTCCTTAAACATTTTGAAATCTGATTTTAGAAAGTCTGAAAATGATTATAAACTGAAGATAGAGGACCTTGAAAAAACCATTTCAGTTTTAAAACATGAACACGCAGATTTTAGGATTTAAATCAAAGATCTCATAACCAAGTTAACTGAGTGCCAGGCTGAGCTTGTGATCAGCAAAGCTAGGGCAGAAAAGAGTGTTCTTGAAGAAGAGACCTTCAAGAACATGATATCCTCATCCCTGCACAACAAAGTGTGCTATCAAAACAGGTAGGGACTGGGATCCAATGAGATAGCTCCTCCACACATAATCTTGTCTGTAAGTTCTCCTAGGTGTGGAACTTGTGAAGATGAGCTTCCTCTCATAGATCTTATGAGTGAAGAGGATGAAGAAAAGATAGTGAAAAATTCCTCTGAGAAGAGTGAAGAGGAGGATTCCAAGAAGGGTCACTATCCTTCTGAGGAGAAAAAGAAGACTGTGATGACCAAGTCCATGAGAAAAAACTTGATCAGAAAGAGCAAAAGAAAGGCAAGGAAGGCTCAAGATCAAGGCTACTTTTGATTCTAAGCAGAAACAAGTTTTTCATCTCTGCAGGGTTTAAAGTGGTAGGGACTGAAGACATCAACCAAAACTCTTCTGCTAAGAGTTCTGGTTCTTATTCAACTCATCTCAAGAAGACTGATCTGCTGTGTACCACTGCTGCACAGTCTGGACCATCAAACTCCAAGCACACTTCTCAGCCTAAGAGGACTGTCTCTGCATCTGCAAAGATGAAGGTGGAGAAGGGATGTGACCAAAGACAGTCTTGTTTTCAGGAAAAGGCTCTTGTGAATAAGAAGATGAAGTGTGTCATGTGTGACGCACCACTCACATTGCTAAGGATTGTTCATACAATCCTAAAGGTACTATCCATATGACCAAAACAAAACTTCAAAGGGTCTCAAGAAGATTCAAGCTTCGGAAGGAAAATCTGTTTCCCTCGAAAGCTCCAAATCTAAAAAGAAGGCAAGTGGAAAATTACCTTCGGAAGAGAAGTTGGTCTCAGAAGAAAGGAGTTCTTCCGAAGCACTAAAGTCTGCTGCAGTGTCTGCATAATCTTCGAAAGATCAGTCATTAAAACTTCCGAAGTTCCAAAAGCTTCCGAAGTTTTGAAGGTCAAGTCCAAGACTCCAAAGGTGGTGTGGAAGTCTAAGAAATACCAAGTGACTGAGAATTCTCCATCAACAACAGCTCAAGATCCTCTTAGTACAACCATAGGATCTATTACTGTTGAATTACCTTCTATTAATAAGCCCAAGACAAGCATGGCTTGGGTTTCCAAATATAACTAATCATTTTCTTTGTGCAGGGATAGCTGAAGACAAACAAAAATGTCTAGATCATTGATAGTGGTTGTTCCAGGCACATGACAGGCAATAGGTCACCACTCTAGAACTTTGAAAGGATTGATGGAGGACCAGTGCTTTTGGAGGAGATGAAGGTGGTTACATTTCTGGAAAGGGGCAAGGTCATAAATGGTAAGCTCAGCATAGAGAAGGTAAACTTTGTCAAAGAGCTTGGATACAATCTTCTGAGTGTATCTCAATTTTGTGATCAAGTCAAAACATGCTCTTTACTGAGCATGAGTACATTGTTCTTAAGCCTGGTGTGGTCATTCCTCATGAGCATATCCTGCTTAGAGCCCCTAGGAAAGGGAACATGTACAAGATGGATTTGCAAGAAACATCTCTCTCTGGAAAAGTTTTATGCTTTCTGTCTAAAGCTAATAGTGATGAGTCTTTCTTATGGCATAAAAGAATGTGTCATGTAAACTTTAAGAACATGAACAAATTGATTAAGCATGATTTGGTAACTGGAATACCAAAGAAAGAGTTTACAAATGATGACCATTGTGTTGCATGCCTGAAAGGGAAGCAACATAAGGTATCTCACAAGCCTAAGGAACTCCATCACTACACCCCTACACTTGTTACATATGGATCTCTTTGGCCCCACCAGTGTAATGAGTTTAGGAAGGACCTCTTACTGTTTAGTGATAACAGATGACTTTACAAGATTCACCTGAGTTTTCTTCCATAGAACTAAGGATGAGACTACTGAGATTCTGAAGAATTTCATCTTAAAGATTGAGAATCAATCTGATCACAAGGTCAAGATCATAAGATGTGATCAAGGAACTGAATTTAAGAACCAACTCCTTGATACATTCTGTGATGAAAAGGGTATTACAAGACAATACAGTGCTGCAGGACTCCTCAGCAAAATGTTGTTGCTGAGAGGAGAAATAGGACACTGATTGAAGCTGCAAGAACCATGCTGTCTGACTCTAAGTTGCCCATCACCTTCTGGGTAGAGGCAGTCAACACTGCCTGCTATGTGCAGAACGGAGTTTTAGTAGTTAAGACTCGTGGGAAGACTCCTTATGAACTTTGGCACAAGAGGAAACCTTTTATTGGTTTTCTCAGGTCATTGGTCATCCTTGCATCATCTTGAATACCAAAGATCAAATTGCCAAGTTTGCTAAGAAATCAGATGATGGACACTTTATTGGATACTCTTCTCAAGCTAAAGCTTACAGAGTATACAATCTCAGAACTAGAATTTTGAGGAGTTAGCCAATGTGACTTTCAATGAACACACACCCTGTGTTGCTGGTTCTGGTTTGGATTGGTTATTTGATCTTGATTTGGTTACCAACTGTTTTACAAATCTTGTGAGAATGTTTCAGGATCTGCAGAAAATACAAATACAGGTGATCCTGATCCAAGATTTAAGCTAAGAAGACCTTCAAGTCATATATCTTCATCTCCAGTTGGAACTACTTCTGCTAATGAGGTTTCTATCAACACTACAATGACAAACTCAGCTGATACATCTGGGGTGCCTTCAAATTCCAGCTTAAAGGCTCCACAACCAGATAAGAACACCTCAATTGTAGAAGACAACAATGGTGGTGGTGACAGTGACCAAGAATTACTTGATGCCACTAACCACACCATAGATGAGAACATCAATGATGTCACACACTACTTGGATCAAGTCTCTCTTGAAAAGTGTGCTGATGTGGTGGGAGAAACATCTATGCCAGATCTCAATTTCTCTAATTTAGATCTCTCTTAGCAACTTGCTGTGATCCCTCAGCTTAGGATCCATAAGTCCCACCTCACCACAAACATCATTGGAGATGTTGTCACAGGGGTAAGGACAAGAGGACAAATCCATGAAGCAAATGTTTGTCTTCACTCTTGTTTCTTATCCCAAATAGAGCCAAAGAAAGTTGATAAGGCTCTAAAGGATGGAAGTTGGGTTGAAGCTATGCAACAAGAGCTGCTTCACTTCAAAAGACAGAAAGTTTGGAACCTTTGTTATCTTCCTTCTGGGAAGACTACCATTGGAACAAATAGGTGTTTAGGAATAAGAAAGATGATAGAGGCATCATCATCAAGAACAAGATAGACTGGTTGTTCAAGGATACACACAAGAAGAAGGGATTGACTACACTGATGTCTTTGCTCCAGTGGCAAGATTAGAAGCTGTTAGGATATTCCTGGCATTTGCTGTATCCAAGAACTTCAAGGTTTTTCCAGCTTGATGTGAAGTGTGCCTTTTTATATGGAGTGATAGATGAAGAGGTATATGTCAAACAACCACCTGGTTTTGTAGACCCTGATCATCCTGATTATGTCTGCAAGCTTGACAAAGCTCTCTATGGGCTGCATCAGGCACCCAGGAAATGGTATGAGACACTATCTGAGTATCTTTGTAAATATGGATATAGAAGAGGTACTATAGATGGAATTCTCTTCATCAAAGGACAGGGAAATGACATACTGCTAGTTCAAGTGTGTGTCGATGACATCATCTTTGGTTCAACTAATCCAAAGCTTTGCAAAGACTTTGAGAAGCTGATGAAAGACAGATTTGAAATGAGTGCCATGGTGGAACTCAATTTCTTTCTGGGAATTCAAGTGAAGCAAGTTGAAGATGACATCTTCATAAGTCAGTCAAAGTATGTTCAGGACATACTTAAGAGGTTCAACATGATTGACTGTAAGATTGCTAAAACACCCATATCTAGGAACCACTCCCTTGGACCTGATCTTGAGGGGGAGTGTGTAGATGAACACTTATACAAGGCTATGATTGGGTCTCTTATGTATCTTACTGCTAGCAGGTCTGATATTATGTTTGCTACATGCATCTATGCAAAATATCAAGCAACCCTAAGATGTCTCACCTCATCACTATCAAGAGGATTCTAAGATACCTCAAAGGTGCTTCAACACTTGGTTTATGGTACCCTAAGAATCCTGACTTCAATCTGTATGCTTATACAGATAGTGATTATGGTGGTTGCAACATGACTGTAAAGTCTACATCCGGGGGATCAATTCCTTGGTGGAAGGGTTGTCTCATGGCAATGCAAGAAACAATCCTATGTCTCTGCATCAACTGCTGAAGCTGAATACATTGCTGCTGCAAGCTGCTGTGCTCAAGTACTTTGGATTTAAAATCAGATGCAGGACTATGGGTTAAACTTCAAGGAGACTCCCATTCACATAGACAACAATAGTGGTATCTCAATCACAGAGAACCCTATGCAGCATTCAAGGACAAAGCACATCAATATCATGTATAATTTAATAAGAGATAACTATGAAAAGGGATTAATTATAGTCAAAGTTCACACAAATGAACAATATGCTTATCTGTTTACAAAGGCTTTTGATGAACAGAGATTTAAATATCTAATATCATCTATTGGGATGATAAACTTTGAGTATGCATTTCTTAAAACTAATTATTATTATTTCTTAAAATATGTGTGTCCTAAGTTGTCTAGTTCATCACTTTCATAAGTTCATGTTTTCTTTGGATGAAAATTTCTGATACTTCGGAAGTTATGCTTTTAACTTCGGAAGAAAATCATGCCTTCAAAATAAATAATTGTCTAAGAATTTACTTTCGGAAGAGCTTTCAGATTTATCTTCCGAAGCTTAAATACTTGTCTCAGACAATTACTTATTTTCAAGGACCATTTACTTACGAAGCAAAACTAACTCTTGGAAGCTTTGTTGTTTTATATACAAAGCACTCAAGTTTTAATTTCTCTTTCGAAGCAAAATTCTCAAAACTCTCAGGAAATTCTTCCGAAGTCATTTTAGCTTCGGAAGCTTTTTAATTAAAACTTCCGAAGATAATTAACTTTCGGAAGCTTTTTGACTTCCAAGAAAACTACTTTTTGAGCAAAAGTAAACTACTTCTTCAAAGGTGGGACCGACATTCGGATTTCAAACTTTATCCTCTTTCATTAAACTTTATTTGAAATCCCTCTCACATATAAACCCAACGGTTTTTCCCTTTTTCTATCATCTATTTTTCTTCCAAACCTAAAAAAACCCAAATTTCTCTTTGAAATTTCTTTCTTCCTTCTTTCTTCATCTTTAGGCTACCTCGAAATGGCCAACCTTGCTCACAGAAATGATCCCAACTTTACCATGCAGCTACACAGGCAACACAATCAGGTTGCTCTATTAAGCTCTGAGAAAGATCCTCATTTCTCAGAGGTTTGTTGTTTCTTAGCTCTGTCTAACTACTTCACCTCCCTAACCATTGATCCTCCACTCTATGAGGATCAGCTGCTTGAATTCTAGAAGACCTGCCAAGAGGTCATTATGGACAGGGAGAAGGCACTGTCTGCCACAGTGCAGGGGAAAACAATCTTCATCACTCCGGCCATCATCAATAGGCATCTTCAGCTGGATGATGAAGAAGGTGAGGTGTTCTTCCCAAAAGAAGCTGTCAATCATTCCTTTGATCAGATGGGATATGAGAGAGATTTCTTTATAAAGACCTTTAGGAAAGGGAAGGTCTCATCCTAATGAAGATTCCTGCTCCATGTGGTCATCCACAGCTTATCAAACAAGCATGGTGGATGGGACCAGATTCCTGAGGATCTCTCCTTCATAATCCATGGAATGGTTCAGGGGGTCAAATTCAGGTATTCTTAGTTTGTTTATACAAATTTACTTGCTAATTTAGCCTCCTTAGAGTATTACATGTTTCCTAGATATGTCCAGTACATTCTTAACTGTGAACTGGGCTCACAGTTGAGGGAAACAGGTAACATTCTTAAATTGGGACAGATGAAGCTTGATATCTTTAAAATATTGAGGAAGCCCACTGTTGACTTCTCTGGGGTAGAAACAACCCTTGTCCCAAAAATGTTAGAGCTCCTTGCTCAAGATGACAACCTAGCAGCACAAGCTAGTGTTGAGCCCACACCAGCTACCTCCCAACCACCTACACAGCCTCAAATCACCATCACTTACCAAAGAAAATCCAAACGAACCCCTGCTCAAGCTATTCAGTTTGTGGAGGCCCCCATATACTCACCCATACAGGAAAAAGTGGACACTGGAGCTTAGTCATGTACAAAAAAACCATTTTGGAACCGGTTCACCTAAAATAACCCGAACCGGTTTCAAAGAAAAACGGTTGGACCAAACCGGTCCAGAACGGACCCGAACCGCCGGTTCTATACTAGTTTGCTATCCCCGCACTCAAAACTGGTTTATAAACCGGTTTGAAAGTTAAAAACCGGTTAAACTGGTAAGAAAAACCGGTTTGGGTAAAAAAATCCGGTTTCAAACCGTTCTAAACCGGTTTGATAGGTTCGAGTTTTGGGCGAGCCAAACCGGTTTGTAACCCGAACGGTTTGAAGATAAACCGGTTTGACCCTACCACGAAAAAACCGGTTCGGTTTTGAACCCGAACGGTTTAGGCCTTAAAACCGGTTCGTACATGTCTACTGGAGCTTCCACTTCTCCTGAGGACCAGACCACTCCCATCTCTTCAAGAATCAGTGCTAAGGTTCCTCATGCTCAGCTGATGAGCTCATTAGCCAATTGCCTTAAGCCATCACTCTGAGTCTCAACACTCAAGTGATCAACCTTCAGGGGACAGTTACCATCCCCAGCCTATAGATCTCAACCAACCAATTCCCCACCTTGACTTCTTACTGATGCAGATCTAGGTTTAAGTGAGTATAATGAGTCTCTCTTTTTACCCCTACTCAAAGAGAGATGAATGCTCCTAAGTCTCCTACATCTATCCCACATCAGTCACCTACAACTGAGGTGGACACTTTTGAACCTGTTCAGGATGTCCATATGGAAGAGGCTCTCACTTCTGAAAGTGATTACATCATTAAGACCTTAACCATGGCAACTCAGCCCACTAACATCTCAACTACGATTGCCAGTGAACAGAGGAAAACCAGCAGCCAAGAACTTGAAGCTGGTGGTGAGAGAGAGGACTTTGGTCCAATCATCTCATCCCCCAATGAGTCTTCTGATGAAGATGATGGGAATCTGAGACTAAAGGTGCACAAACTGACTAAAACATGCACCTATTTAGTCTCAAAGGTCAGTCACCTTGAATCTCAGGTGACTACCTTACACAACAGGATCAATGATCAGCAACTTGAGATTTCATATCTTAAGGAAAAACTAGCTGGGAGACCCTTAAGAAGTGCTCAACCAGGAACACAAGAACCTGTGGATGTGATTGACCTATCTTCCAGCTCACCTATGCAAGTGGGTGATGCTACCAAAAAGGGGGAGAAAGTTATTACAGCCACAGAACCTGGGAGTTCTTCAGAGAGAGTGGACAATGAGGACTCACCATCCTCACTTGCAACTGTGCATTCTCAGCAACTTCCTCAAGTTCACATTGATGTGGACTACACTAACTCCTTCATACAGAGTCTGTTTGAGGATGGGATACCAAGGGCTATGTCATCTTCACCATCTTCTAATCACATCATTGGGTGGAGGTACGACAACATCAGGAAAGCCCTAATCATCATAAGAGTTCAAGGACAGCAAGAAGTCTTCAATTTTCAGACTTTGAACTACTATGAAGGTCTGGATTTAGTCAACATGCCACTTGTCAACCAAGCAAATCAAGACAAGCTGACAGACTGGCTCAAAGAATCCAAGACAAGATCACTGCAGAGTTCATCTTAAGAAGGAGACTTAGGCAATCAGGCAATGCCATCGGTCAACTGGATGTTGAGGCAGACCCTAAGATTAGTTTCATAGGGGAAACCCTGACTGAAGGCTCAGTGGTAGAGCCTGAGACCCCTGTCTCATCATCATCAACTGCTATAGAGATCCACACTCCTATTGAGACACCTGCTGGTGAAGGTGCTTCTCAACCTCTCTCTGGCCAGAGCTTAGATCTTGCAACAAGCAATGAAGGCCAAAGCTCTCTCCACCCTGAGTCACAAAGGTCTATGAGTGACAAAGGGAAAAGAAAGATGGCATCTGAGGAGATTGAGGAGGAGGAGAGAGAGAGGAAAAGGAGGCTAAGGGGAGAGTTCCTCTGCTGAGTCTTCAAGACTCATGGAGTCTGCTATCAGGGCTACCCCCAGACCAAATACTCAGAATGATGAGTTAAGGGCAGTCAGGATAAATTACCTGCAGACAAGGAACTATGACATAGACAGTGTCATCTCTCTCCGTTAAAAGAGTTTAATGAACTTGTTGATCTGGAAAGGTCAAAGGAGAAGAAGGAGGCAGAAGATGCAGAGCTTCTAGTACAAGTCAAAGAAGAGAGAAGAAGAAAAAGACTGTACAAGGATATGCCTACCCTCTCCCCAGTTCAGGAAAGTCCTGCACAAGAAGATATGGTTCACCAAGAACCTCAGGTAGACAAAGAAGAAGAAAGGATCAAGATGATCAACTACCTGAGTGCCACAGGCTTCTATCAGGCAGATGCACTCCTTCCCTTGTCCTATGACTATCTTGAGTTTGAGTACTTAAAACAGCTTGAACTTGAGATAATCAAGGACAAAAAGACAACTAAGAAAAAACTAAGGGAAGAAGCTGCAATATCAAGAGCTATCATCCAAAAGAGCATGAAGAAGTCTGCTGATAGGCAGAGGATGATGAGCTTCTTGAAGCTATATGGATTCTCCGGAAGGAGACTTGGCCCCATGTCTCTATCCACTATGGATGAGCATATTAGGGTGATCAAGCAGAAGATCAAAAGTGGAGAGCTCATTGACTTACACTCCACTCCAAGTCAAGCCCTACCTGAAGTGGAGGTTAAGGTTGAACAACCAGAGACAACACAACCTGGACCTCCTGCTAAAACTCAGCAAGCTTCATCTTCTGATCCACAGCAGGGTCAACCTCCCTCTCCTTCTGAGCCTGAGAGAGAGGAAGTCCCAACTAAGAAAGACAGTGAAGATCAATGGTACTACAGGCCAGTCTTTTCAGTTAAAACCTGTTAAGAGAAAGAAGAGGATGGCTTCTAAACCAAAGCCAAATAAGAAGAAGACTGCACCCTCTTCTACACCCCAGGATGAGTCAGAACATCTTGAGGTTGTGCAGCCAGAGGATGCTACATCAACTCCAATTCAAATAGCTCCTCTAGCATCAGGAAGACCCATCTTGTCTTGGACATACACCACAAATCCAAAAAGATGGCATGCCATTAGAGATCAAGGCACTGAACACATTTACACATGGCAAGATATGTTTCAGTTGCCTCTACATGACCTCTTTGATATGAGAAGTCACTTTGATAGTTTGAAGGATCCTGATCACCTTATGAAGAAAGGATTGGTGATCATCCTAATGAGGACTGTTGACATCTGAAGTCTACTAAGTGTTTTGGTAGCATCGCCTAGGGGGAGTTTGTAGAGATTAATGAAGAGGCTGATGCAACCTAAACACCCAATGTCTTTCGTGCATGCTGCACAAGTGCATTGAAGAAGAATGCTTAGGAAGTTTTACACATGCAACAGAAAATACTCTTAAGTGTAAAATCTTCTGAAGCCAAGACCAATATCTTCCGAAGCCAAATATGAAGTCTTCCGAAGCCTCAAAGATAAAGTCTTCCGAAGCTTCAACTCATGAAGATAGATTTCTTTCGAAGACTTTTAATACATGCTTTATCTGATGTACTTTTCCATAAAGCTGGATACCTTTCTGTTGCACCTCTGTAAGGTCACCAACTTGAGTTGTTGAAAAGGTCATGCTTTTGGTAACTGTACATTGAGGTCTTGAGTCTGTAAGTTTCTACTTCATGTACTTTATCCTTTTTGTAATAGATAAGGATGTGAGCTATGGCATGTCATAGTCATAAGTCAAAAGGCAACCTGCCTTTTGACTCTACAATTGATTTTGTTTTGTGTCTAGTCAAT
Organism: Flaveria trinervia; assembly: GCA_025506515.1. Classification (NCBI taxonomy): domain Eukaryota; kingdom Viridiplantae; phylum Streptophyta; class Magnoliopsida; order Asterales; family Asteraceae; genus Flaveria; species Flaveria trinervia. Next base: position 55,017,528 of record CM046455.1, read on the forward strand.
TGTATCCAGCTGGCTTTCAAAGTATAGCCGGCTGTAAGATGTAGTATAAGTATCTTATGTTCTTGTATCTTTCTAATATGCTTTGAACACTTGTAATAGAACATAGAGAAAGCAATATACTGCATTCTTGAAAACCATATACTTGTGTTCTTTGTGTTATGTCTCTTACATTACTTGTGTTCTTAGTGTCTTACCTTGGTTAATCCAACTTACTGTTTGATTAAGTTTAGTTAATCTCCTCTTTGTGTTGTTGTGTTGTAACTCTACACCCTCAACGATCCTGCATGTTTCCTACATGTTACAAATGTGATGGTAGGAAATGGATGGTAATCAATGGAACCCTAGCGGTTGCTCATGGTAATAAGCATGGGTTATTATACATATTGGAGGTACATGTTGAGGGAGTGATCATCCAAGTTAAGTAAGTCAATGTCGGGTTCGCTAAATCTGATACTAAAAGGAGTTCATTTTAGCAAGCGTAAAGTTTGAAGCTAAGATTGTAACTAAACGACATCAACAGTATAAATTAGTTAGGGGATTCTGTGATAGTGGGAGTATGGGACATCTTAAGGGTATAGTAAAGAAGAGTCGTTAAGTTTTGAAGACTACAACTAGAAAATTCTCTCTCGGTGGTTGTTTGCTGATTTGAAAGGTATTAATGATTATTAGAGTATCTCTAAAGCTCGTGGATTATGTATACCTATTAAGACAGAGGACGGGTTGTTGGCTGCATTTAAGGGCAAACCACCTTAGGAAGGATGGGTTAACTAACACCATTTTTTCGCTTCCAAGTAAAATGTTATGAGAAATTTGACACCAATAGCTTTTCAAAAATCAATTATGACCTCCATTGCCCATTGGTTTTTTAGAAAACAAATATGTTTTTTTGTAAGTTAAAAAAATAATTAATAAGCTATATAAAAGATTAAATAATATGTTGTTTTAATTGTGTAGATTGTAAAATACGATAATTAAAAACCTAAAACCCTAGTAATTCCTATTTGATGTTACCCATTTATTATTAGGAAGGCAAAGATAAAGCATAGGTTGCATTTAAGGATGGATTTGCGAAACTTGTTGAGTGGATAGGTGCATGAATAATGTTTGGATTGCTATATTGGAAAGTAGTTATTTGCAAAAATTACTATTGAAGATGTGATGAATGGTTCAAAACATGAAAAGTCATTGGGGGAACAACTATATAAGATATTTTCTTATATTCTAATAACATTGTATTTTGTATTTTTTATCCGATGACAACGCCTTTTATGTTGTGACCATTGATTGACCCTACTCTTGATCAATCCAAAAATTATGCCTTTAAGGTTGTGAGAATTTGAAAAAAATCAAAACATTACACCATAGGAAAAAATTTCTGGTTCCATCACCGGTTGAATTAGCCACGATTGAGTTGGAGCTCAGCGGAGTTTCAACCAGCCCTTCTGACACTTAATAACGAGGGGTTGTTGCAACTTGAAGATTTGATGAAGTCTTAGATTGTTTTTGGAAACTAAAGACTTGAAAAACTTGTTTAAAGACTACTAGAGTTACTAGATGATCGGATTACTATGTGCTTAAATGGCTAATTGGAATGTTCACGAGGCGTTCAAGTGAGGTATTGTTGGGTGTGAATGCATTTAGGCTTTAAGTTGACATTAGAAGATGAGTCTAGCCATTAGAGTTTTCTTGATCCTTAAGCTAGAAACCATAATTGTGTTTCTATATATATACCTTATTATATCATATAATCTTTGTACTATATTGAACATAATAAAAAAAAGCCTAGTTGCAGCCAGTGAATGTAGAATTCACACTAAACCCTAACCACGTTAAAATTCCCGATGCTTTCGTGTGCATCTGATTGTGTGTTTCCATTGCGTAGACACCAAACAACATTGTTTTGAGTGGATACTAAAGATGGGTTCTTCCCTCCTGTTAGTTCTTGACAAGGATCTTTTGGTTAGCAATGCACTTAAGCATGTTGTTTTGGGCGGATACTCTTAAGAATGCTCACGTTATTGCATCAAAAGCGTCTGACAAGCATTTCTCATCAAAGTTTGTAGCTATAAAACCCTATGATTATTTCTTTTTTAAATTTGTCATCGTGCAAATGGATCCATTTTTTTAGTCATGAGATATCACCATATCTTCCATTGCTCAAAAGATTTAAAGCATATATACATAAATCCTAATGAAACTCTCATCAAACGCATATCAAACATTGAATGCTTGTTTTTTACCGGTTCTGTTGGTTTTAAATGAGAACAAAAGCGTTGCTTCTTTACATCTTCCAAGTTCCATCATCATAGAACTTTTAAAACCTCTACACAACTCCTCGCGTATGTTTTAGACAATAACCATCTGTTTATTAGTCGACAAACAAAAGGACATTATGTCCACGTAAATAGCTTTAAACTAGCAATGCAAAACAAAGTTGCACATTAGTATACTAGTTAATGTCTAAACTAGCACAAAAAAGACCTCTATCAAGGCAACAGAAGGCAGAAGAATAAAAGTTCTTAAATCTCTATCAAAGTAGTGAAAGATAAAACTACATAGGATCCATTTCAAAAAAGAAGATAAAGATAAAACTACATAAGCTGTAAAAATGTATATTTCATCTTCCAATAATAATATACCATGGTGTCATATTTATTACTACATAGGATACATTTATTTATTTCTTTCGATGTTGAAGTATACAAGATTTGACATAGAAATAATAAAAGAAGCATTTCAGTCTCATACCAACTGCAGGAAAGATGCTTAGGGGCATGAATATATCAGTACATACCATGTGCACAAGTACAAACTAGTAATCATTTCACGTAGTTATTATATGTAGCTTCACATTTCAAATTATGATTGTTCAGATTGAGGATGATATGTGCGGCGCCTCAGCTGTGAATCTGGATTGGGCTGCTGCAGAAAGATTTTTGTTGGGTCATTCGGATCCACGTATCTGTTCAAACAAAAGGGCAGATTCAACTTAGTTGATTTTAGAGACACTAAATTATCTTACTTCAATAAAATATACTTTTTAAGAAAATTATTTTATCTGTTTTCTAATTTAACGCTCATTTCAGCTTTAAAACTTCATAACAAACCATAAGCCTAATTGACTCATTCACAACCCCTGATTTTCAATGGAACTTACGCGCATCTCATCATTTCATCAACAGGAGTTTCTGCCGCCCTTAAAGGATCAGCAGCAGCTGTAGCAGCAGCACCGAATTGTCGATTATATTGTCTTACAGAGTTTAGCAGGTTGAAAAACAATGGCACAAATGTTCCACAACCCCTTCCTTGAACAAAATCTTGAATGAGTGAGTGGAGTACAATGCCCTGTGCTGCTCATCTGGGACTACCTATGGTCAGGTGCAAAAGATTGCATAAGATAACCACATTTTCACAAGCCATATAAACATCATTTCATCAACTCACAGGCTCCACAAGTCCAGATATATTGTTGCAGTGAAAAATTGGCTGATTGAATTTTTCACCATGAATGTAAAGCTGCAAAAGACAAACAAATTGATTCAATATTTACAACTCCGAAGGCAAACAAGATGAAGGTAAAATTTGTTTCTTAAGCAATAAACATTGTCAATGATGCAGCGAAGAACATTACACCAAGTAGGCACAGGAAAGTTGGCCGTAGATTTGGATTGATCCAAAACACTTATCATCCATTTTTTGAAAAAATGTGTCAAATATGACTACATAACTATATTATTACAATAACAATGTATACATTTTTTAGAGTCAAATAGTAGATTGTATGCATTTGATGAGCACTTTGGGTGAATTTCCACACAGCTTACTCAATTGCTTGCTTTCTGTTTCCACAAACATTATATTGGACAAAACCCATTAATACCTACATAGGCTAAAATTACCACCTCACTACTAAGCATCTATCAGATCAGTAGCTGCAACTGCCAAACACCAATGTGGGCAAAAGTTAAAAAGAAGTATCTGCAGGTTTACATGGGCATGCAGACAACAAGTCAACAACCACTTAACCAAGGTAAAAAGTTCTCACCAGGGGCATGTCGAAAGCAGTAAAACTCTCTGTAGGCTTATCAGCAACAAACACCATGCGAATATTTGACAAATATATTTTGCCCTTTGCTTTGACAGTTCCTCCACCAGCCCTGAACAGAGTATAGTTTGTTCAATAACACATGTGATCTTCTATGTATGCGTTTGTGTACAAGAACAGAGATATAAGCACATAGATGCATACATACACACTACATATGCAGATCATATAGACATACATATCCATATGCATGCACATGCATACAAATCAAGTCTAAATAACTAACAGAAAATAAGATTTTTCTGTTAAATATACACGCCATGAATAAATCAACAACACAGGGCTATGCACAATTTGACGTTGATATCCACCATTCACACCACAAGTATGAATAATATAACTCTCAACTTCTTATCCCCAAGGAGAATTTATAAACAGATACATTATATATATTATATATATATATATATATATATATATATATATTATATATATATATATATATATATATATATATATATATATATATATATATATATATATATATATATATATATATATATATTATATATATATATATAATATATATATACACACACAATATATATATATATATATATATATATATACACAAACATATATATATATATATACACACATATATATATAACATATTATATATACACACACACACACACCACACACATATATTATATATTATATATATATACATACCCACACATACATACATACACATACAATACACATACACACACATACATACACACACACATACTACACACACATACACACACACATACATACATACACACACCCACACACATACATACATACACACACCCACACAACATACATACACACACCCACACACATACATACACACACCCACACACATACATACATACACACACGCACACACACATACACACACGCACACACACATACACACACGCACACACACACATACATACACACACGCACACACGCACATACATACACACACGCGCACACACACATACATACACACACGCGCACACACACATACATACACAGACGCGCACACACACATACATACACAGACGCGCACACACACATACATACACATACGCGCACAGACGCGCGCGCACATACGCGCGCGCACACACACACATACGCACACATACGCGCGCGCACACACACACATACGCACACATACGCGCGCGCACACATACGCGCGCGCCACACACACACATACGCACACATACGCGCGCGCAGACACACACATACGCACACATACGCGCGCGCACACCACATACGCACATACGCACAGCGCGCGCGCACACACACATACCTACGCGCGCGCACACACACACATACGCAAACATACGCGCGCACACATACGCACGCGCACACACCATACGCACACATACGCGCGACGCACACACACATACGTGCGACGCACACATACATGCATATAACATGCATACACACACACACATACGCGCGCACACACACACATACGCGCGCACACACACACACATACGCGCACACACACACACACATACGCGCACACACACACACGTACGCGCGCACCAACACACAATACGCGCACACACACACATACGCACACTACGCGCGCGCACACACACATACGCAACATACGCGCGCCGCCCACACACATACCACACACACATACGCGCGACGCACACACACATACGCGCGAGCACACACACATACGCACACCCACACACACAGACATACGCGCACACACACACACACACATACGCGCGCGCACACACACACACACATACGCGCGCGCACACACATACGCACACATACGCGCGACGCACACACACATACCACACACACATACGCGCGACGCACACATACATGCATATAACATGCATACACACACCACACACACCCATACGCGTACCCACACACATACGCGCACCCCACAACACACACATACGCGCGCGCACACACACACACACATACGCGCGCGCACACACCACACACACATACGTGCACACACACACACGACGCGCCCACACACACAGACGCGCCCACACACACAACATACGCGCGCCACACACACATAGACACACACATACGCGCGCGCACACACACACAGACACACACATACGCGCGCGCACACACACACAGAGACACACCACATACGCGCGCGCACACACACACAGACAACACATACGCGCGCACACACAACCACAGACACACACGCGCACACAGACGCGCACACACACACACAGACACACGCGCGCACACACACACGCCGCGCGCACACACCACACATACACACACACACGTGCGCGCGCGCGCACACACACACACACGCGCGCGCCACACACCACATACATGCGCGCACACACACATACATACACACACACACATGCATATACATCATACACAACACACATGCATATACATCATACACACACCACACATGCATACATATACATAATACCATACATACATATACATAATACCAACACACATACATACATACATACATACATACATACATAACATACATACATACATATATACACATACATATACACATACATACACAACACATGCATATACATAATACACACACCACATGCATATACATAATACACACACATGCATATACATAATACCCCACACACATACATACATTACATACATATACATACTACATACAGACATACATACATACATACATACATGTATATACATATACACGTATATACGTACATACATACACTACAATGTATATACATATACACGTATATACGTATATACATATATACATGTATATACATATACATGTATATACATATAATATACATGTATATACATATACATATATACATATACATACATACATATACATACATACATATACTATATCATATACATACATACATATACATACATAACATATACATATACATATACATAACTATACATATACATATATACATATACATATACCTATAATCTATACATATATAAATATACATATACATATACATATACATCTACATATACACTATAATTCATATACATATAATATACATATACATATACATATACATATACATATACATATACATACTACATATACATACATATACATATACATAACATATACATATACATATACATATACATATACATATACATATACATATAACATTACATATACATATACATATACATATACATATACATATACATATACATATACATATCCATATACATATACATATACATATACATATACATATACATATATAGACATATACATAATATACATATACATATACATATACAATACAATACATATACATATACATATACATATACATATACATATACATACATATACCATATATATATACATCTATATATATATATATATAATATATACATATATATATATACAACAAGTTGAATCAAGATCCAATATAAACCTATGAACCTAAAGAAATTCATTTTGTATATCTCAAATCCCACTGTTCACATATTAATAAAAATGCAACATCATAAATTTTTTTGCTGATCTCACTTAATTCGCTCACCAACTACTATGATCAACAACTATAACGACTCATCTACAATAAGATTAGATTGGTAACCTAGAATCTTAAAAACTCAAGAACAGAAGAAATCCCAAACCTAAGAGAATAAACCCTAAATGCTAAATCATTCAGGCTCTGATACAACACTTGTGAGTCGGTGATCATCCACTAGAGTTGGCGGATGTGGGACAGAATAAGAAAATATAAAAAATTGCTGAAAGATCATAGATTACCCGGGGATCTTGTCGACCTCAAACTCTACGCCATCTCTAATTAAGACGAACATCTCGTTGACAAATGCTACGGGCATCCCGTTAGCGTAGAGATTAGGGTTAAGCGCCATCACAGATCAAATCGAGACGATGTCTGAATTGATGTATCGGAATAATTCAATCTATAGCGAAGTTTCCAACAGTGTGATCGATAAACGAAAGAAGGGGTTGAGGGTTTTATGTTTGTTATATAGGAATTATTATATTATTATTATTATTATTATTATTATTATTATTATTATTATTATTATTATTATTATTATTTTTCCTTGGATGTCTACGACATTCCAGATATCGCAAGAGGATGCGAACGCTAAAAGGAATCGCCTCGCGTAACAAGGATATTTGGTACCTAGTAATAACCAGCAGAATGCAATTAATCATTGAAGGGTTATGATAAATAACATATCTGATTTGTAAAAGTAATACAATAAATCATAATATAGTTGATTTAATTCACTTAAATTTCTGGTATTCTTTTTTTATTCCATTAATTATTTCATCATTAATTATCAACATCATCCATTAATCACAACAACCACCATCAATCAACTAGTGGCCATTAGACCTGCTAACCACCGGCCACTGCAGCCGCCATTAACCACCGCCCGCCACTACCAGCAATCACGACTATAACCACTCTTACATTTTATTTTTAAAATTTTTCCTACCTAACAAACAACACAAATTAATAATTTATTTCATTTTTAAAATAACCAAACATAAAATAGAATGTAAATATAAAACAAACCATTATTATGTGTTAGACCATCCAAGAGGATATGAGATTGAAAAAAATAAATATTCCATGTTTATTTTCGTACCGACTCTTGTAATTTTACTAAAGTTATTATTTTTAAAATTCTATCTTATTTATTAACAATTTTTGGGTCTCGTCTCTCATCACTATCTTTATATTTTATTTATTTATTTATTTTTCTTCAATTAACATTTTTTGACTGCCAACTATCTCATCTTATTTTTTTGTAAAATTATAATTTTTTATACTAATATTGATTTTTACTAAATTGTTATATAATTAACATAATAACAACGATACATAAAACACATAACAAGTTTCTAACTTCAAAAGAAATAACAAATTTTACATGATATTGTTTATTGTTGAGTATATAGAACCATTTATGTTCATTAGATCTTCTTAATGTGCCAAGGTATCTCTAATACGTTGATGACACTCAATAAAGTCTATAAACTTAGTTGTATGAGTGCAGGATAACTTGGGTTGACCATCATTAACTTGATCATAAGACTAACTTTTTTATTATTTCATGCTCATCTTTAATAAATATTATGTAGAATCACAAATAGTTTCATTATATTTGTTAGTACTTTCACCTTAAATATTTGAGAAGGTCCTCGAATGATTGCAAATTGTGTTTGAAGTACACCAAATGCTCATTTAACATCTTTGCTTGTAGATTCGTGATCTTTGGCAAAAAAAATTATTGTTATTCCCTCTTGGTGATGGAATCATCATTGAAAATGTTGGTCGCTTAGGATAAATACCATCGATAAGGTAACATCTCATAGTATACTCATGGGCATTGATCGTGTACTTGATTGGAGGAGCACGTCCTTTTGCAAGTTTCGTAAAAATAAAAGATCTCTCTATCATATTAATACCATTATGTGAACCAAGCATACCAAAAGTACATGTCATATCCAAAGATAATATGCAGCGACCGTCTTTAAACTAATAGTAGGTTTACAAATGTGAAGTGAGTACATACCCATCTATGTCAGGGGATATTTTTTCTACTTCTAGTGCATAAAATCAATGCTTCAAAGTATTTCATGGAATCCTTATGTTCAACAACAACAAGTAATAATGTATCATGAAATTTGGAGACCATATACACTTATCAGAAAAGATGCACACTATCATTTCAATGGTAATTTTCGCACGCCTTGTAGCGGTACTTTCATGAATTTGTATATATTCATTCATAAAATCTCCATTAACCCCGTACGCAATCATTCTAGGTATTGTAGTTATGTTTTGCAAAGATGATAAACCAAGTCCTCAGTCCATATTTATTCTTTGAACGAAGTATGATCATTAGACTCACATCATTTAGAAGTAGCATTGAGGTATATGAAAGAACATCTTCTTTCCCTTAGGATATCTATGAGCTTCGGCCTATTTCTTTATCCATGATTCTGGTCTTGATTTCGCCAAGGTCTAATGTTTCATCATGTAAAACTGGAAAACGGTCTGACTCTAATATTTACTTTTTAAACTAGAGTTCTACCTGGTCTAAGCCTTGCTAAACCCATCACATGAATAACATAGTACAAGTACTTAAATCATAGAAAATGTACAAGTGTGCATAGTTATCTCTATTATCTCTATTATCCTTATAATCTCTATTATCCCTATTATCTCTATTATCTCTATTATCTTTATTATCTCTACTATCATTATTATCTCTATTATCCCTATTATCTCTATTATCCCTATTATCCCTATTATCCCTATTATCCCTATTATCCCTATTATCCCTATTATCCTTATTATCCCTATTATCCTATTATCCCTATTATTCCTATTATCCCCATTATCCCTTTTATCCTCATTATTACTATTATCCCTATTATCTCTATCTTTATTGTTGATACATGTGTTCCTAGTTTATATGCTTAAATATAAAAATCATTCATGTCTTACATGTGTGTAATGTGATGATGTAATAAAGTATGATATAAGCCTTGATGTTTATTTATCTTTGATTCATATGTATGAACTTTTTATATAGGTTTGAGGTTGTTGTACATAATTCTAAGTCAATAATAATTGAGAATTGTGTTTAACCTAGTCGGGTGATTATTCATGCTAATGGACCATACTTATGGACCATACGCATGAATATATCATGCTTATGGACCAATCACACGATTGAACCAGGAGATTGGATCAGTCGTATGATTGAGACATAAGATTGACTCAGTCGCACGACTGAACCTTTAGTCGTGCGTATGAATCAATCGCATGAGTCAGTCACACGACTAAACCATGCTAATGGTTCAGTCATACGAATGAAAACTACAAAGCTATAAATACCACTTAATTCGTGGAAAAACAGAACACTTTGAGAGATACTTCGAATATACATAAACCCTAGCCGTCCAGAGCGTCCTAAACAGCCAATCCAACTTCTAGTTCAATCTTGATCGATTCCTACTCATTCTTAAAGTTTAGTTCATTGTTATATCGATTGGGTTATCGTTCTCACTGATTGGATCGCCAATCAAATAGAATTCCGCACTATTTGATCTGGTTTAACGCAGAATCCGTTAGTACTCCGTACGTACACAGTCCGAACAAGTGGTATCAGAGCTTTGGCTCATAATTTTGCATTGGATTCGATTAGTTTTGGTGTTAAAAATCGACGTTTTAAATCAAACGAGTCACCACTTTGCTTCAAAAGACGTTTTCGACATTTGCATGCATTAAAGTCTCAGTTTTTTTCATTATACGGCAGATTAGGGTTCCTGGGAAACTCGTATTTTGTGTCAAAGTGTCAAAATATTCGATTTTACACATACAACAGCCTTCAGTCGCACCATTGGTTCATTCGTACGATTGAATTCAATCGTATACTCCATCCGCACGACTGAACTCAGTCGTATCCCTCATTCGCACGACTAAACAACTCCGGTCGTTTGATTCCAATTGTCTTGTTCATACGCATGACTGAATCCAATCGCATGATTGAATTCATTCGCATCCTTCATTCGCATGAGTGATCCATACTCATAGCCCATTCGCATGAGTGAAATTGTCCTGTTCTAAAAGTACCAAGTTTAAAGCAATGGAAGACCAATTTGCTGCATTTACTGCCGGAAAGGACTCCCGCATCCAGAACCTTCTACTTCTGGAGAATGAGATTGGAAATCATAATAAACCGCCAAAGCTGTTACGTTAGATGAATATCCATAGTGCAAACAACAGTTTGAAATCTATTTAAATGGAGTTGACCCAAATATTTGAACACCCATTAAGACTGGTTATATGGTACCAGTTAGTGCTAATGGAGTCAAGTTGACTTTGGAGGAATGAGTGAAGCTTAGAAGATTCTGTTCAATGCTGAAAAGAAAGTATATGCCTTGTTGACTCAGTCAATACCTATGGACATTTTTCTTCAGTTCTCTGAGAACAAGCAGACTAAGAAGTTATGGGAGGCATTGGAGAAGAGATATGATGGAAATGCAACTCTGAAAGAACTGAAGGCTAAAACTCTCAAAAAGGAATTTGATAATTTCTCTTCGATAGGGAATGAGAGCTTGGATGATATTATTGACAGATTCTATCATCTAATGAGTGAGTTGCACACTCATGGTGTGACAACATCTATGGAAGATAAAGTTTCAAGCTTTGCTGATGGTTTGCCTGATAAATGGGATTCATTTGTGTCTAATCTGAGACAAAACGACATTCTTGCGACGTTAGACATAAATGATTTCATCTTGAAGTTAAGGGAGGAAGAACTACAAATAAAATACAAGTCGAAGAAATGATCCTATGTTTAGAATCCTTCATTTTACAACTCAGTTCTGACTCCAACTGTTTCAGGAGCACCGTTACAAACAACGTTCATGTCTAGTTCTTCTACTCCTTCCCAAAACAGTGCTTTAGGAACCGAAACGTTAGGGTCATCTGGAACCCCAATACATAGTTCCTGAGGAAAATACTACAAAGTTGAAGACTGAGAATCTCGGTAATGTCACAGTGGAAATTGCTAAGGAGCACCTGGATCTTCTAGCAGCTGTTGTACAATCTTATGATGGTTTAGTTGCCGGTAAAATTAGAGATTGTCATCTTGCAGATGAGGATTACGAGCAAGTTGATGAAAATGAGCTAGAAAGAATGGACATAATGTGGGCCTTGACGAGTGCAATCAGAAGAGCAAAGAAGTTTGTCAAAAAGACAGGGCAAAATCTAGTTGCAACTAAAGATATGACTTTTGGTTTTGACAAAACCAAAGTCACATGTTTCAACTGTGGTGAAAAAGGGCACTTTAAACGTGAATGTATAAAGCCCAAGAAAACAGGAAATGGAAACCCATTTCCTACAATAAATCATCAAGACAAAGACATGATTGGAACTACTTCTTCAAGTAAAGAGATAAAGGCTCTGACCGCTCAAGGTGATGAAGGGCAAGATTGGTCCTTCCGCTTTGTTTCTCCAGGTGAATCAAATATTGCCTTTATCGATGGATGATGGACCTGCTAGTGAAGGTGAGATCATAGTTGAGCAAGCGATGTTAGATACTGAAGAAGCTGTGAATGTTGTAAATCACTTGGTTGAGGAAGAGCTCAGAGCAACAAACTCAGAATCTCCAGTCAACGAAGAGTCTGATATAACTTTGATGGCTGATTCGTCTGATTCCTCACAAATAAGTTCTAAAGACCAATTATTTGAAAAACATGTTTGTAATGAATGTGACAAATTTAGGGAAAGCATTGATCTAAAATTTGCAAGGTTATTAGAACACATTGATAATTTAGTAAACGATTTACAACTCTGCACTGAGGCTAATTGTATTTTAAAACAAAATGCGTGCAGTTTCAAAGAAAAAGTAGAACTTTTGGGAAAAAAAATAAGGGAAACCGAGGTTGTTGCATTAAATCAAGCAAATGACATAAAGTTTTATTTAAATTCTTTGGAAGAAACAAAAAAGAAAAAAGCAGTTTTAGAAGTTAAAGTTGAATCTTTAAAACAAAAACTGCATAGTTTGGCTAGTTCTTCTCACATAGTTCAAAACTTAGTGAAAGAACAAAATAATGGGGAAGGTCTGGGTTATAAAGTAGTTCCGCCACCACATGCAGTCCTTTTGAACACTAAATGTAGACCAATCAATAATAACCCAGTAAAGGATCATGTGTTGTCCACTCCTCTGGTTAGTGATCCCGATTCTACGGGCAAATCTATGAAAAACATCACTAAACAGAAGAAATATACTTTGAAATCAATAGAGAAGATGCCTATTGAAAATTTGGATGATCAAATTGAAAAGGTTAATTTAAGGTCAGGTTCACATACGTCTACTTCTGAACCCAAAATAACTAATCCAGTTAACCAAAAACAAATTATTCATCAAAGTCCAAATAAACTAAAAGCTAAAGATGTTCAAAATGTTAAAACAATTAGTTTTGTTAAAGAAGCTGAAACATCTAAAAGAGAAGTGACAAAACCTAACCAGACACACCTCACACCCTTACCAAACTCAACACCACATAAAAATTTCCTTCAATCTGTAGAAGGGAGATCATGCTACAGTTGTGGAAAACGAGGACATATCTCTCCTAATTGTCCTTATTATCAGACGTCCAAAAAGAAAATTGAACTTTATGATGCAAAACCAAGTTTTTCTAAAATGAGATCTAATACTCCACCTAAGAGTATTAGTGAACCTAAAGTTCAAACAATAAGCTAGTCATCTGTTTATCACAAACAGGCGTTACACAAAACTGGCTTATGAAAGATAAAATCAAGTAATAGGTCTGATAGTGAGGAAAATAAGAAGAAAGAAATGCCTTCATCCTCTAAAGGACAGTGGGTTTGTAAGGCCCCGTTTCCGGGCACCTCACAGTTGGTCATTCATTGCACTTAAAACATTATAAAACGTACATTTATTTTGCAGCGGAATTTAAAACTTTTATTAATAACTAAAAACATGTCATTTCATTCAATTACAACATTTGTTTTCATCCAAAATACAAAGACATGTCAAAATACGGACGCCAGCCTCAAAATGCTCCCAGTAGCTTATGCATCCATGCCTGCAACTCCTCAGCATCAACAAATACCTGCCAAATATCATGCATACAAAAGTCAGCAACGCTGAGTGAGTTCTAGTTTTATAATAAAACATACTTTTCTTTCGTTAAAACCGTTCTTTACTTTATTTCAAATCATACTATACTTTACAATCGTTTATGATCATACATCATACGTACATACGGATAATATCATTATTATCTTCATCATTACGTTCATTAACTTCGTTCATTCAATTTATTACATTATCTTTCACTGCTCTCTCTAGATCCGGTCAGACTTTACCCTTTTCGTGGCACTCAGCCACGATTACTGAGGTCAAATGACAAGGGTCAATATCGTACATTACTATGATAATTCATTAACGTCCATTTCATACGTTCGTTCTTTCATACATTATCTTTCGTTCATTACTCTTCATTACTCGAATCTTGTCTCATGCAATATCCCCGACTCATGCTCGAAAGCTGATGCTATGCCGGGGCCTGTACACAAACCCCCGACTCATGTCCGAAGACTGACACAACACCGGGATACGCGACAAAGATCCCATACAAGTCAATCACAGGGATTGAACTCTATCCGAGTCTATTGCGACACAAAGTCGCTCACCTCATACATATGCTTGGCTCACACCCCTGAAGTTATACGTAACTCGGGTAACCATCATATATTTCACCCCCAATATTTTGGGTAACTACAACCCCATCAAAATGGGTACTTACACCCCCATCGAAATGGGTAACAAAACCCTTATCGAAATAGGTAACAACACCCATCAAAATGGGTAAAAACACCCCCATCGAAATGGGTAACAACACCCCCATCGAAATGGGTAACAACACCGAAGGTCAGCCACAAAGACTAGAACCCCTACGTGCACACCTTAGGATTAGCTGAACCTCACATGGTTGAGCTTAAGGCATTTAGAGCCGTGCACTTCACTACACTTCACTTGCAAGCCTCTCACGTTCTCGTCATTCATTAATGCATGCATTCATTCATTACGTTCCTCTTTTCATTATCTTCCACTTTCCGTTACATAATACTTCATTACATTTATTAACACTCAACGCAAAGCCAAGGGAAGACATACATACATAATAAAGAACATACACACAATCATAAACATACACCATCACCATATTGGCAACATCATACACACATAACACACATCGGACATAAGCCATCACATCATAACTAGGCCAATCTCCCTTTAATACCCCTTAATACAACTAGAAAACCTTAAGTCCAAATTGGGTGCATGGGACCTTCCAGGCGCATGAGCATAAAATTTCTAAGTGTAAAACAGTTTGGGCGCATGGACACTATTTGGGCGCTTTTGCCCTGTTTAGACACTTTGCCACTATGCAGGCGCATCACCAACACTTAGTCGTTTTGGCACTTGGGCGCACGGGAACTATTTAGGCGCATGGCCAACACTTGGGCGCATGGCCAGCACTTGGCGCATGGCCAACACTTAGGCGCATGGGCCACTGTTTAGGCGCATGGGCCACTGTTTAGGCGCATGGCCAACACTTGGGCGCATGGCCAACACTTAGGCGTCTGGCCACTTATGTTGGGTGCATGGGCCACTGTTTGGGCGCATGAGCCACCTCTGGGCGCATGGACCACTATTGATGTTCATCAGAACATTCTGAAATATTTTCTATGCTACCAACATCACCCGATTATCATTCTAATGATACCCAAGCACAGATCTAACATACTAAGGGCATTTAAGCATGCTACACATCATCACTAACCCATAATCAACACTAAAACATACATACATACATACATCATTTCGAACATAAGGTTGTAGACCCACAGTTACTTTCAAAATGTTTACTTAGTATGCATAATAGCCCCAAAAGTTTTGAAAATCAGTATAGAGGGGTTCTAGAAACTCACCTTGAGCAGCCTTTGAGCAACACACTTCCAGTTCGAGACCCACCTTCGATTCAGCTCTTGAATCCCGAAAACAAACACTAAACACCAAGAACTTCGGTCAAGAACTCGAAACCCAGCTGAAACTGAGCTCATATAAGAGAAGACTTACCGTTGCAACTGCTTCTTCCTCTTTCTCTCTCTAGAACCAGGGCTCTCTCTCTCTTCTTTCTTCCTTTCAGCCGAATGAAGAAGATGAAGAAGAAATGGGCGACCATGCCCCTTTAAACCTTAAAGTAAAAAGGTTTTGTACTTTGTACACTTTATCCCCCTCCACTTGTGCTCATTATCTATTCTTTCTATTTACTTTTCATTTCCTTTCATTTAAATAGAAATTCAGGGTGTTAGAAGTCTACCTCCCTTAAGGAGGTTTCGTCCCCGAAACCTGTCACTTCTCAAATAGTTATGGGTAACACTGTCTCACCTCTTCTTTGATCTTGCACTTAAACTTAGATCCCTTTAGGCTTCACTGCACCCGCACAAGTGAAACCATCATCCTCCTTAGACTATTCTCTTCTTCTTATTAGTAATGGCCACCAGTTGCTTCTCGTGGTTGGATAGTTTGTCCATCTCAGTGTTCTCTAGTAGCATGATCATATCCTCATCGGTTGAGCTCTTTCTTAGATGAGATGCATGGAACATCAGATGAATTCCACTTAACTCATCGGGTAGCTCCAGTCGATGTGCCACTTCTCCTACTTGAGCAACAATTGGGAATGACGCTCTACACTTTAGTATTAACTTTACTCGATTCCAAACCAAGCAATCCGCTTTCATGGTCGAAGCCTTCATCATAATTCATTGTCGTAGGTCATCACCGAACTCTGGTTGTGCACGGTTGATCAATCCATCTCCTTGCAACACTTGGGGTTTGAGTCATAGATTACTAATCAACTCACCCGGAGGTGTACATCTATCCACCTACGCCTATCTTGAGCAGTCTAGCAGGAACAAGCGCTCTCTCTCTCAATCCTATCACGCAATCCCCTAGGGCATTAGGTAACCTGGTGGACTTACTAATGGCAATTCTACATCGAAGGGCGTATCTATATTCTTACTACTAACATGCAACTTAGCACAGTAAGCAGCAGGGACAAAACTTTTTACTAGCACTAGAGTCAAATAACACTGAGGCTAAAGTTTGGTTTACTAGAAACGTACCTGACACAACATCAGGGTCCATCCTAGCTTCCTCCGATCTTCTTCACTCCCGAACCTTCCGCCCTCGACTTCTTGCAATCCTTGCTCATGTGACCTTCCTCACCACAAGAATAACACCTCCCCATACCACAGTTCTTCGCCACATGTCCGGTCCTTCCACAATGAAAACAGACATTGCCCCCCAATCTACATTCCTCGGGGTGCCTGTGTCCACACTTGTCACACCTTTTCGACCCCACATCAGTTATGACCACACGCTGATCATCCACTCGTGCACCTTTGTCACCTGGAGTGGCTCTGCCATATCCCAATCGCTTCCCGTTCCATTCTTGATCACCCTTCCTTTCTCGCTACCTTCAATCACCATCACAGATCTTTCATCATAAACCTCCCCGCCAAATCAACCGCCGACCTAAACGTGCTCAGTCGGGCAGTGATCATGTGCCTACGGATGTCCGCCGGCAAGCCCTGAATATACCTCTTGATGTTTCGCGAAAGAGGTGTGACCTGATCCAGCACCAGACGTACCATCTCGTTGAATTTAGTGGTATACTACTGATGTGTCATCGTTCCCGCCTCCAGCTGCAGGAACTCCCTCTCAACTTTATCCATCTCCCAATGAGGACAAAACTCCTCAATCACCAGTCTTTTTAACTCCGACCATCTCATCCCTCCGATAGCCCTGCTTCCCTCAACCTAGACAATATTTTCCCACCAACACAAAGCTGAGTCCACAAAAGAGTGAGTGGCAAACTTCACCTTCTGGTCCTCTCGGCACTCGCTGATCTCAAGGACAGCCTCCATCTCCCTCACCCATTGGTGAGCAGCAGCAACAGTGCCATTACCATCAAAGGTAGGGGGCTTGCACCTTTGGAATGCCCCATAATTATAACCTCGTGCTATCTCATGCACATGCTCTTCTTCCTCCTCTTCCTCGTCAGTAGGGATAACCATCTCGGCCTCTGATTGTTTTCCCCTTCCCGAGGACCTATTCCTCTCCTTCCTTTCCTTGCTCCTCATAGCCCTGGTGACTTTAGTCAGCACGGACGGTAAGGCTATCTGCATGACATGGTGTACTTCCTCTGCAATCGCCTCCCTAGCTGAGGCATTCAAACTAGCATTTTCATTCTCTTCGCTCCGGCCATGAACCTTAGGGTTCTCATGGCTCATCTCAGGAGCCTTAGCACTACTCCTAGTCACACGTGAATGGCCTCTGCCTCTAGGAGCCTTGGAAGATTTCTGCCCATCCATCCGCTAACACACTATAAGATTCAGACACCAACACGGTCATTCAAGGTAATAACTCAGTTTATGTCAAGTATAGTAAGTCCCTAATTATAGTGGCCAGTTGTGATTAGCCACTTACTTTACTCTTCATACCCCAAGCATTCCCTATCCTGACTACATCAGTATCTAAATCTACACAAAAGCACACTAGCCACATAACATGCGCATATCATACCGGTTAACGTTAACTTACTTAAATGTTTAAATAAAACCTTTACCTGCAGGCACGTAGCTACTAGGACTGACATCCTTTTCCTTTTAGTCCCATTCTCAGTTTAAGATTAGGTTTTTTAAAATATTTACCCAATTCACTTAAACTTTGGCTCTGATACCAACTTGTAAGGCCCCGTTCCCGGGCACCTCACAGTTGATCATTCATTGTACTTAAAACATTATAAAATGTATATTTATTTTGCAGTGGAATTTAAAACTTTAATTAATAACTAAAAACATGTCATTTCATTCAATTACAAAATTTGTTTTCATCCAAAATACAAAGACATGTCCAAATACGGATGCCAGCCTCAAAATGCTCCTAGTAGCTTATGCATCCATGCCTGCAACTCCTCAACATCAACAAATACCTGCCAACTATCATGCATACAAAAGTCAGCGACGGTAAGTGAGTTCTAGTTTTATAATAAAACATACTTTTCTTTCATTAAAACCGTTCTTTACTTTATATCAAATCATACTATACTTTACAATCGTTCGTGATCATACATCATACGTACATACATATAATATCATTATTATCTTCATCATTACATTCATTAACTTCGTTCATTCAATGTATTACATTATCTTTCACTGCTCTCTAGATCCGGTCAGACTTTACCCTCTTCATGGCACTCAGCCACGATTACTGAGGTCAAATGACAAGGGTCTATATCGTACATTACTATTATAATTCATTAACGTTCATTTCATACGTTCGTTCTTTCATACATTATCTTCGTTCATTACTCTTCATTACTCAAATCTTGTCTCATGCAATATCCCCAACTCATGCTCGAAAGCTGATGCTATGCCGGGGCCTGTACACAAACCCCCGACTCATGTCTGAAGACTGTCACAGCACCGGGATACGCGAAAAAGATCCCATACGAGTCAATCGCAAAGATTGAACTCTATCCGAGTCTGTTGCAACACAAAGTCGCTCACCTCATACATATGCTTGGCTTTATGCCACATCCCCGAAGTTATACGTAACTTGGGTAACCATCATATATTTCACCCCCAACATTTTGGGTAACTACACCCCATCAAAATGGGTACCTACACTCCCATCGAAATGGGTAACAACACGCCCATCGAAATGGGTAACAACACCCCCATCGAAATGGGTAACAACACCCGCATCGAAATGGGTAACAACACGAAGGTCAGCCACAAAGACTGGAACCCTACATGCACACTTTAGGATTAGCTGAACCTCACGCGGTTGAGCTTAAGGCATTTAGAGCCGTGCACTTCACTATACTTCGCTTGCAAGCCTCTCACGTTCTTGTTTATTCATTAATGCATGCATTCATTCATTACGTTCCTCTTTTCTTTATCTTCCACTTTACGTTACATAATACTTCATTACATTTATTAACGCTCAATGCAAAGCCATGGGAAGACATACATACATAATAAGGAACATACACATAATCATACACCATCACCATATAGGCAACATCATACACACATAACACACATCAGACATAAGCTGTCACATCATAACCAGGCCTATCTCCCCATAATACCCCTTAATACCACTTAGAAAACCTTAAGTCCAAATTGGGCGCATGGGACCTTCCAGGCGCATGAGCATAAAATATCTAAGTGTAAAACAGTCTGGCGCATGGGCACTATTTGGGCGCTTCTGCCCTGTTCAGCTGCTTTGCCACTATGCAAGCGCATGGCACCTGTTCTGGCACATCACCAACACTTAGCCGTTTTGGCACTTGGGCACACGGGCATTATTTAGGCGCATGGCCAACACTTGGGCGCATGGCCAACACTTAGGCGCATGGACCACTGTTTAGGTGCATGGCCAACACTTGGGCGCATGGCCAACACTTAGGTGTCTGGCCACTCATGCTGGGTGCATGGGCCACTGTTTGGGTGCATAAGCCACCTCTGGGCGCGTGGACCACTATTCATGTTCATCAGAACATTCTGAAATATTTTCTATGCTACCAACATCACCCGATTATCATTCTAATGATACCCAAGCACAGATCTAACATACTAAGGGCATTTAAGCATGCTACACATAATCACTAACCCATAATCAACACTAAAACATACATACATACATCATTTCGAACATAAGGCTGTAGACCCACGATTACTTTCAAAATGTTACTTAGTATGCATAATAGCCCCAAAAGCGTTGAAAATCAGTAAAGAGGGGTTCTAGAAACTCACCTTGAGTAGCCTTTGAGCAACACACTTCTAGTTCAAGACCCACCTTCGATTTAGCTCTTGAATCCCAAAAACAAACACTAAACACCAAGAACTTCGGTCAAGAACTCAAAACCCAGCTGAAACCAAGCTCATATAAGAGAAGACTTACCTTTGCATCTGCTTCTTCCTCTTTCTCTCTCTAGAACCGGGGCTCTCTCTCTCTTCTTTCTTCCTTTCAGCCGAATGAAGAAGATAAAGAAGAAATGGGCGACCATGCCCCTTTAAACCTCAAAGTAAAAAAGGCTTTGTACTCTGTACACTTTATCCCCCTCCACTTGTGCTCATTATATATTCTTTCTATTTACTTTTCATTTCCTTTCATTTAAATAGAAATTCGGGGTGTTACAGGGTTGAATTCATGATGTGTGATTCCTCTGGGTCACCCAAGCCAGTTAAGGCTTGGGTCCCAAACCTGAACTAATCAATTCCTTTGAATGTCCAAGGTGTACGTTACAACACTATCACAATTACCTGGATTATTGATAAGAGGGCGTCCAGGCACATGACGGGAATTCGTCTCACCTTTTTAACGTCTAACAAATTAAAGGGGGACATGTATCATTTGCTGGGAATAAAGAAGGTTACATCACCGCTCAAGGCAAAGTGGTAAACGAGAAAATGAATTTTGACAAGGTCAACTATGTTCAACAACTACAGAACAACTTGCTTTCAGTCTCCCAGATCTGTGATAAAAGATTCGAAGTTGTGTTTGACAACAAGAAGTGCTACATGTTGAAGAAGGATTATGTTATCCAGGAGGATAAAGTTCTAATGTTAGCTTCAAGATATAATGACCTGTATGTATTGGATCTATCAAAAGCCTCGACAACTGAGACCACTTTGCAAAGCTTCTTGTCAAAGGCAACAGAGAGGGATTCAGTCTCTTGACATAGGAGAATGGGACATATTAATCCTAGGAAGATGAATCATCTGGTACAGAATGATTTAGTTAATAGAGTAGCTGTCAAGAACTTCCAGCTTCCAGATTTTTGCGTAGCATGTAAGAAAGGGAAACAGAACAAGAAGTCTCACAAGGCTAAGAAAGTTAATTCTATCGATATTTCTCTCGAGATTCTACACATGGATCTGTTTGGCCCAGTAAGCACAAAGAGTATTGCTGGAGATCTATACTGCCTTGTAGTAACTGATGATTACTCAAGATTTTCTTGGGTGATATTTCTAAAATCCAAATCAGAGACTTTTGAATCATTCAAACATCTAGTAACTACTTTGGAATCACTCTACAAGCTGAAAGTAAGGCAGATTCGATTAGACAACAGAACAAAGTTCAAAAATCAGTGGATGGAGGCATTTTATAGAGTGAAAGCAATTGTACATCAATTTACGTCTGCCTACACTACACAGATGAATAGGGTTTCTGAAAGAAAGAATCATAGCTTGATAGAGACAGCAAGAACAATGTTAGCCAACTCTAAACTGCCTATTCAATTTTGGAAAGATGCAGTGTCGAATGCATGCTACACTCTCAATCATGTCCTGGTGGTCAAACATCATGGTAAAACATGTTATGAACTGCTCCAGCGACGTAAACCAAACTTGGAGTATCTCGTACCATTTGGTGCACCGTGCATGTGTTAAAGAAAACTCAGACTGGGAAGTTTTGTGAGAAGGCAAAAGAAGGTATCTTTCTCGGATATAGTATACCAGACAAGAGAGTTTATAACAACTCAACGGGTCAGGTAGAACTGTGGTGCAATGTTGATGTTCAAAGATACACCACCCCTTGTCAGAAAAGGACCTTCCTTCTTCTTTGACTATGATGGATTTTTTAAGTCCTTAAACCTACCTCCCTCTCATCCTGATGATGAGTTATCTGCTACAATGATGTATGACATTCTGAACACTCCTTCACAAGACTCGACACCATAGGTTCCATTAGTCGATTCTTCTAGTCCTTCAAGGGGAGAGCTTGAAGTAAGTAACTCCTCCTCTGATGGTGATGTAGTTGAGAATACAAATGTGGACCAGGAGGACCAGGTTCCCACCAATGAAAGTACACAAACATTAGAACTTGATGCCTTTAACACTTCTGAACTTCATACTCCAACAACTACAGATACTAAACTTGGAATTCTAAATCTGGATCCTGAAGTAGTTGTTCCCACCACTCCAGGATCTCGAATTAATGTGCATCATCCCCTGGAAAACATCATTGGGGATGTTCTATTGGGAGTGCAGACACGGAATCAGCTCTACTCAGCTGATTATGCCTTAGTCAATGAAAAAGGATATCTTCACAATGGTGCTTATCGATGTTTTGTGTCTCAATTTATGCCAAAATATGTAAGTGAAGCCTTAAACAATGAGGCATGGGTTAGTGCTATGTAAGAAGAACTCCTACAGTTCAAGAAGTTAGGAGTATGGACCCTTGTGGACAAACCAAAAGGTGCTAAGGTCATTGGCACTAAATGGGTGCTGAAGTGTAAGAAAGATAACCAAGGGGTTATAATTAAAAATAAGGCTAAGTTTGTGGTTCAAGGGTTTTGACAAGTCGAAGGCATAGACTACAATGAAGTGTTTGCACCTATGGCATAGATGGAAGTAATTCGTATCTTTCTAGCCTATGCATCCTACATGAAGAATAAATGTTATCAATTAGATGTAAAAAGTGCATTCCTTCATGGTGAAATCTGTTAAACAGTCTACATCATTTAAACCAAATGATTTGAGGATCCTTATCATCGGGATAGAGTTTATAAACTGGACAAGCCTCTTTACGAGCTCCATCAAGCCCCTAAAGCCTGGTAAGAGAAACTCTCAACTCATCTAGTGAAACATGGTTTTCGCAAAGGAGTTATTGATTGCACGTTATTCATCAAAGAAAAGGATGGGGATTTACTACTGGTACAGATATATGTGGATGACATAATCTTCGGTTCCAAAAATGAAGAATTATGTAAAGAATTTGAATCTGTAATGAAAGTAGATTTTGAGATGAGTGCCATGGGGGAAATGAAGTTCTTTCTTGGATTACAGGTGGATCATACATCAAAAGGAATCTTCCTGCATCAGCCCAAATATGTAGGAGATATCCTCAGTAGATTCGACATGGAGAATGCTACGGCTGCTGGAATTCCACTTACCACGAACCATGATGTGGCACCCGACGAAAATGGTGATCTAGTGGATGCCATCATGTACAGAGGAATGATCGGATCTCTAATGTACCTCACAGCCTCTTGTCCTGATATTATGTACACCACATGTCTCTATTCCAGATATCAGGCAAAACCAAAAGTAAATCATCTCATTGAAGTTAAAAGGATTTTTCATTATCTGAAGGGTACTCCAACACTCGGGTTGTGGTATCCTCATGATGATGACTTTGAGCTTACAACATATAGTGACTTGGGACTATGGTGGTTGCAAGATGAATTACAAGTCAACATCAGCAGGATGTTAGTTCTTTGGTAGACGGTTAGTCACCTGGCAGTGTAAGAAGTAGGCATCAGTTGCTCTATCAACATGTGAAGCTAAATATGTTGCTGCTGCAAGTTGTTGTTCGCAAATCATTTGGATTCAACAGCAAATGTGTGACTATGGTTTGCAATTTTCTAACACCCCTATCTTTGTTGATAATTCTGCTGCAATTGTTGTCACCAAAAATCCGGTCCAACATCCGAAAACAAAACACATCGGTATTAAATATCACTTTATACGTGACTGTTTTGAAAAGCAATTAATCGATGTTGTTAAAATAAATACATATTTTCAACGCGCCAACCTCTACACAAAAGCATTTGATAAACCTCGGTTTTTGTATCATTTCGAGGTTAATGGCGTGAAAAAAAGTGATGTGATTCAAGAAGAAGAAAGTTTTTAGCCGGGCAAGTATTTTCTTAGTTTATTATTTTTTATTTTATTTTATTTTCTTGTCTATTAAAATCCAAAAACACAAAAAGATTTTTGGTTTTAGAATTTTAGGGGGAGAATAGTTTAGTTTAGTATTTACTTAGTTGCAGTATTTATTTACTTAAAAAACGAGAGGGGAGGGCAGATTAGCTGAAAGAAATGAAATCAAATCTGTGATTTTGATTCAAAGTTTATGGAAAATGATAGTACATAGGGAACAAATTGGTTAGGCCTTCAAAAGGATTTAAATGCTCAACATGCTAAATTCAAATTACAAGTCTAAGAAGTCTAAACCCAACAAAAGGAAAATGATAGTAAAACTAGTATGCTACTGAGGTAACATAGAGAAAGTAGACCTAGAGGTTGGTAGTTCATTATATGATATGTCGGTAGATTCAACACAATAAATGAGTAGACTTTATTGGTGAATTCAATTCAAACTAATTTGTTCAACTTGTTATGGGTTCTCATCTTATCTTTGGTTAACACAATCAACGCATTTCCAGTAAGGGGTGACGAGAAAAATAAACGTCACAAATATGTGCGGATGACCATAAAAATGAGCAAAGCACATGAAAAAACTGCTAAGAGCAATCAAGCTAATGACTAATGTTGTTGGTGCGTTATGTGCAAAAGAAAAACAAATGCTCTAACAAGAAGATAGGTTGTGTGCCTCTCTTTTGTGCGATGGCACTAACCTGAGGATAAGCATAACCTAAATATTCTAGAATTCATTGTTGTTTGCGCCTCTCTACTGTGCGATGGCACTGACCTGAGGCTTGGCATATCTTTGAAAGCTCTTAGAATAGTTTCTTCTTGTTAAATACCCGTAGACCGCTCAAAAATCTCCTGAGGAATGTTGATTACCATATAAGTGTGGGATCCACAAATGCTTGTTGAAATAATTAAACCTAACTCATCACCAATGTGAGTCAAAAATCTGTGTATAAAATTTAAGTGGACAAATATACTGACAATCATTGTGGCTGCACCTCTTGATAGTCAAAATCATTGTGTGCATCTTATAGCTCTAGTATGATTTCTTGAAAGTGCTATTGACTCTTAGACAAAACACGAATCTAGCATCAAAGTGCATATTAAAAGGGGTTCCAAATGATTATGATATACCTGTATGATTCCGTAATGATCTTTCCAGAAATGATTAAATTAACTTGAAGTTGTTCTGCTCAGGAAGTAAAATCGGTTAGATGTATTCTAAAAGGTTTCCATCCATCTCAAACTCCAAACCACAAAAATATGACTTCTTTCTTTTAATTTCAAGTTGTTTTCTATTTTCTAGTCTTTTGCTGCATAGATTTCAGACTATACAACGAGATGAAATCTGTGAATCACTCACTAAAAGGGGTCATGTCTGAGGTGACCAATCGGTTGTAAACTATAAGGATCATGTCTGAGGTGATAAAATGATGCTAAATTAAAAGGGTCATGTTTGAGATGATCATAGGTCATAATGTTATATTCAAAAGTTAAAATTTTAAGTGTTTGAAAGTGTATGAGGTCAAACTCATAAGTATGAGCCAATCGCATGATTGAATGATAAGGATGAGCGAATCTCACATTTGAACCATAAGTATGAGCCAGTCACACGATTAGACCATGAGCATGAGACAACCATGCGATTAGACCACACTACTGAACGAATCGTACGAATGGATGAAGGAGTAGAAGGCAGTTGCACGACTGTACCTCAGTTGCACGAATGAAGCATGTGTATGGGTCCAGTCACACGACTAAAATTTAAAATAGTATAAATAAAGGAGTTAGTCGGTTGTAACCCTTACCACCCTTCAAAACTCTCTAAAACCGCCCATACACACACATACTCTGCCAAATTGTTGATCGTTGTGATTACTCCCATTTGTGATACTAACTGATTTCCTACTCATCTACAGGTACTTTGCAACTGAAATCAGCCAAAATGAATGGATTAATCGAACCCTAAATGACCTAATTGTAATGATCAATAACCGGGACTAAACTCTTAAAATAGACCTAATAAATGGACGCTAATGGTGATTTAAACAATACTAAGTGCTATTTCAAGTGTCTGTGGTCCAAATGAATCTAAACAAGAAGTGTAATGTCGCGTTTTGATAAAGATTCAAATCTATGGTGTTCAACAGTGTAAGATGCGAATGGACATGCCGATGAACTTCAATCGCACGATTGAGCTGGTGTATGACTCACTCACACGAATGAATCATGCGTATGGGTTTAGTCGCATGACTAACTCAAACGTATGGCTCAGTGTACGACTAAGCTCAGACGTAGGCTCAATCGTACGACTGAACTCAATCATACAACTGAACTCAGTCGTATGGTTTAGCCGCACGATTGAATCAGTAGATCAAAATCATTCAAACTTCAACTATTAAGTTTAGCAACCAATCTAATGTATATATTTCTTATGTTGCAGCAGCATGTCTGAAAGATGGACGATGAGCACCAAGCACAACATATGTGTACATATCAATGCTACTTCCCAGAACTTCTCTGAGTTCACTGGGATTATTGCTTTCCTACGTAGATCGAGGATCTACAAGGCCATATCGACTCCATGCACACCATACAGATCTCTTCAGCATACCTTCTGGGAAATTTCCTCAGTTGATCGGTCGGTGGAGCCTCACTGTATTCGGAGCTCCATTTCCGGACAAGACATTGAGATCCGTAAAGAGGACCTAAGTGAAAGAATTGACCTGCCCAAGATACATATTAAATTGATGTGGCTAGTGTGATATGATCCAAGTCGAGTCATACCCAATAACAAGCCAAACAAACACCGACAAATATTTATTTGTTAATTAGATCAAACAAATAAATATAAACACCAATTTAGAAACCGGGTTTTCTAAATCATTGCTTTTGCAAATGAACAAGTTTATATATATATATATATATATATATATATTTGTTCATATGGGATTATTTGTTCATTTTTAAATTAGTTAGACAATGAAAAATAATAGTGCGTGTGTTAGTGATATAAAATTAAAATGGTTTAATTTTACATAATAAGGGTGCAAGAGTGTATATTTTTTTTATAAAATTTGAAACAAGAGGGAGACAAAGGGAGCCAAAAATTGGCCGCCCCTTTGTCTTGGATGGCCCCCTTTTAGTTCCAAGGCCATGCAATAACTCAACCCACTTGAACACTCTTGCATTCCTGTCTTTCTCTCACACACACACAAGAGAAGCTCTCTCCTTTCTCACTCTAAAATCTCGTTTTTTAGCAAAAGAATCAGGATTTTCAGCTTTGCAAAGAAGGGTTCTTGGCTGAAAAGATTCAACAAAAGGAGAGCTCTACAAGTTGGTGTTGCAAGCCCTAGCAAAGGAAGGTGTTTGTACAAGCTTGGGGTATCACTCCTTGAGGTTTTCTTGGTTGAAAACTCAGCCACAAAGTCATCTTTCACAGCTCACAACTTTGGGTTTTAGGAAGCTACAAAGGTTGTATATACTTCTAAGTATCTTATGTTCTTTATTGTATGCATTTGTATAATGATCCATGGCTTGGGGTTCTTTATTAAATGGGTTTAATAATCATCTTATTAACATGTTTTAAAATATAAAATCTGCTGCGTTTTCATTTAAACAAGATTATATGAGCTTTGATAAACATGTTAAAACCCCTACACTAAGGAGAGTCCTAGACTTGGGGGAAGACGAAGCCCATCCAACTAAGTTGCATCCACTGAATGTGCGTGGTTGTTTTCTTAGGATCAAGTACACCGGAGACATCAATGCCGACGTACTGAACAAGAGCAACATGTGCCCGTAATTCAAATACTTAGCACATGTGATCTTGAAGTGTATTGCCTCTAGGCAGGGAGGATTTGATGAAATGTCGGACCAAATCCATAATGCATACGTTGCTCTGGTACTGACCCACCCATTTAGTTTTTCTCGCATGCTCTTCTCCTATCTGATTGAGAACCTTGAAGCCAAAGGCAAGGAAGGCTTCTTTATGTATCCATGTTTCTTACAGATGATCATAGATGAGAAGCTTCCTATGCTGCCAAAAGAGAGAGATAATGATATGGTGCTTGAGGTGATGGATGATACCACCTTAGGCAGGATGAAAGTATACCAGGGGAAGCAAGTGAAGCCCCCAATCAGGAGATTGTTTGGACATCTGGCCAATGAAGACTACGTGGCGCCTGCTCGCAAGAAATGGCGTCACGATGATAGTGATTCCGATGTTGAGCCTATTGTGGTACCCACCGATGAAGACGATGATGATGATGATGATGTTGATGACAGTCAAGGTGATGGAGATGCTGGTCTGAGTCAATCAAGGGCCACTGGCACTTATACTATATCTCCACCATCTCCACAAGGTACCTCTGATGCTCCAGGTGCATCTGAGCAGGCGGATATCCACCCTGACTTTCTGTTAGATGAAGAAGAGTCAGATGTTGAGCCTCTTGTTAGGCAAGCCTGTAGCCGGGTTGTGGCTACCAAGAAAGGGAAAAAGGTGGTTGGTGGACACCTAGCTGGTACTACAAGTGATGATCCTGATGTCACTGGTCCTACTTACACACCTGACCAGCCTATCAGCTCAGGGGGACTCCTAGTGCCAAAGGTTCAAGGAAGAAAAGGATGGCCAAACCCCTTGGCAAAAAGAGTAAGAGACCAAGGTTCACATTGATCACATCTTCCACCACCACTACCACTACCACAACCACTACCACCACTACCACTACCACTACCACCACCACACCCACTACCACCACTACCACATCACCCACTCTCACTCCCACAGCCACTGATACTCCCTCCACCACTTATCCACCTACCTCCACCTCACCCACACTACCTAACACAACTCCATAACTATCCACTCCCATTCCTCCTCCTATCTTCACCACATCCACCACCACAACCCCCACTCTACAAGATGGTACATCCACCCAATCCCCAATGACACATGGTTCCACTCTACCCACTATCAGGTTAGACGAACAGCTGGCAAGCCTAAACCGCATTGTGCTAAAGCTGATCGCAACTGATGATCTGAGAGCTACTCAGATAAACCAGCTGATGGTAGTAAATGCAGCTCAAGCCAAGCAAATAGCTCAACACAGTGAGAAGAATACACTTTATGTGAGAGCTTTAGGCCAAGCCCACCATGCACTAAAGAGTCAAAACAAGTTGGTGTTGGCATCGGTGAAAAGGATTGAGGGACTGGAGAAAAAGAACAAGAAAATTATGCTAAGACTGAAGGGATCTAAGGGTGAGCCCTTAAAGATTAAAGAGGGTGAGGATGCGAATGATAGTTGTTGATACATATGTCCCTAGTTTATATGCTTAATGTAAAAGTCTTTCATGTCTTACACATATGTAATGAATGGGTTAAATGAAATATAATATGTTGTTGATGTTTATGATGTTTAATATTTCATAGTATTATTATGTGTTAAAGTATAATGAACTTACTATATAGGTTCAAGGTTGTTGAGCATAGTTCTTAGTCAATAATGATTGAGAAATGTGTTCAAACTTAATCGTATGATTCTTTATGCAAATGGACCATGCTTATGGACCATACACATGAATACATCATGCTAATGGACCAGTCGCACGACTGAACCAGGAGACTGGATCAGTCGTACGATTGAACCAGGAGACTGGATCAGTCGCATGATTGAGACGTAAGATTGACTCAGTCACATGACTGAACCTTTAATCATGCGTATGGATCAATCACATGATTCAGTCGCACGACTAAACCATGCTAATGGTTCAGTCATACGATTGGAAACCCATAACCTATAAATACCACTTAATTCGTGAAAAAAACACTTTTGGAACAACTAAGAGCATACTTCATAATACATGAACCCTAGCCGTCTAGAACGTCCAAGGAAGCCAGTTCAACTTCATAGATGAATCTTGATCGATCTCTAGTTGTTCATAATGTTTAGTTTCAATCTTATATCGATCGGATGGTGTTCTCACTGATTGGATCGCCAATCAAATAGGATTCCACACTATTTCATTCGGTATAAACGCAGAATCTTTTAGCATTTCGTATGTACACGGTCCGAACAAGTGGTATTAGAGCCTTGGCTCTTGATTTTGCGTTTGATTCAATTAGAATTGTGTCAAACCTTATGTTTTAACTGAAAAGAGTCATATTTTGGGTCCACTGGTGTTTTCCGACGTTTACAGGCATTCAAGTTGAAGTTTTTCGTCATACAGCAAATTAGGGTTTCTGGGAAAATTGTAGTTCGTGTCAAAATTCAAAATTTTTCAAACACAGAGCCTTTAGTTGCACGAATAACTCATTTGTATGATTAAGTCATCCACATCAGCTCATTTGCACGATTGAGCCATTTACATTTGTCAATTCGCACAACTGAGCCATCCGCATTTATCCATTCGTACGACTAAGCCATCCACATTGGTCATCCGCATTGTCCAACCGCACGACTGAGTCATCCGCATTTGTCCAATCGCATGATTGACTCATCCACATTATTCGAATCGCACAATCAACTCATCCACATTTGTTCAATCGCACAATTGACTCATCTGCATTTGTTCAATCGCACGATTGACTCATCCGCATTTGTCCATTCGCACGAGTGAACCAGTCTTGTTCTAAAAGTCAAAGTTTACAGAAATGGAAGATCAATTCACTGCCTTTACTGCTGGAAGGGACTTTCGCATCCAGAACCTTCTCATCGATAACTTCTCATCGATAGGGAATGAGAGCTTGGATGACATTATTGACAGGTTCTACCATCTGATTAGTGAGTTGCACACTCATGGTGTAACAACTTCAATGGAAGATAAAGTGTCAAGTTTTGCAGATGGTTTGCCGGAGAAAAGGGATTCGTTTGTGTCTAATCTTAGATAGAATGATATTCTTGCAAAGTTAGACATAAATGACTTCATCCTGAAATTAAGAGAAGAGGAACTGAGAATGAAGTACAGGTCACAGAAAGGATCCTACGATTAGAATCCTTCACTTTATAACTCATTCCCTACTCCAACCAGTTCAGGAGCACCACTTCAAACAACATTTGTATCTAGTTTCGCGGCTCCCTCACAATCCACTACTTCAGGATCAGAAACGTCTGGGTCATCATCGACTCAATACATAGTGACTGAAGCCAATACTACGAAGTTGAAGACCAAAAATCTCAGTAATATAATAGTGGAGGTTGCAAAGGAGCATATGGATCTTCTAGCAGCAGTGGTATAATCGTATGATGGTCTAGTTGTTGGGAAGATTGGAATCATCATCTTGCAGATGAAGACTACGGGCAGGTTGACGAGAACGAGCTGGAAAGGATGGATATTATATGGGCTCTTGCAAGTGCAGTTAGACGAGCTAAAAATTTCGTGAAGAAGACGAGGCAGAATTTAGTAGCCACAAAGGACACAACGTTTGGCTTTGACAAACCAAAGTCACTTACTTTAATTATGGTGAAAAGGGGCATTTTAAACGGGAATGTGTAAAGCCCAAGAAAACAGGAAATGAAAATCCATTTTCCATATTCAACCGTCAAGACAAACCCATAAGTGGAGCTACCTCTTCAAGCAAAGAGATAAAGGCCTTGACTGCTCAAGGTGATGAAGGGCAAGACTGGACCTTCCATTTTGTGTCTCATGGTGAATCAAGCATTTCATGTGTTGAGGGACTGGATGATTGTTCTGCAAGTGAAGGTGAGATCACAGGTGAGAAAGTACTATCAAATACTGAAGAAGCTGTGAATGTGGTACATCACTTGGCTATGGAAGAGCTCAGAGCAACAAGTTCAAAATTTCCAGCATCCGAAGAGTCTAACTCTTCATTGATGGCTGATTCAACCGAATGCTCACAGGTAAGTACTAAAGACCAACTGTTGGAAAAACATGCTTGTGTTGAATGTAATAAATTTAGAGAAAGCATTGATTTGAAAATTTCTAGGTTATTAGACCACAATGATAACTTAGTAAATGATTTACAACTGTGCATTGAAGCTAATCGTATATTAAAACAAAATGAGTGCAGTTACAAAGAAAAAAATAGAACTTTTGAGCAAACAACTAAGGGAAACCGAGATTGTTGCTTTCAATCAAGCAAATTATATAAAGTTTTATTTAAATACTTCGGAAGAAACAAAGAAAGAAAAAGCAGGTTTAGAAGTCGAAGTTAATTCTTTAAAACAAAAACTGCATAGTTGGACCAGTTCTTCTCACATAGTTCAACACTTAGTGAGAGAACGAAATAATGGGGAAGGGTTGGGTTACAAGGTAGTTCCACCACCACATAAGATCCTGTTGAATGCTAAATGTAGACCTGTAAATAACAACTCAGTAAAGGATCATGTGATGTCCACTCCTCTGGTTAGTGATCCCGATTTGACAAGTAAACCTATGACGGAAAGCACTAAACAAAAGAAGCCTACCTTGGAATCAAAAGGAAAGATGCCTATTGTTAATTTGGATAATAAATTTGAAAAGGTTAATGTAAGGTCAGGTTCACACATGTCTCTTCTGAACCCAAAATGACTAAACCAATTAACCAAACTCGTGTTACACGTCAAAGTCCAAATAAACTAAAGGCTAAAGATGTTAAAATGTTCAAACAATTAATTGTGTTAAAGAAGTAGAAACATCTAAACGAGAAGTGAGTAAACCCAACCAGACTCGTGTCGTACTTGTATCACATCCAACCCCACATAAACAGTTTCCTTAACATGTAGAAGGGAGATCATGCTATAGTTGTGGAAAGAGAGGACATATTTCTTCTAATTGTCCTTATTATCAGACTCCTAGAAAGAAAATTGAACTTTATGACACTAAACAAAGTTCTTCTAAAAGGAGTTCTGTTACTCCTCCGAAGAGAACAAATGAACCTAAAGTTCAAACTCTAAGCCAGTCGTCTGTTTATCACAAACAGGCCTTACACAAAATTGGCTTATGGAAAGAAAACTCAAATAAGTTGTCTGATAATGAGAACAATAAGAAGAATGATATGCCCTAATCCTCAAGTGGACAGTGTGTTGAGTTTATAATGTGTGATTCCTCTGGGTCACCCAAGCTAGTTAAGGCTTGGGTCCTAAACATATATTGATAAATTCCTTTGAATGTGTAGGGTGTCCACTACAGTGCTATCACAAATACCTGGATTGTTGATAGTGGGGCGTCTACGCACATGACCGGGAACTTGTCTCTCCTTTTCAATGTCAAACAAATTTAAGGAGGACATGTATCATTTGTTGGGAATAAAGGAGGATATATCACTACTCAGGGCGAAGTGGGAAACCAGAAAGTCAAGTTTGATAAGGTTAACTACGTTCAACAACTACAGAACAACTTGCTTTCAGTCTCCCAGATCTGTGACAAGGGCTTCAAAGTTGTGTTTGACAACAAGAAGTTCTACGTGCTGAAAAAGGATTATGTTATCCCGGAGGACAAAGTCTTAATGTTGGCTTCAAGATATAACGATTTATATGTCTTGGATCTATCAAAAGCCTCCACAACTAATCAAAAAGTTCAATGCTTTTTGTCAAAGGCAACAGAGAGGGACTCAATCTCCTAGCATAGGAGAATGGGACACATAAATCCATGGAAGACGAGTCACTTGATACAAAATGATCTAGTGAATGGAGTGAATGTCAAGAACTTCTAGCTTCCGAATTTTTGCGTACCATGTAAGAAAGGCAAACAGACCAAGAAATCTCACAAGGCAAAGAAAGTTAATTCCATTGACCTGCCTCTCGAGCTTCTACACATTGATTTGTTTAGTCCCGTTAGCACTAAAAGTATTGCTGGATATTTGTACTGCTATGTAGTTACAGATGATTACTCAAGATTTTCTTGGGTGATGTTTTTGAAATCCAAATCAGAGACATTTGAATCTTTCAAACAGCTGGCAACTACTTTGGAATCTCTATACAAGCTGAAAGTTAGACAGAATCGATCAGACAACGACACAGAGTTCAAGAACCAGTGGATGGAGGCGTTTTGTAAAGAAAAAGGGATTTTACATCAATTTACGTCTGCCTACACCCCACAGATGAATGGAGTTGCTGAGCGAAAGAATCGGAGCTTGATAGAGACAACAAGAATGATGTTAGCTGACTCGAAACTGCCTATCTAATTTTGGAACGAGGCAGTGGCCAATGCATGTTACGCCCTTAATCGAGTCTTGGTGGTCAAACGTCATGGTAAAACATGTATGAGTTGCTTCAGTAACGTAAACCTAACCTGGAGTATCTCGAACCATTTGGTGCACCATGTATGCTGCTGAAGAAAACTCAGTTTGGGAAATTTAGTGAGAAGGCTGAAGAAGGGATCTTTCTTGGATACAATATACTGGACAAGAGAGTTTATAGCAACTCAACAGGTCAGGTAGAAGTGTGGTGCAACGTTGATGTCCAGAGATACACCACCCCCTGCGGGAAAGGGACCTTCATTCTTCTTCAAATATGATGGATTTTTTAAGTCCTTCAACATACCTCCCTTCCTTCCTGATGATAAGTTAACGACCTGAATGATGTCCGATGTCCTAGACACACTGCCACTAGACTCGACAACATCAACTCCATAAGTTTAATTTTCTAATCCTTTAGGGGGGGCACTTGATGTAAGTGATTCCTCCTCTGATGATGAAGATGTGGAGACTAAACAGGTGGATCAGGAGGATCAGGTTCCTACAAATGGAAGTACACAGGCATCAAATCCTGATGCCTTTGACATTTCGGAACCTCATACTCCAACAGCTACAGATCCTGAACCCGAGTTTAACAATCTGGATAATGAGGTGGCTATTCCAACAACTCCAAGATCTCGGTTAAATGTTTGTCATCCCTTGGACAATGTCATTGGGGATGTTAGATCGGGAGTACAGGCTAGAAATCAATTATACACAGCTGATTATGCCTCGGTAAGGGAAAAGGGATACCTTCACGATGGAGCATATCGATGTTTTGTGTCTAAATTTGAGCCAAAATACGTTAGTGAAGCGTTAAACGATGAGGCATGGGTCAGTGCAATGCAAGAAGAATTCCTACAATTCTAGAAATTAGGAGTGTGGACCCTTGTGGACAAACCAAAAGGTGCTAAGGTTATTGGCACTAAATGGGTACTGAAATGCGAGAAAGATGACTAAGG
Source organism: Flaveria trinervia (assembly GCA_025506515.1). Taxonomy (NCBI): domain Eukaryota; kingdom Viridiplantae; phylum Streptophyta; class Magnoliopsida; order Asterales; family Asteraceae; genus Flaveria; species Flaveria trinervia. The sequence continues at coordinate 55,054,098 of CM046455.1, forward strand.
GGTAATAATCAGGAATAATGCCCGACTTGTAGTTCATGGATTTTGACAAGTCGAAGCATAGATTACAATGAAGTGTTTGCACCAGTGGCAAGGATGGAAGCAATACGTATATTTCTAGCTTAAACATCCTACATGAAGATCAAAGTCTATCAACTAGATGTCAAGAGTGCGTTCCTTCATGGTGAAATCCATGAGACAATGTATGTCAGTCAACCCGAAGGATTTGAGGATCCTTATCATCGGGACATAGTTTAAAAGCTGGATAAGGCTCTCTACGGGCTCCATCAAGCCCCTAGAGCATGGTATGAGAAACTCTCAACTCATCTGGTGAAACACGGTTTTCGTAGAGTTATTGATTGTACACTGTTCATCAAAGAAAAAGATGGTGACTTACTGCTGGTACAGATTTATGTTGATGACATAATCTTCGGTTCCGAAAACAAAGAGTTATGTAAAGAATTTGAATTTGTAATAAAAGTAGAATTTGAGATGAGTGCCATGGGAGAGATGAAGTTCTTTTTCGGGTTACAGGTGGATCAGACACCAAAGGGAATATTTCTACATCAGACCAAGTATGTAGGCGATATCCTCAGTCGATTCGATATGGAGAATGCTTCTACAGCTGGAACTCCACTTGCTACAAATCATGATGTGGCACCCGACGAAAATGGTGATCTGGTTGATGCCACTATGTATAGAGGAATGATCGGATCTCTCATGTACCTTACAGCCTCACGACATGATATCATGTACGCGACGTGTCTTTGTTCCAGATATCAGGCAAAACCAAAAGCCAACCATCTTATAGTCGTTAAAAGGATTTTTCGTTATCCGAAGAGTACTCCAACACTCGGGTTGTGGTATCCTCATGACGATGACTTTGAACTTACAGCGTATAGTAACTCCGATTATGGCGGTTGCAAAATGAATTACAAGTCAACATCAACAGGATGTCCGTTCTTTGGTAGATGGTTAGTCACCTGGCAGTGTAAGAAGTAGACCTCCATTGCTCTATCAACATGTGAAGCTGAATATGTTGCTGCTGGAAGTTGCTATTCACAAATCATCTGGATTCAACAGCAAATGCATGACTACGGTTTTCAATTTTCTAACACTCCTATATTTGTTGATAATTCTGCTGCTATAGCCGTAAAAAAAAATCCGGTCCAACACTGTGACATCCGGTAAATTTCCGTTACCAAACTTCGTCAGTTCCGTTAAGTCTTGTATACACGTGTCGTGAGCACACACTAGTTGTCGTTTAACGTTGGTGACATAATAATAATGGATAATGTTAATTTAATGTGAATCTAATTGATTATGTGATTATTGGTTATGTTTATGTGTTTACACGTTTTTAAAAGGTTAATTAGAAAATTAATCGCGTAACGCGGAAACGTGCCTATTTATTCGTATGTCGTGTGTTTTTATAAAGATAAGATATATAATGATTTTCATAAGCTTATATCTTTATATTATGAAGTTAAAAGCACGTTACAAAGAGTTTAAAGCCTAGTTTTTATAAAATACAAATTACAAGGGTTAAAAGGGTAATTATGTAAATTAAAATTAAACAAAACAAATCCCAACCCTAATCCCCACCCATTCGGTCGCAACACACCTCCCAAACCCCCTCCCTTTGCGAAAATCAGCCAAGAACAAGCATCAAAGCACCAATTTGATTCGATTACAAGGCATACAACACGTAGGAATCATCAATTGCAAGTTAATACACTTTTAAAGGTTAGATTTTTCATGTTTTTGTGGGTTTTTGTTGAGGGCCGAACCCTAGTTGCGAAATTGACCTTCAGGGGTCAAATTTGATGTTGTTTGATGATGTTAGTATGTTAGTTAGATTGAATACATGTAGTTAACATCGATTATGCATGAATTCTATGTTTTTAGTGGATTGATCATGAACTTTGAGTACGAAGCAAACCTTAGTTCGAAAATGCCATGATTATGCATGATGGATGATTGTTTGATGAATGTATAGTGATTAGTAGGTTGTATGAATGTTAGGATACATTGATTTTGCAAGAAATTGGTGAATTGAAGTTGGTGTTCATAGGTTACTAATAATAGTAACTTTATTTTATATGTAATGATGATCTAGTGATGGATTGATGTTATGGATGTGTTCATGATGATGATTAGATGCTAGATTGTTGTTATGAATGCTAGAAATCTTTGAATGGATGTTGTTGATTCATAGCTTGCCAAAAGTAGAAACTTTTGTCTATGAAGATTGTTAGATTATGGTGATTAGGTAATGTTGATCATGTCTAGATATTGTTATGAGCTTGAGATGGTATAATTATGATGAATTCATGAATACATTGGATGGTTGATAGATGTTGGGATGTACTTTCCCAAAAGGGAAACTTTATTTGCATAAAGTCTAAAAAATGATAGCTTGAACATGTTTGGGATATTAGGAGCATGTTAGTATGATCATGGATAGATTCTAATGTGGTAGAACATGGTAATTTGGTTGTATGTGATGCCGGGGTAATCATGAATGATTTTTGGACATTTATGATCATGTATGATTTGGATGTTGATTAGTAGTAGGACATCATGTTTGGGATTGGTAATTGATTGTTGTGAGGTTGTAGAATGCAATGCTTATGGTTAATGATTATGGTTATGATCATCATACACACGTGTGAATCTGAGGCCCCTACTTAGTAGGATTGGCAGGGTTTAGGATGTGAAGTCGTAAGTGGCTTCACATGGTATGTGGTGAGTGGTTTGATCTTTGTGTGACATGTTAGTTGTGTTATAACTACTGAAAATGTTAATGTTCTAGATTCGCATGACTTGTATGGTACTTGGTTGTATGATGATCTAAGTGATACACCTGGTTAATATAGCATACATATGATCTATTTGAATGTTAACTATGTATGATATATGTGTATGTTTACTTGAATGGTTTACAACACATAAAGTCACCAACGGGTCAAACGGGTCAACTAGGTCAAACATGTCTGTTTTTCTGAAATCTTGAGTCCTTGGTTGTAGTGCACATAGGGTTTCACATGTTCTTTGATTACACGTACTCATGCACTTATGTGATCTAGGTAACCTCTGAAGGTTGTTTGTCTATTCTGTTTGACAAGTCAAACTCTGTGTATCTATACGCATATCAGGTGAGTTCATGCCCCACTTTTTATTTACTCTCTTTGGGGGAGATAGCATACTGGTAAATCACGAACGCTTTATGTATTCAAGTTGTATACATTATTATATAGTGTTGATATCATGGAAAAATCCTCACACTTTCGAATTGTTAATATTGAATAGTGGGGAATTTTGGGTAGTACTACTGGGTCTGACGAGCCCCACCTGTGTGACTCGAGGTCAACCGGGTGCAAGTTGTCCTAATGAACATTGTCACGACCTGTTAAGTCATGGCAGGAGGCAACAACGTAACACAGTCAGCTTCAATTGCGAAATCACTATGAAATAATATTTATTGTTAATGGACTAGCTATCTGTTACAATACGCTACTTGTACATCTCTATTATTAATCTGTTTATGTTTGAATATCTCTCGAACTCGCCAACCATTGTGTTGACATTTTAGTATGCTATTCTCAGGTCATTAGCTTGCTTGCCATAGGAGCACTGCATGGTTCACTGCATTCTATGACACGGTCTTCAAGACAATTTTATCATTTTAAATGATTACTCTTTTGGGATTGGCACGTGTTTTGCCACAATTATACTTTTATTTCTTTGGGTTGTTTTCAAAACGCTTCCGCACTGTGCAATTTATTTACTTGGTTGATTTCATTTAAATTATGATAGAGTTGTTCTGAGTAACTATTGACTGTGATCCTGGTTTGTTCACACGCCTCGCGTTAAAACTCCGCAAGTGGATTTTGAGGGTGTGACAAACACCCTAAATCTAAACACATCGGTATTAAGTATTACTTTATACGTGACTGGTTTGAAAAGCACTTAATCGATATGGTTAAAATAAATACGGATTTTCAACACGCTGACCTCTACACTAAAGTTTTTGATAAACCTAGGTTTTTATATCTGCTAGAGGTCAATGGCGTGAAAAAGAAAAGTGAAGCGATTCCAAAAGATGAGAGTTTGTAATCCAACTTGTGTAGTTAATTTTTCTTATTTTATTTTACTTATGTTTCTGTCTATTAAAAATTCAAAAATCAAAAATATTTTCGGTTTTAGAATTTTAGGGGGAGAACAGGTTAAATTAGTAATAAAATTGTGTAGTATTTAATTACATAAAAAACAAGGGAGGAGGACAGCTTAGCTAAAAGAAATAAAATCAAATCTGTGATTCTGATTTAACGTTTATGGAAAATGATAGTACATAGGGTACAGTTGTTTGAGACTTTAAAAGATTTTAAATTATTAAGATGCAAAATTCAAAGTATAAGTCTGATAAGTCTAAGCAAAATAAAAGGAAAAATGATAGTAAAACTAGTATGCTACTGAGGTAACATAGAGAAAGTAGACCTAGAGGTTGCTAGTTCATTATATGATGTGTCGGTAGATTCAACACAATAGATGAGTAGACCTCATTGGTGGTTTAAAATTCAAACTAAGTTATTCAACTTGTTGTGGGTTCCCATCTTATCCCTAGTTAACACAATCAACGCAGTTCCAATAAGGGGTGAAGAGCAAAATAAAAGCCACAAATGTGTGTGGACGACCATAAAATGAGCAAAGCACATGGAAAAATGCTAAATGCAATCAAGCTAATAACTTATGTTGTCGGTGCGTTATGTGCAAAAAGAAAAATAAATGCTCTAACAAGAAGATAGGTTGTGTGCCTCTCTGCTATGCGGTGGCGCTGACCTGAGGATAAGCATAACCTAAATATTCTAGAATTCATTGTAGTTTGCGCCTCTCTGCTGTGCGGTGGCACTTACCTGAGGCTTGGCATCTCTTTGAAAGCTCTTAGAATAGTTTCTTCTTATCAAATACCCGTAGACCGCTCAACAATCTCCTGAGGAATGTTGATTACCATATAAGTGTGGGATCCAGAAATGCTCATTGAAATAAATAAACCGTAACTCATCACTAATGTGTGTCAAAAATCTGTGTATGGATTTAAGAGGACAAGTATACTGACAATCATCATGAGCTGCAGTTCTTGAAAGTCAAAATCATTGTGTGCATCTTATAGCTCTAGTATGATTTCCTAAAATTGCTATTGACTCTCGGTCAAAACAAGAATCTAGCATCAAAATTGTCACACCCTCAAAATCCACTTGCGGAGTTTTACCGCGAGGCGTGTGAACAAACCAGGATCACAGTCAATAGTTACTCAGAACGACTCTAAATGCCATAATTTAAACAAAATCAACCAAAATACAAACTTTAAACAATGCGGAAGCCTTTTGAAAACAACCCAAGTCAATAAAGTATAACTATGGCAAAACAAGTGCCAACCCAAAAGAGTAAACTATAATTGTTAAAATGTTAATTGTCTTGAAGCATCGTGTCTTAAAATGCAATGAACCATGCAGTGCTCCTATGGCAAGCAAGCTAAAGACCTGAGAAAAGCATACTAAAATGTCAACACATAGGTTGGTGAGTTCAAGAGTTTGAGTTCAATAAACATGTAAACAGTTGTGATATATATATAAGCAGTGTATGGTAATAGATAGCTAGTTTATTATCAGTAAATATTAATACATAGTGATTTTGCAATTGAAGCTGACTGTGATAGTTGTTGCCTCCTGTCACGACTTACCATGTCGTGACAATGTTCAATAGGACAAATTGCACCCGGTTGACCTCGAGTCACACAGGTGGGGCTCGTCAGACCCAGTAGTACTACCCAAGTTTCCCCGCTATCAAATATTAACAATTCAAAAGGTGAGGACTTTTCCCATGGTAAACAACACTATAGTAATATTATACACAACCTAAATATTTAAAAGCATTCGTATAAATACCAGTATGCTATCTCCCCCAAAAGAGATTAAATAAGAGTGGGGCATAAACTCACCTGATGTATGCAAAGAGTACTTAGGGTTATTTGAGAAACGAGAGGATAGCCAACCTTCAAAGGTTACCTAGATCATGTGAGTACATAAGTACGTGTAGATAAAAGACATGTGAAACCCTAATCATACCAAAACCAAAGACTCAAGCTTCTAGAAAAATAGACACGTTTGACCTAGTTGACCCGTTTGACCCGTTGGTGACATTATGAGTTATAATTCAAATAAAGCCAATGAGCACATACAACATACATGATTAACATTCAAATAGTATCATACGTATGCTATATCAACCAGGTGTATCACTTAGATCATCATACAATCAAGTACTATACAAGTCATGCGAATCTAGAACATTAACATATTCATTAGTTATAATACAACTAACATGTCACACAAAGTTCAACCATTCATCACATGCCATGTGAAGTCACTCACGACTTCACATCCTAAACCCTGCCAATCCTACTAAGTAGGGGCCTCAGGTCCGCACGCGTGTATAATGATCATAACCATATTCTTTAAGCATATGCATTGCATTCACAACATCACAACAATCAATTACCAATCCCAAGCATGATGTCCTACTACTACACAACATCCAAACCATACATGATCACCAAAGTCCAAATATCACCCATGATTATCCAAGTATGCCATACAACTAATTTAACACGTTCTATCACACTAGAATTTATCCTTGAACATACTAGCAGGCTCCTATCATCCCAAACATGATCATAACATCATACTTCAACGTTTACACGAATAAAGTTTCCCTTTTGGGAAAGAACATCCCAAAATCTATCAAACATTCAAAGCATACATGAATTCATCAATAATATACCAATTCAAGCTCATACTAACATCTAAGCATGATCAACCACATCCAAACATCATAACTCATCAATTCATATACAAAAGTTACTATCTTTAGTAATGTATGAACTATAACATGTTTTCTTGAATTTCCAATGATCACAACAACAATCTAACATCTAATTATCACCATGAACACACCCATAACATCATAACATCCATAGTTCAACATTTCATGCAAATAAAGTTACTATTATTAGTAACCTATGAACATCAACCCTAAATCATCAATTTCTTGCAAGATTCATGATTCCTAACATTCATACAACTTATTAATCACCACACATTCATCAAACAACCATCATTCACCCATAATCATGCCCAAAATCAAATTAGGGTTTGACTAGAATCAAAACCCATGATTAACCCACTAACAACATGTAATTCATCCATGATCGACGTTAACTAACATGTATTCAACCTAACTAACATATAAACATCATAAAACAACATCCAATTCGATCCCATGAGGGTCAATTTCACTTCCAAGGTTCGGCCATAAACAAACACTCACAAAAACATGAAAAATCTAACCTTTAAACGTGTTATAACTTGCAATTGATGATTCTAACGTGTTCTAAACCTTGAAATCGACCAAAATCGATGCTTCCTTGATGATTCTAGGCTGAATTCGAAGAGAAGAGGGGAAGAGAGGTTGGATCGCGGCCGAAGGGGGGGTGGATTAGGGTTTGGGTTTGTTTTATTAAATTTTAATTTACATATTTACCCTTTTAACCCTTGTAATTTGTATTTTATAAAAACTAGGCTTTAAACCCTTTGTAAGGTGTTTTTAACTTCATAATATAAAGATATAAACTTATAAAATTCATTATATATCTTATCTTTATAAAAACACAAGACATACGAATAAATAGGCACGTTTCCGCGTTACGCGATAAATTTTCTAATTAACCTTTTAAAAATGTGTAAACACATAAACATAACCCAATACTCACATAATCACTTGGATTCACATCAAATTAACATTATTCATTATTATTAGGTCACCAACGTTAAACGACAACTAGTGTGTGCTCACGACACGTGTACACAAGACTTAACGGAACTAACGGAGCTTGGTAACGGAAATTTACCGGATGTCACAAAAATAGTTTATCAAAATGTCCCAAATGATTTTGATATACCTATATGATTCCATAATGAATGGTACCAGAAATGATAAAATAGACTTGAAGTTGTGCTGTCTAGGAAGTAAAATCGGTTAGAAGTACTCTAATAGGTTTAAATCCATCTCTAATCAAAAATACAAAAATATATCTTCTTTCTTTTTTAAATTTCAAGTGGTTTTATTAAACTTTTAGTTATTTGTTAGGTAAAAGTAGGACTATACATCTGGATTCAATCTGTGAATCACTCACTAAAAATGGTCACGTCTGAGGTGACCAATCGGGTTTTTGAATTAAAAGGATCACGTCTACGGTGATCAAATAGTTTTTCAATTAAAAAGGTCATGTTTGAGATGATCATTGGTCATAATGTCTTATCAACAGTTAAACGTGTATGTTTGAATGTAAAAGAGGTCAAACTCATAAGTATGGACCAATCGCACGATTAGACCATGAGTATGAGCCAATCGCGTGACTGGACATAAGTATGGACCAATCGCACGATTGGATCACAAGTATGAGCTAATCGCATGATTGAACCATACGTATGAGTCCAGTGGCACGACTGAACTCCAGTTGCACGACTGAATGTAACTTAGTATAAATAGCGGGGAGTCAGTCGCATGTTCTTATCACATCTCAATCGCCCTTAGTCGCCCGAAAGTACCAAGACTCTACCCAAATTATGTTTGATTGATTTAGCATCTTGATTGTGATTCTAACGTTTACTTTCTGCGTCAACAGGTAATGTGAGACCAAAATCGACTTCCATGTCCAGTTTAATAAAGCCCTAATGACCGAAATCATTCAAAACAAGAACTTAGACAAATTCTTCGAAATAAACCACCTAAATGGACATAATCGTTGATTTAAAGAACATTAGGTGTTATTTAGAGTGATTGCAAGTCTAATGAGCCAATACACAATGGTTAACATCAAATTTTGACCAAGAACTGGATTTAAAGTGTCAAAAAAAGAGTTATACAATCGGACGTCCTGATGAACTTCAATTGCATGATTCAGCTGGGCGTATGAGTCAATCAAACGAATGAACTAGGCATATGAGTTCAGTCGCACGAATGACTCAACCACATGGTCTAACACATGACTAAGTTCAGTCGCAAGCTCAATCGCACGACTGAACTCAGCCGGATGCTCAATCGCACGACTGAACTCAGTCGTATGGTTCAATCGCACGATTGAACCAGACTGATCTCAAAATAGTTTAATTTCAACTGTCTTTTGTTATGTTCAAATCTAACATATATGTGTCTTGTGTTAAAGAAACATGGTTGATAGGTGGACTATCAACACCAAGCACAACATCTGTGCTCATCTTGACGCTACCACTCGGAATGCTACCGAGTTTGCGAGGATTATTGCTTTTCTAAGGAGGTCGAGGATCTACAAAGCTATCTCTGCTCCTTGCACACCCTACCGGTCTTTATAGCAGGCCTTATGGGAAGGTGCTTCAGTTGACAGATCCAGTGAGCCTTACTGTATACGAAGCTCCATTTTTGGTCAAGAGATCGAAGTTACTACAGCTGTTCTAAGACGTGTACTGGATCTGGGTGATGATGATGCCCACCTGACTAAGTTACATCCTCTGACAGTAAGGGGCTGTTTTCTACGGATGAAGTACACTAGGGACATCAACTCAGGTGTGCTCAACAAAAGAACCTATGTCCCTAGTTCAAGTACTTGGCCCATGTCATTCTGAATTGCATAACATTAAAGAGGGGAGGATTCGATGATTTACCTGACCAAATCCAGAATGCATACGTGGCATTGGTGGTGAACCATCCTTTCAGCTTCTCCACCATGATCTTCTCTTACATGTCGAGAACCTAGAGGCCAAGGGTAAGGAGGGCTTTTCCATGTACCCTCAGTTCTTACAGCTTATTATTGATGAGAAGCTTCCTCTGCTGCCTAAAGAGAAGGACGATGCAGTGATATTAGAGGTGATAGATGACTCCACCCTGGGTAGGATGAAGGTGTACAGGGGGAAGCAGGTGAAGCCCCCTGTCAGGAGATTGTTCGGGCACTTGGCTAGTGCTGATTATGTGGCGCCTTCTCACAAGAATTAGCGTCACGGTGAGAGTGACTCAGATGTCGAGCCGATAGAGCTACCCACTAATGACACAGACGACGATGACGATGACCATGGTGATGGTCAAGGCGGTGAGGCTCCTGGTGGATCCGAGCAGGCTCCAAGCCACCCCGATTTTCATGTAGATGAAGATGATGAGTCAAATGAGGAGCCTCTCGTGAGGACAGTTGGCGGTAGAGTTGTCGCCACCAAGAGAGGTAAAGAGGCGGTTGGTGGACCCCAGGCTCATTCAAAGGGTGGTGCTACAGATGACATTGATCCTACTTACACCCCAGACCAGCCACTCGGCTTAGGGGGAGCTTCTGTCTCCAAGGGCTCAAGGAAGAAAAGGATGGCCCAACCCGACGGGAAGAAGAACAAGAGGCAGAGGATCACCCTAATCACTACTCCCACCACTACAACCATAACTACCACCATAACCACACCTCCTATCTCCACCCCCATAGCTACTACTACCACCACCACTCCACCCACTACTCCACTCCCATAGCTACTACTACCACCACCACTCCACCCACTACCACACATCCTACCACCACTACTACACCTCCTACCGCCACTATCATAGTCACTCCACCATAGCCCACACATATTCCACCTCCCATATTCACCACATCCACTACTACCACCACCACTCACCAAGCCGGTCCGTCCACTCACACTCACTTCACGGCTGGACCCATTCTACCCCACATCGGGTTAGAGGAACAGCTAGCCAACCTCCACCGTATTGTTCTAAAGCTGCTGACTACTGATGAGCAAAGAGGTGCACAGCTTAACCAGCTGATGGAGGTGAATGTAGCTAAAGCTCAAAAGATTAGGGAGCTTAGTAAAAAGAGTGACCTGTATGAGAGAGCTCTAAGCTGAGCCCACCAAGCGCTTACAAGTCAAAATGAGCTGGTGCTGGCGCAGTAAAGAGGATTAAGGAGCTGGAAAAGAAAAATAAGAAGATTATGCTAAAGCTGAAAGGGTCAAAGAGTGAGCCTCTAAAGATCAAGATGGTGATGGTGATGATAGAGATGATGATGATGATGATGACGAGGAGGAAGATGATAGTGAAGAAGATGTTGAGGAGGAAGGAACAAGCCAAAAAGATCACGACGAGGATGATGATTAGGAAGGTGATGCATCAGCATCAGCTTCTAATCCGTAAGCTCAGGAGAGGCGAACTAAAAAGAATCAAGATCAAGGAGCCTCATCCTCCACTCCTCTTGCTAAAGAACCTGATGAGCAAGACAAAAGTAATCATTAGATGTTTATGTATTTAAAACTTTTGTACTTGAATTATGTATTACATTAATCTAATTATGGATCACTTATGTCTGTTATGTCTTAATGTTTCATAAAATGACATGTGTGATGTCCTTAATGTCTAATCAAGCAGATAAAACTCCATAGCCAGATAAATACGATGTTGCCCCCTTCAGCAAATCAACTCTCAATTCACTATGATTCTTGATTTGCAAGGGATCGTCAGAAGGTCATGAGCTATATTCCCAAAGAAGGAGAAATTATACATGATCTGACTGACGAGCAGCTAGTTGAGATGTTCCGACTCAATCCGGATGAAATTGTTAAAGATGCTCCAGAAGTGAATGCTTAAGTGATGAGGAGCTGCAGGATGTTGATGAGATTGAGATTGAGGATGTTGCAGCAGAACATTATCTAGAGTACACTGACCGCAAGGGTAATGTGATACCAAATTGGGTGATACTTTCTGCAGTGCTACATTTGAGAAGCTGGATGAAATGGAGAAGGAAAAGGAAAAGGATGAAAACTAAACCCAAGCCTCGGATGCAAATGTTGATATCAAGAAGGCTGAATGGGCAGCTTGCTTTGCTAAAATTAGAGCCCATCGCACGAATCCAAAGCAAAATGCCTACACCAAACTCTACAAAGTCAAGAAACATTAGAAGGTGTCGGCAAAATCATTGCGTGGGCCTATTTTGAGGACTTAAATGTATATGTTGTAAAAAGAGAGAAGGGGATTGAGTATTTCAGATATCCACATGATCTGAAGACTCTTCCTGGTTTTGAGCTCAACCGACTGGCGTGCTTAGATCTGCTATATACTAATCAAAGGAAGATGTTAGGTTGGTTTGAAGCTACGTTGAAGAAAGAATACCACACCAGGTGGGTAAACTTCAGACCTCAACAACCAAAGAGGTACATCCTTAGGTCTGAAGTGGATCCTATATCTGGGAAGCCAAAAGTAGTGCTGAAGTGGCGTCCCCCGCACACAATGTCAAAGATCCCCTTACGGGAAATGCCTTAGGACTTCACTCCACATTTCAAATGGTGGTATTATGACCGGATGACAGGTGAACCGATTATAGTTCTGAACAGAGAGGGCAAGATGGAAACTATGAGGGTATTTGACCCAATGTGGCTTACTAACTTGTCAGCTGAAGATATCTACACGCTATACAAGTGGCCACTGTTTTATGACATGGAAGATATTGTACAAGCCCTCCAATTCAAAAATGTGATACGGCTTTGTTTTGCGTTTGAAATACACACAGGAGTCACAAGAGAGGAGAAGTACAAGAAGTTTGAAGAGCATATGAAGAATGTCAGACAATAGAGTAAACTAGGTCCAAGGGGGAGTTTGTTGATACATATGTCCCTAGTTTATGTGCTTAATGTAAAATTCTTTCATGTCTTACACAAATGTAATGAATGGGTTAAATGAAATATAGTGTGTGGTTGATGTTTATAATGTTTTATATTTCATAGTATTATTGTGTGTTAAAGTATAATGAACATACTATATAGGTTTAAGGTTGTTAAGCATAGTTCTTAGTCAATAATGGCTGAGAAATGTGTTAAAACTTAATCATATGATTCTTCATCTGAATGGACCATGCTTATGGACTCTACACATGAATACATCATGCTAATGGACCAGTGGCACGACTAAACCAGGAGACTAGATCAGTCGCACCATTGAGACATAAGATTGACTCAGTCACACGACTGAACCTTCAGTCGTGTGTATGGATCAATCGCATGATTCAATCGCACGACTGAACCATGCTAATGGTTTAGTCATACGATTAGAAACCCATAACCTATAAATACCACTTAATTCATAAAAAAACACTTTTGGAACAATTAAGAGCATACTTCATAATACACGAATCCTAGCTGTCTAGAACGTCCAAGGAAGCCTGTCTAACTTCATAAATCAATCCTGATCGATCTCTACTTGTTCATAACTTTTAGTTTCAATCTTATATCGATTGGGTAATTGTTCTCACTGATTGGATCACCAATCAAATAGGATTCCGCACGATTTGATTTGCTATAAACACAGTATCTATTAGTATTCCATACGTACGCAGTCCTGGCAATAATGATGAGCTTACTGATGATGGAGAAAATGATGATGATGAGGAAGCGGGAGGAAGTGGAAAGGGAAAAGGAGGTGATGATGATGATGAGGATGATCAAGAAGGTGATGCATCTGCATTAGCCTCAAATCCATCAGCAAAGGATAGGCGCACCAAGCGAAATCAAGATCAAAGAGCCTCGTCCTTAGCTTCTCAAGCTGAAGAGACACCCTATCAAGGCAAAAGTAATGATTAGATGTTTATGTATTTGAAACTTTTGTACTTGAATTGTGTATTACATTAATGTAATTATGATTATTTATGTTTCAATGTCTTGATTAATGATTTATGTGTGCTGTGTTGAATGTTTAATCAAAGAGATAAAGCTCAACAATCAGATGAATATTATGTCATTCCCCCTCAGCAAATCAAGACTCAACTCACTATGATTCTTGATTTGCAAGGGATCGTAAGACGTTCTGTAAGCTACACTCCTAAGGAAGGAGAGATCATCCACGACCTCACCGACGAGTAGCTAGCTGATATGTTCAGACTGAATCCAGATGAACTGATCAAAGATGCTCCTGAAGTCGATGTTCTAAGTGATGAGGAGCTACAGGATGTTGATGAAATAGAGATTTAAGATGTGACAGTAGACCACTATCCTGAGTACATGACCCTGAGGGTAATGTCATCCCTAACTTGGGTGACACTTTTGGCAGTGCTACCTTTGATAAGCTGAACGAGATGGAGAAAGAAAATGAGAAGATGAAAGTCAAGACTAAGCTTCTGATGTGAATGTTGATCTTAAGAAAGCTGAATGGGTCGCGTGTTCTGCTGAAATGAAAGCCCAGCACGCACCTCCAAAGCAGAATGCCTACACCAAACTATACAGAGTCAAGAAACATTAGAAAGTGTCTGGCAAAATCATCGCGTGGGCTTATTTTGAAGACTTAAATGTTTATGCTGTAAAGAGAGAGAAGGGGATTGAGTACTTCAGATATCCACATGATCTGAAGACTCTTCATGGTTTTGAGCTTAATAGATTGGCTAATTTAGACCTTTTGTATGCCAACCCGAGAAAGATGTCGGGATGGTTTGAGATAGCTCTGAAGAAAGAATACCACACCAGATGGGTCAACTTTAAGCCTCAACAACCTAAACATTTTATTCATAAGACTGAAGTTGATCCTATCTTTGGAAGACCTAAGGTAGTGTTGAAGTGGAGTCCCCCATGCACAATGTCTAAGATTCCTTTACGGGAGATGCCTCAGAACTTCACTCCACACTTCAAATGGTGGTATTATGATTGGAGGATGGGAGAAGCGGTCATAGTTCTAAACAGAGAAGGGAAGATAGAGACTATCAGGGTATTTGACCCAATGTGGCTTACCAACTTGTCTGCAGAAGATGTCTACACTCTATACAAGTGCCCACTGTTCTATGATACGCAAGATATTGTACAAGCTCTACAGTTCCAACATGTTATACGACTCTGCTTCGTGTTTGAGAGACACGCGGGAGTCACCCGAGAAGAGAAGTACAAGAAGTTTCAAGGGCATATGAAGAATGTTAGACAATAGGATAAATAAGGTCCAAAGGGGAGTTTGTTTATACATGTGTTCCTAGTTTATGTGCTTAAATGTAGAAGTCATTCATGTCTTACATATGTGTAATGTGATGATGTAATGAAGTATGATATATGCCTTGATGTTTATTTATCTCTGATTCAAATGTATGAACTTCTTATATAGGTTTGAGGTTGTTGTACACAATTCTAAGTCAATAATGATTGAGAATTGTGTTCAACCTAGTCGGGTGATTATTCATGCTAATGGACCATACTTATGAACCATACGCATGATATATTATGCTTATGGTCCAGTCGTACAACTAAACAAGGAGACTGGATTAGTCGTATGATCGAGATATAAGATTGACACAGTCACACAACTGGACCTCCAGTTGTGCGTATGAATCAATCGCATGAGTTAGTCGCATGACTGAACCATGCTAATGGTTCAGTCATACGAATGAAAACTACAAACCTATAAATACCACTTAATTAATGAAAAAACAAAACACTTTGAGAGATACTTCAAATATACATAAACCCTAGCCGTCCAGAGTGTCCTAAATAGCCAATCCAACTTCATAGTTCGATCTTGATCGATTCCTGCTCATTCTTAACGTTTAGTTCATTGTTATATCGATCGGGTTATTGTTCTCACTGATTAGATCGCCAATCAAATAGGATCGCCAATCAAATAGGTACATGGTCCAAACATTTATTATCTCTATATTTATCCCTACTATATCTATCTTTATTATTTCTATCTTTATCCCTATCATCTGTATCTTTATTATCATTATTATAACACCGATTATTTTAAAAGACTCATAAGATAGAATAATAATTGAAGAAAAGAAAGAAATACCATTTTACCCAGGTTAAGGGTAAAAAGTGTTAAAGGACAAAGAGTTTAAAAAGTGGGTGTAAAAGGTGGCATGGCGCCCATGTTGTTCACACACCCTTTCATTTGTATATTTTTAGAGAGAGAAAGTGAAGAAAAGGCTGAAAACTCTCGGTTTGAAGAGGACCAAGAGTAGAAGATCAAATTCAAGGTAAGAATTCATGCGTTCATGATGTTCTTAACTAGCCTTAGTCTCAGTTATATGCTTATGTGTGTTTGGGTGTGTTTCTAGTGGGTTTCTAGGCAGTTGAACTCAATTGCAAATGGGTTTTTGAAGAAGTCATAACCAAAGACTGTTTAGGTGAGTTCTAGGACCCTCTTTTACTTGTTTTAAACTGATTTGGGGCTGGAAATACATGTATGAACTTTTCATAAAATGGGTTTCTTACCCGTGTGATTATGTGTATGTGTTTAAGGGTGGGTTATGATTGGGCAATGTATATGTTGATGATGATGATGTGAATGTGTTTCTAAGGCTTAGAATGTATAGTTTAAGCTTAGAACACATTGTAGGAAGATTGGGAACTAAATTATGATATTTAGGTGTGATATAGACTGCCTATGCGCCAAAATAGTGGCCCATGCACCCAACCGAAATAACTGCCTAAGTGTCTCATGCGCCCAAAACCTCATGCGCCCAAATAGTAGCCATGCGCCAGGGAAAGGCTAAATTTGGTTAAGTGTCTAGACGCCCAGAACCTCATGAGCCCAAATAGTAGCCATGCGCCTGGAAAAGGCTAAGTTTGGTTAACTGTCCAGACGCCCAGAACCCCATGCGCCCCAATAGTGCCCATGCGCCTAAAAAGTTCCCATGCACCCAGAAAGGCCATGCGCCTAAATAGTGCCCATGCGCCTAAAGGCTTTGAATATTTTTCTGATTTTTGGAAAAGTAAAATGTAGGCTTTGACTTGGGAGGTTCCCGGGGGGCTATGTAAGTTGACTTTAAGGTCATAAATGAGGTGATGGGTTATGTATGATGTGATTTGATGATGATGTATGATTAATGCCTATGCATGATGATGATGTGTGATTGATGATGTATGATGATTATGTATGATTGTATGTTATGTTCCTTATTATGTATGATAACGTGACTTACATGGTGTGATTATGTTGATGAACGTAAAGTATTATCTTAACGAAGCAAAAGATTTAAGATAATGAAAGTGGAACATAATGAACATAATGAACAAATGAAAAGTCTTGCAAGCAAATGAAAGGAGGTTCACAACTCATTGAGAGTTGTTAGCTCAACTGTGTGTTTATAGCATACGATCTTGACTAACCCTTAAGGGTTCACACACAGGGGGAGTTAGTCTATGTGATTACTCTATACGTGCGATACATGCGATATGGGGTCCTTGTCGCTTAACCCTAGATGTTATAGCTTTGTGCTCAAGAGGGGGGTTAAGCATACGACAACACATAGATAGAAGCGAAAATATAAGAAATGCACTAAAAGTGCGATAAATACGAAAAGTGCCAAACGTGCGAAATATATGAAACGAATGATGATGAAGATAATAATTAGTACCTGAATGTATATATGATGTGTGATCACGTGCGATAGTAAAGAAATGTTTTAACGAACAAAAGGTAATATAATGTTTTTTTAAAACTAGAACTCACTCGGCAATGCTGACTTTTATGTGTTTCCAGTTGGCAGGTGAGGGTTGCTAAGGATGGCACGGGGCGGCTACTTGGCTCATTTTGGATGGTATTCTTTTGTATAATGTTTTTGCATTGTAATGCGAACAAATGATGTTTTGTAACGAAGGTTGTATTAGTTTGCAAAAGCATTTATATTGAAATGAAAAGTTATTTTAATGTTTTCGCAGCAATGTTTTGTAAAGTTAAATATATATATATATATATAATATATATATATATATATATATATATTATATATATATATATACATATATAACATATATATATATAGATATATATGTATATATGTATATATACATATATATATGTATATATGTGTATATATGTATATATATATATATATATACATATATTATATATGTATATATATGTATACATGTATATATACATATATATATATAATATATATATATATATGTATATATGTATATATGTATATATATATATATAGGTATATATATACATATATATATGTATATATACATATATACATATATATATATACATTATATACATATATACATATATATATACAAACATACATATATATACATATATATATTGTAACACCGGAAATTTTCTTTGAAGCCGACGAAATAAGAAAAGAAATAAAGTCCAAAGTCGAGGGAGCAAACCCGTCAACGAGAGAAAACTTGATGAGTGGGAGTATAAAAAGGGGAGGGCAGCCCACACCCTCCCCATTCTTGCAAAAACTCAGCCAAGAAGAGAGAAAAAGAGAAAAAGAGGAGAAAAGCTTGGTCCGGGCGGATTCGGATGTGAAAATCGACGTGTAGAGGGTCAAATCGAAGCTCTACTTGACGGGATTGTTAAGATGAGTTCTAGGACCCCTCTTTTATACATTTTTGAATGATTTTAGGGCTGGAACACATCTAAGAACTATTTTTCGGGTTTTTGGGTGAATACCCGTTTATGTATGTATATGTATGTGTATGATTCGTTTGGGGCTTGATATCGGGCTTGGGTATGCTTGAATGATGTCGTAGTATGTTTCCTTAATGTTTAGAAGGGTTAATTTGTGCTCAAATGTGGTTTGGAAGAGTTTGAAGGCCGAAAGGTGCGGCTGCAGTTCGAGATGAACTGCATTCTGCACCAGCTAGGGCTATGCGACCGACTGGAGGTCCAGGCGA